>JAUPFT010000011.1:20853289-21433289 GCA_036936625.1 Parnassius smintheus behrii
ATAAGTGTGACAAATATAGGCAGTTGACTGTTTAAAGGCTCAACAGAAAAAGGAAGATGTTATTTTGCGGGAATCTGTAATATTATAACCAGATTTAGAATAATTTACTATGAAACCCAGGAAAGGAAATTACGTTTTTGTTATGTCAAGTAACTTACAAGACTAAAGAGAATAAAGAAAAGGACTTCAAAGGTTAAACTTAATTTACAGTGACTTCAACTGACAACGCAAATATTCGCACTCTAATACTACGAAAATAAATAACAATGGATAAAAAAATGTCTTTGCTTCAAAGAACTATTCGGAAAACTAAAATAAAACTACTAAGTACAAAACTTTTATTAGGTCCTTTGTACAACTTTGTTTTTAACTTTCTTTTTATCTTTTTACACGCATTTTCTTCAATTTGATACTATGAAGTATTGTAACTAGCTTTTTTCTTATTGCCATTGAGGTGCATGAAGTAGTAGCTACCAGTACTCTGCCTCTTCTCACATAAGATGTCAAAAGTGGACGATTGCTCTAAGTTATATACCTAGTAGAGGTACGTTGCAGCTATATTATGGTTGTAGCACGAAAGGGTCGGCTCAACCGGGGAAGGATCACGCTCTCCCAGAATACCAGCGTAAAATAGCAGCTTGATGCTGCTGTGTTTCGTATGGTATAGAGAACAAGTTTTACTAGAATCGAGGCATTCCATCTTAGTCCTCAGGGGTGATAACGCATCTGTATTTTGATTCTTAATCGAGGTTAAATATAGATGTCTATGGGCCACAGTATTCATTTACCATCAGGTGGACTGTGTGCTCGTTTGTCACCCTAATTTTATATATAAAAAATATATTGCCGTGTAGGCAATAATAGAAAAATCGACTCAGTTTTAACCTCTGACGCAAACAGAGGGGTCTTATATGTTTATCGTGTGTATCTGTGTATCGTAGCTCCCAAGCAGATGAACCGATGTAATTTTTTTTATTTTATTTGATAGGTGACTTAATTAAGAGTGTTCTTAGCTATGATACAAGAAAATCTTTCCAGTCGTTTGAATGCCATTAGATCTTTTGTTTTCAAGTTTTTTATCATTTTCAATTTAAGTTATGTAACAACGCCTACAATGTGTTCCCAAAAAACAGATAAGAGGTTGTTTAAACTATTATTTAATTAAGTAAACAAGAATACTTATTGAAGGTAATTTAAGTTTTATACCACTGGTTCGTAAAAACTTCCGTCCTAGGAAGAACCATAAAGAAACCCAGGGAAAAACCATTTTGGGCATGATTAGAAAATTAATTGTAGTAAAATTCATATTTGGAAGTATTCAGCAGTCAAAACACTTAATTTTTTAAATATCAAGATAAAACATTAATTTAGGTATATATTAAAAACAATACGCCTGCGGTGGTAACAAACCATATCGTCTTTTAATTCGACGCTAAATCTATCAAGTTGCAAATAACAATAATACTTTTTTATATCAAAAAAATTCTTTCTTTTTAAGTTAGATTTTCATAAAATCTTTACGCCAACTACTGTAATAAACTGGGATGTTTTATTATGCACACCTATACACAATGATAAAATTACCGACTTTTAATTTAGTGTACTACAATTTTACACCTTTTTAGGGGTAAATAGGGCAGATTTCTAAAATATGTACTAAGTATTCATAATTATATACCCTTAAACTTCGTTTTAAGGGTATCCCAACACTTTGTATATTGATAACCATTTTTTTCCACACGATTCTGTACCCTCATCTAAAGTAAAATTTTTGGAATATAAAAATATCTATAATCATTTTAATCAAAAAGTACGTGAATAAATTTTTAAGTTTTAAAAATGATTTAATAAGTTTTCTGAATTCAAATATGAAATCACCCCGTAAAATAAAATTGCCGTACAAACTGTAAAACCGATTTTACCATCTCACCGTTTAAATTTTCCGTAATCGTTTCTTAGTGGATGTCCACGTCATATATTGAAACTATTGTTATAATTTCAAGCTCTTACGTTCAACAATTTAGACTACGCGCCTAAAAATAATATTTTCCATAAAAACTGCACTCACATTACAAAAAATTTTTGAAAAATCTACGTAATGGATATTTTATTATTTTATTCACACAAATTTTGTAGAAATTAAAAATGTTGAAGAATTACAAAATACAACGAATGACGAGTCTCACGAAGATTTCCGCATCAACAGAATATTGTGAGTGCAAACAATAAGCAGATGCTGAGTGTACAAATGGAAACTGCCGGGTTTATGGGTGCCTCTCATGGGTTTGTCTTAAGCATAGAATTTTAATTTATTCTGAAGCGAGTTATGGTAGCGATTAAACATCTTTTCTTTTAATAAATAAGGTTAGTATTTTTAAACGTACACTGGCCCCTGCAGAATTTGACTAGGTATTCATTTATTTTATTTACGAAGTATTTTTAATAAGTTTCTTGTCAATCTCCCTGTAAAATAAAGTGTCATATAAACTTTTACACCCTTTTTACTCTTTAAGGGTTGCGTTTGCCAATATCCTTTTTAAGTGGATGGACCAAATAAAAGGAAGCTATTGTTCCCATTTCACGTTTCCGCGTCCAGCGGTTTGGGTTGTGCGACATAATACCTAAAATATTTTTAATACAAACTTTGCACCGCTTTTTAAAACTGGTTCTTTCTTAAATATGTATTTTTCTAACTACCCAGGCAGACAAAGTTCTGCCCTTTCGACGACCTTTTGGTGCTATAAAAAACCCTTAAATTCTCAATAAAAAATATTGCGGGTCACTTATCGCGATATATATTATCCTATCTTCAAGTTAGGCTAAACCGCACACATTGTCCAAAAAATTTGAAATCAGTTCAGTAGTTTAGACAAATGCAACAACACAAAAAGCGGTCTAGGTGCAACTTAAAGGTCCACACGACTAACTTCCCAGTGGAAAGAATAAAAAAATATCATATGTTTTAATATATTATACAATTTTTCATTCGGCACAAAAAACAACTCGATAGATTTAGCTCAAAATTTAATGAGGTCTAAGTTAAGTTAAGACATCCTCTTAAAAACTATACTATTCGACTCTAAAGACCTTGAAACGTGGAGATATGTTAAAATTTTCAATTTGCGAAATCGAACCCATTACAATAATTTTCCACTGGGAAGTTAAAAAGGCAATACTTATATATTAATATTATTTCAATTTAAGAGTATTTGCACCAGTTGTCAAATTTAAAAATAAACAAGTGATTTTTTTAAATTTTCATATTCCTACATTGTCATCCGATTCTGAGCTATGTTCCAAATTTCAAGTCTTCTAGCTCATCAGGAAGATAGACACACAGACAAACAAGAAAGTGAATTGATAAAAACATATTAAAATTATATAAAGTATTTTTTCCATATTTGAACCATCCGCTGATACGTATTCATTTATTTTATTAACTGAACACTTTCAGTAAGTTTTGAGTCCATCGCGCCGTAGAATAAAAATTTTTATAAAAATATAACATCATATTCCATACTCTTAGACCTAAGTCATAAAAGGAGCTACTATCAAAAGCTCAGATTTTTACGTCTAGCGATTTGGGCCGTGCGTTGATAGATGAGTCATGGATTCGGTAAGCAAATCCATTTTAAAAGTAAAAAAATGGAAGTTACAGTCTGTATAAGTTCCACTGCTAGGCACAAACCTCCTCATATTTCTGATAGGGTTATTGACAATGAACGCAAGTTTAATGGTTACGGAACAATTCGTCAGCCGCGCTGCACCAATACGTATTGGCGTATTTTATTATACATCATTGCGGGTATCCTCGTGATCTTTTCCTTCGCCATTAGACAGGTGAAAAAAACAATTAACAATTTCATTAGAGCCGGCAGACACTAAACTTGGGTTGCAGTGCACTGCGAAATTTACCATAAGCGCTTAGCCCATGAGCTACCAGATTTCCTAAAAGTTACCTGTACATATAAATATGGACTTAATCTGAATAATGTCATGTCGTCTATATTTGATAATTTTGTGCAATACATTTAAATTGAAAAGTATCTACCTTAAGTACCTTTTAATAATTAATGTTTCCTTATAATATACAAAAATTAAAAACAGGACATAAAAGGCAATTCAGAACACAACTAAGTTCGGTATTATAAACTTGCTTCTGCTAAAGAAAACAAGAGCTCAATTAGATAAAATAATCAATATATATATATATATATATATATATATATATATATATATATATATATATATATATATATATATATATATATATATTCAATCCTGTTCGATCGGACCTAATTATAAAATCAATATCAATAAGTCTATGACACATAGATTTACAGTAAGACAAATTAAATTGTAATCACTCAATAATAATTAGTCGATCCTTCTAGGAAAATTGGCAGCAAATATCTTAACCTAAATGAATATAATAAATCATCAGAGATCAGAGAAGGCTAATTTTGAAACGGTAATAAATTTTATACACGAGTTTCATACAAAGGAATAATATTTTATTTTACAATTTTATTTTAAAAATCCCTTAAGGGGAAATATAATGTCAAATGGCTTAACAAGATCCTTCGTTATGCCGAAAATATTGCAGCATTAATTTTGAAATAAATATATGGTAAAGTTGAGGATTAATGTTAGTGATTATGTTAGACGAAAACACGATTTCGTAAAAGTTACCTCCAAAATAAACAATAAACCGCTGTTATTCATAAAATACTTTAAATAAGATCATGAAACTTTGCATACTAACTGAACTAACTATAAAGCAGTGCTTATGTTACTTACTTTTTTTTAAATACCATTATTTTCACTGTAAAAAGAAATTACTTAAACTATCGGCCTTTTGAAGCGGGATCCTGCAGCACGGTCACTTCGCCGTGGCCTTTGAACGGGGAGGCTGTGTCGCTTACGATCAGAATATACATTACGCAACAGTACGACGTAAAATTAAAATGGGAAATAACCGTGATAAAAATAAGAAGCGGCTGGCTTGGCGTTAAGAAACAGGCATAAATATGATAAACCTAATGAAATAAGTGTCTAACGACCTTTCTACTTACGGTATTAGTGATTACAAACATATCGGTACATAGCATACGACGCGCGGGGAAGTGGGGGCGAAATTAGAATTTGAGCTGACTTCCTCTTCCCTCTTAAGCAGCCGTTCCAAATACGTCACTACCTAATACGTAAATATTTGGAACCGCTACCGCACCATTTTGCAATCTAATGAATCGCGAAATGAGTTGTTCTGGAGATAATTTACGGTGATGCATGAAACTTGGAGTTATTTTATACGCTTTGTGTCGCATATCGACATAAGAGAAAATCGTAATTAACTTTGTAAATTCAAAATCACTTACACTCGTTACATACTTATTTTACAGATGAAAGAACACACACAAATACACTCTAATACAGATATACAAAATCATTAACAACGTAAGTGTTGGATATTAAAAGAAACTACTCGCAGGATATCAGCGTACAATAGGAGCATAATGATGCGTTGTTCCGTATGGTAAGTGATTAAGCGGGGACGCTTTCCATCATTGTTCTCACACTGGATGACATTTCTGAATTTTGAATCTTAAATTAATCGAGGATAGTAGTAGATGTGTATAGAACCTAGCCTCCACTTACCATCAGGTTGACTGTGTGTTTAGTAAATAGAAGCGATGACCAAGTAATAATATTTCTAGACGCCAAGCATTAATTAGCTAAATAAGGTAACAGTCTACATATTTCGTACCACCGCTAGGCACGGGCCACTGCTTTTTCTTAAAGGTTTTGGAGTAAGATATTGCTTTAACAGCGGAATTTAAATTTATTCGAGACAATTTTGTGTTCAACCTTATAAATTTTTTCATGGTGTTTCTCTTCTGCATTTAGCGTTACAGAAAGCACTATCAGCGGTATTGCAGTAACCAGTCTTACTGCTCCTGATGGGAGTTGAACCCGAGAGAGAGAACTATGAAAAAATTTTTGACGTGGTAGAGCCATGCTGCAATTATATTAGTAGTATAGTTGTAGCACGAATGGGTCGGCTCGACCGGGGAAGGACCACGCTCTCACAGAATACCAGCGTGAAATAGCTAGTGAAATAGTAGCTTAATGCTGCTGTATTTCGTATGGTGAGTGTAGAGAACCGGAGACCCTTTTTACTGGAAATGAGGCATTCCATCTCAGTCCTCACGGGTGACAACGCATCTGCATTTTGATTTGTAATGGAAGATAGATGTAGATGTCTATGGGCCGCAGCAACGACTTACCATCAGGTGGACTGTGTGCTCGTTTGTCACCCCATTCTATAAAAAAAAAATGAAATATTAAGGCGAGCACTTACATCCTGTTATAAATTTAATATTTTATTTTTGTATCTTTCTTCCATAAGCTTATAACTGTCCTCAGCTAGACGTAAGAGTATGTCCCGAGACAATCACGAAAGGCGACCTCATAAACATTTCAATTCACATAATTGGACATTCATCAAATTGGGACCTCTATCCCTATGTTGTCAACATAGTACTTTGTTTGCTCATTAGTAATAGTTATAGCAAAGGATTTGTATACCAACACCACTCTTTCCATCTATCTTTATGTCTATTTAGTTAAGCTCAGTCAGTGCACATAACATCTTCAACTACCACTTCTTACTATTATTAGGTTAAAAACCTCCTAGCGCAGCCACTGTATCCATGAAATTTGTCAGCGTTATTGATTCCACTGTATGTTTTTTTTATATTTGTTTCGCCAGCACCAGTGAAATTGCAATTTTAAGTGCTGGCTTACCACGTGCTCAGAGGTGAAGGAAAACATTGTAAGGAGACCAGAATATTTCTGAGAAATATTTCGAAGACATGTGAAGTTCGCCAACGCGCATTGGGGCATCACGCCGGACACTTCCTTGCCCTAAAACTCTCTCAGAAATGAGAGAAGGCATTCCGCCTGTGGCATCGCTCTCGAGCGGTCATGTCCAGGTAGTCCGCGCTCACGTCCCTGTATGGTAGTGCTATCTCACTCTCGCACCTTCGCAGTCCTGCTTGCGCTGTACAGCATTGGTGCCGCATTGGTGAGTCATTTACCGCTAACAGTTCTTGCCCCCCTGTCTTCGGGCGGGGAGGTTTGACTCACCTCCGCTTGTTACTGTTACTTTATTGTTATTCTTATTCTTGGGGTATCTATATAATTTTCTCACCTGGTTGGGTTCTATAAATATATAATTATAAATTAAAATGAAAAGATAAATGTACATAAATATCAATAAAATAAAATAAATACAAAAACTACATAAATAAATAAGATCCAACCAGATGGGAGCCCTCGGCAGGGGAGACCAGACGGCCGAGGGTTAGGGGGAAAGGGAAAGAAACCAGCGGACGATGCGGGCGGTATCGAGGAGCACCGCCTTCTGCATTTGAGCCCGGAGCGGTCCGTCACGGAGTCCCAGTCGCCTCAGATGACCCGAGAGGCTGACTGGGATTAGCCCATTCGTAGAGACGACTACAGGAATAATTTCGGTCAACACACCACCCCACATGTCGGTCACCTCGTGAGCCAGGTCCAGATATTTTGTTTGTTTATCGTATTTCGGCTTTCACGAGGTTCTCGTCATACGGAATTCTATTCTATTCTATTCTTATTCTTGTTGTTATTGTTTTATTGTTGATTTTTGTTATTTCTCTGTTATTCTTTGTTTTTCTTGTATTGTTATACGTGTATATTGTCTCGTAGTACGTCTCGTGTTCAAGTCCCTGTTCTTCTGAGAACAGGGACCCTTAGAAATGGAGTACGAACGCTCCGAGTCCTCTGCGTCGGCCTCCCGGAAGATGCCTGCCACCAATTCTGGCACCGGTTCATCGGAGTCCTGTGACTCCGACGGAACCGGGGACTCCTCATTCACCACGGTGAACTCCAGGCACAGCGGTAAATGCGCCTCGAAAAAACGCACCCTCCTTGTCTCAGCGGCCCCTGCCGCTCCTACTACCTCGGCAGCTCCCGCTGCCGCCTCTGCCCCCGCAGCCCTCGCCGCTGCCGCGGTCGCTAGACATCCCCGCTCCGACCAAGCCAGCCTCTCGATGTGCTCCAGTCCTTGCCAAGAAGCAAGTCCCGCCTCCTGTCTTCCTAAGAGACAAGGCTAGACTCACCAAATTATTTAAAACCTGCTACGACGCAGACATTAAATATGACCACGCCATCAACCTCGGAGAGACTATTAAAATCATCCCCAATTCGATCGATGACTTCCGTCAACTCACCAGGCTACTCACAGCCGAACGAGTTTTGTATCATACGTACGCTCTTCCGGAAGAGCGTAAAGTCAGGGCCGTCATCCGAGGCGTCCCCTTTGAATTCTCCAACGAGGAAATCCTTGAGGACCTTAAGTCCCAAGGTTTCCCCGTAGAAGCCGTGCACAAAATGCACAGCAGAACGGGCCAGAGGTTCAATCTTGCCCTAGTCATACTAACCAACGTGCCGGAGGAAAAAGCCATCTTCCGGCAGGTACGCACAGTGTGTTGCCTGTCGAGAGTGAGGGTTGAGCCCCCACATAGGCGCGGGTTTCCGGCGCAGTGTCACCGCCGCCAGCTATATGGTCATGCGGCGGCCAACTACTCCGCCCCACCCAGGTGCGTTAAGTGCTTTGAACCCCACAACACCAAAGAAAGTCCTCGGCCCAAAGACGCCGAATCCCCACCCGCATGTGTCCTGTGTAAACAAACAGGCCACCCGGCAACTACAGAGGCTGCCCTTGCGCACCTCATCCTCGCCCCAGTAGACAAGCTCCATCACCGGTCAATGACCGCTCATTCCCGGCTCTTTACCAACGGCCCCGTCAGGGCCTTTCTCAGCCCATCCAGGGCTTCTCTCGGCCCTCTCAGGGTCCCCCTAGGCCCGCTCAGGGCTTCTCTAAGCCTATGCAGCCTCCAGTCTTTCCCTGGGGCCCCAATAAGGCAGACTCACCGCGGACAACCTCCGCCCCACAACAAACACAAACCTCAATTGAAGACCTAAAAACGTTGTATTCCGTTATTAGGAACATCGACGTTGGGGAAATCGCTGTGTTAGCACGCAAATTGCGCGCTGCGAGGTCCCCTCAGGATCGTTTCCTCGCTCTTACAGAGCATCATAATCTTTTGTGCTCGTTGTAAGTTAACTTAATTAACTTAACTTCACAATGACAGGGCAGTTTGCTCTACCAAAGTCTCACGGTCGTATCAAACCTAAGGGTTTATCGCTTGTATCCTTTAATATTTGCGGTTTGCGAAATAACCTCCCAGAGCTCAAGCTCTTTCTTCGAAATCGTGAAGCCGATTTTCTACTCCTACAGGAAACTAATCTCAAAACTAAGGACACTAAAGGCCTTTCTATTAAAAACTTCTCTCTTCTTCGTAATGACAGACCCGACCGCCAAAGCGGTGGAACGGCCATCTATTGCAAGAAGACACTTCACCGCTCGCCCATTTCTACTCCGCAGCTTAGCAATATGGAAGCCACGGTATGCAGGCTAGCTATGACTGGACATCAGTCCATCCTCATAGCCTCCTGTTACATCCCTTCAGGAACCCATCCCCTCAAAAAATATTTTGAGGCTATTTTATCTTTAGGCAATTCAGTCATTATGTTTGGAGATTTTAACTCCAAGCATACTGAATGGACATGCCGTACTATCTTCCCTAGTGGCAAGATACTGCTTGATATCACGCAGTCTCTTGATATTACCGTCCATATATTTGATTGATTGATTATAGGATACTCTGTGGCAACCCAAGTGACAAGTTGTAAAATAATAGCTCCCAACAATTTAGCAAAATTAAATATTGTAATTTGATAATATCCACCTCAATTTTAGTTACTGTTGTTAAATAATACTTAATTGTGTTGGTAAAATAAGTAAAAGTCATAAGTATTTTAATTATATAGTGTTTTGTGTTTCAACTAAAAGTGACAGCTGTAGGTAACGAACATCGTTTGAACTTTCTGTAAGTTATTGTAATTTTCTTGTTATCCCTTTAATATTTTAAGATTTATCTTTTAAATTAGTGCAGTTTCGGATTTCAATTTGAATTATTTACCTGATAATTTAATTTGAGATCTGTAAGTAGACCCATAGATCTAGATATTAGCTTACTCTGTTTCTTCGGTTTTCTTTCTTTGTTTTCTTTTGCTATTTACACATAATAGTAAAATGAATACACGCAACGCCAAAACGCGCCAAATGGAGAACCAACTTCAAATGGCGCTTCTAGAACTTAAGGCATCAAAAGAGCAGTGTGAGCTGTTGCTTAAAGAAAGGGATGACAACGAAAAGGAAATAATAAATATAATTGCCAAAAATAGTCAACTAAAAAGTGATATGGTTAAGTTGCATAAAGACTACACAAATGTTTTAAAAGAAAGGGATCAGCTTCAGGAAACAGTCGATGAGTTTGACCGATGCAGCAAAGAATATGAGGAATCCCTCAGATTAATTGCTGCATTGCAGTTGCAGTTAAGTGAGGCTAATCAGCAGATTTTGCAATTAAAACAATACTTAGATGAATTGAAAGTGTCCCAAACTCAAAGTCTGTTCAATGAGCTCATAGAATGTAAATCATCAAAAACATTGCATCCCTCCACAACAATCGATTTGACTGGTGATGATTTTGTCACATCTAGAACAGCCGAAAGGATTACATGCAGTAGAAGAAAATTAAAGAAATACATAAAAATTAATAAATATGTCAGGAAAGTACAAAAGTTAATTAAAACAAAAATTAATACAAAAAATTATATAAATATATGTAAGGAAAAGCATGTATTAATTAATAAACTTAAATTATATGCAATTGAGGTGGAAAATATGAAAAACTGTTATGAGACTGAAATAGAGTGTCTCAATTCAGAAGTTTTGTCGCTTAAAAACTCCTTAGAAATTATCTCAAATAAATATGCATCGGCTCAGGTTGAGATAAAAGAACACATATTGGCCATGAATGATCTGGTAAAGTCATGTAAATACAATGAGGAGCGCTTTGACTCCTTAATAAAACATCAGAGTGAAAATCAACGCTCCATACCATGTTCATCGGGGACAATATGTGTAAATAGCAATGACTCCTTATTTTCACCAACACTCTATGACGGTGCCATAACACAGAATAAAAACTTAAAAAGTAGTTTAAATATTAAAAAACATAAAGTTATTATGTATTGTGATGACATAGGTAAAAATTTGGGCATGATGTTAAATAACAATTTGAAAGGACATTTGATTAGTAATTATTGTATGCCTGGAGCATCGTTTAGTCATATAATGAATAAAGTTTTAACCAGTAAGTTTACTCCTAATAGCACATTAATAATTCTTGTTGGGAGAAGAGGCAATGTAAACAAAAATCAATTATTAAAATATATTGATTACCTCAATAATTTAAATGTACATAAAATTATCTTGTTTACATTGCCTTACATACAGGGTTGGCCACAAGAGAATAAAATAAGATATGATTTAAATTTATTAATGAATAATTTATCATGTAACAATAATTTAAATTTGACATTTAATTGTAACAATTATACCAATAGAATTAATTTAATAGATATTAATAATTTAATTAAGAAATTTTTGACTACAGATAGGTATTACCTATCCAAATATAATTTAAGACAGATAGCAAATGTGCTATCTTATTATTTATATATTAACTCAGCCAAGACTATGACGACCAGACGCCAACTGTTCAGTGATGTCTCAGTGATCGCAAGGGTGAAAACTGGCAGCGATCACCGAATGGTTAGAGGCACACTGAACCTAAACGTTAAGTTGGAGAGGTCTCGTCTAATGAAGTCAACGCTCCGTCCCCCTCGTGCTCTAATCCAGAATCCCGAAACCTTTCAGCTCGAGTTACGTAACCGCTTCCAGTGCCTAGAAGATTGCAATGCAGTGGACGATATGAACGACAAGCTCGTGGAAACTGTCCATGCGGTCGGAGCTAAGTTCTGCAAGACCCGCCGCAGAAGAACACAAAAACTCTCCGATCACACTCTTAATCTCATGGCTGTTAGACGGGAGATGAGGCTGCAATCGTCAACAGATTTGACAGCATACAGGCAACTGAACAGACAGATCTCCAAATGCATGCGGCGAGACTTACGCAACTTTAATACTTCTCGTATTAAAGAAGCGATCGAGCGGAACCAGGGCTCCAAAGTCTTTGCCAGAGATCTGTCTGCCAGAAAGAGCCAACTGTCAAAGCTGAAGACTGAGTGTGGCAACATCGTTTCCGGGACACCTGAGATTTTGAGTGAGATTGAGAGGTTCTATGGGCAGCTGTACACATCATCGTTGGAGCCACACGCAAGTGTGAGTAACGATACAAGAGCAAGTCTTATCCGACACTATTCCGATGATATCCCGGACGTCAGTCTAAGCGAGATTAGAATGGCTCTCCAGCACCTTAAAAACGGCAGGGCCCCAGGCGAGGATGGAATTACAGCGGAGCTTCTGAAAGCGGGTGGAACACCGGTACTTGTAGTCCTTCAGAGGCTCTTCAATTTCGTCCTCCATGGTGGCACTACTCCAGAGGCGTGGAGCAGAAGTGCGGTGGTCTTGTTCTTTAAGAAAGGCGACAACGCTCTCTTAAAGAACTACAGACCGATTTCCCTTCTGAGCCGCGTCTACGTGCTGTTTTCGAGAGTCATTACGAATCGTCTCGCACGCAGACTTGACGACTTCCAGCCTCCCGAACAAGCCGGTTTCCGAAAAGGCTTCAGTACCATAGACCACATACATACCCTGCGGCAGATTGTACAGAAGACTGAAGAGTACAATCTGCCACTTTGCCTGGCGTATGTGGACTATGAGAAAGCCTTTGATTCCGTCGAAATTTGGGCGGTGCTACAGTCCCTTCAGCGGTGCCAAGTTGACTGTCGGTATATCGAAGTGCTGAAGTGTTTGTACAGTAGGGCTACGATGGCTATCCGAGTACAGAACCAGAGCTCGAAACCTATCCAACTGCAGAGAGGTGTAAGACAGGGTGACGTTATATCCCCGAAACTCTTCACCGCTGCATTGGAAGACGTTTTCAAGCTACTGGACTGGAAAGGATACGGTATTGACATCAATGGCGAGTACATCACTCACCTTCGATTTGCCGACGATATAGTCCTTATGGCAGAATCGCTGGAGGACTTAAGCACTATGCTCAATGACCTCAATAGTGCCTCCCAACGGATAGGTCTTAAGATGAACATGGACAAAACAAAGATCATGTTCAATGTCCATGTCACACCTATGCCGGTAGTTGTTGGGAGCACTATGCTCGAAGTTGTTGACGAGTACGTTTACCTGGGACAAATAGTCCGACTAGGTAAGTCCAACTTCGACCGAGAGGCCAATCGACGGATTCAACTCGGCTGGGCAGCGTTCGGGAAATTACGACATATCTTTTCGTCAGGTATACCTCAATCTCTAAAAACTAGATTGTACAACCAGTGCGTGTTGCCAGTGATGACTTATGGATCTGAGACGTGGTCCTTCACTGCTGGCCGTATGAGGACGCTTAAGGTCGCTCAGCGAGCTATGGAGAGGGCTATGCTCGGAGTTTCTCTGCGTGATAGACTCAGAAATGAGGATATCCGCAGTAAAACCAGAGTGACCGACATAGCCCAACGGATTAGTAAGCTGAAGTGGCAATGGGCCGGCCATATAGCTCGAAGAACCGATAACCGATGGGGAAGAAAGGTTCTCGAGTGGCAGCCTCGTACCGGTAGGCGTAGTGTAGGGCGACCCCCCACTAGATGGAGTGACGACCTGGTAAGACATGCAGGAAGTCGATGGATGCAGGTGGCTCAGGACCGTGCTTTGTGGCATTACTTGGGGGAGGCCTATGTTCAGCAGTGGACTTGTGAAAGGCTGTAATGATGATGATGATGATGATAACTCAGCCAAGGACTTGGCTACCCAGACATCTGCTCCTATTGAGCAGCATAATGATTTGACATGTAATTTGGAATCCGTTCCAAGTAATTTAAATTAGAAAATGAGACAATAGAGGTAATCTCTAGCAATTATAATAATTTAAATAGTTTAGAATGTAGCTTACAAATCCCTAATAGTTGCAATTGTATAACTCCACAAAATGATATTAAAAATTGTTTACACCTGGTGCATCAGAATATACAAGGCATGATAGGCAAAGAGCTAGAAATTGAATTGTTTTTAAATAGCAACAATATTCATATTTTATGTATTACTGAACATTGGTTAAAAGCTCATAATTTAATGTTTAACTTTAGTAATCACCAGGTGCTCAGTTCTTTCAATAGAGAAACGATTTTAAGAGGTGGCTCCTTAATTTTAGCTAGTAAATTATTATCATATAAAGAACGTAAAGATATTGTGAGCCTCTCTGTTGAGCGAACTGTAGAAATGGCATGTGTTGAGTTTGAGCACCTCATTGTTGTGAGCGTTTACAGACCCCCATGTTCATTATATGATACTTTTGAAAAAATTATGGAGGAAGTTTTCGCTAAGCTTAATAAACAGAATAAATCTGTTGTAATATGTGGAGACTTTAATATCAATCTCCTAGAAGCTTCCTCCACTAATATTAAATTTAGATCATTGTTTAAATCCTATGGTCTTTTTAATTTATTTTTGGAGCCAACACGTATTGCTGAATCTAGTGCAACATGTATAGATAACATTTTTACAAATGCTAAGCCGTTCAATAAATGTATTATTCAAAAATTGAGCTCTGATCACTGTGGACAATTTGTTTCATTACCTTATGTTCACAAAAAGCAAGTAGATAAAAAGGTAGTGTTTGTTCCAGTAAATGCACATCGCTTGGAGAAGTTTAGAAGTAACATAGTAAAAAAACTTCCATTACTTTCATATCAAAATAATCCAAATTTTTTGTATGCAAAATAATTTAAGCTCATTTGCAATGAATTTAATAACACTTTTACTTCTAAAACATTCTCCTTGAATAATCGTAAAGCATTTAATGAATGGGCGACGGTAGGAGTCCATAAGAGTAGACAAAGGTTATATGAACTTTACAATGAAAGGTCATATAATCCTAGCGTCGAATTTAGGGAATATGTAAAAAAATATTCCAAAATATTTAAAAGAGTGTGCTCCTTAGCCAAGTCATTGTATTTAAGCAACAAAATAAAGACTGCTTCTAATAAAATTAAAATGACATGGAGTATAATTAATAGTGAAACTGGTAAGGTCAACTCTCGCAATTCAAACTACCAGTTAAGTTTTAACAATAAATTAACTAAATCAGATCAGGACGTTGCAATGGTTTTTGAGAAATATTTTACTGATATTCCGATCTTAACCACTAAGTCACTGAATTCTTCTCCTACCGTCGCCGAATCATTACTTAAACAAAATGTAAATGTATGTACAAAGAATTTTACATTTCATAAAGTTTCATCAAAAGATATTGTAAAATATTTTAAGACTATTGATATTAAGAGAACCGCCGATCTGTGGGGGATTTCTGTTGAAGTTATTGCGTCTATAATAGATACAATCGCACCTCAACTATCTATTATTTTTAATAGTAGTATCAAATCTGGTGTGTTTCCTGATTTAATGAAGCATAGTAAAGTAATACCTTTATTTAAATCTGGTAGTACATTGGACCCCTCTAATTTTAGACCTATTTCTGTACTGCCAACACTTAGTAAAATTTTTTAAAAAATTATTCTTGATCAATTGTTAATTTTTTTTAATGTAAATAAATTACTTCATAAAAATCAATTTGGTTTCACAACGGGTCGCTCGACAACTGATGCTGGTGTTGAGCTGATTAAATATATATTTAATGCATGGGAGAATTCACAGGATGCTTTGGGTTTGTTCTGTGACCTATCCAAGGCCTTTGATTGTGTTCACCATGAAACATTAATCAGGAAACTTCAACACTACGGTGTAAGAAATGATGCTCTTAAATTAATTATTTCATATTTAAATGACAGAACACAAAAAGTTGTTATTAATAGTATGAGTTCTTCCGGGTCGATTGTACAAATGGGCGTTCCTCAGCGCTCAATTCTTGGCCCCTTTCTGTTTCTTGTATATATTAATGACTTACCTAACATAGTAGGGGATAACCATGATATAGTATTATTTGCTGATGATACTTCATTAATTTTCAAATTAAAACGACAGTTATTAAATTACGACGAAGTAAATAATGATATAGCTAAGTTAGTCAATTGGTTTAATGTTAATAATTTGCATTTGAATGGAACTAAAACTAAATGTATGAAATTCGTAACTCCTAATGTTAAACATGTCAATACTAATGTAATTTTAAATGGGGAGGAGCTGAGTCTTGTCGATACCACCATTTTTCTTGGAATCACACTGGACGCAAAGCTTCAATGGCTCCCCCATATATCAAAACTAGCTAGCAGACTTAGTTCTGCAGCATATGCTGTAAAAAAGATTAGAACTCTTACCAGTGTTGAAACAGCTAGAATAGTTTACTTCAGTTATTTCCATAGCATTATGTCGTATGGTATTTTGCTATGGGGACACGCGACTGACACTGAAATTATATTTATTTTACAGAAGAGGGCCATTCGAGCAATATATAATTTAAAACCAAAAGAGTCACTGAGACAAAAATTTTAAGAAATTAATATATTAACTCTGGCCTCTCAATACATTTATGAAAATGTAATGTACGTACACAAAAATAAAAGTAGTTTTGCGAAAATAAGTGATATTCATTCTGTAAATACTAGGAACAGACACAAGCTGGTAGTACCTGTTACTCGACTCCACCGAGTCAGTAATTCATTCTTGGGGCGATGTATACGCTTTTACAACAAAATCCCAGAAAATATACAAAATTTGTCATACACAAAGTTCAAAAATGTTATTAAACTAAGTTTGTATAAAAAGGGTTATTATA
This sequence comes from Parnassius smintheus behrii, assembly GCA_036936625.1. Lineage (NCBI taxonomy): Eukaryota > Metazoa > Arthropoda > Insecta > Lepidoptera > Papilionidae > Parnassius > Parnassius smintheus. The sequence continues at coordinate 20,870,227 of JAUPFT010000011.1, forward strand.
ATATTAAGGAATTTATAGATGATAATAACCCCTGGGAAGGGTGATCGCTACCAAGCTATTTCTAATTTATCTTGTGTTGTTGATTGTAAACATGATTGTAAGCTATTATTAAAAAAAAAAAAGTCCCGCTGGGTTTCTTGCTGGTTCTTCCCAGGACAGAGGTTTTTTTTTGCGAACCAGTGGTAAATTAAAAAAGTGACGTTCAATAAGTATTTTTATAATCTACATTGAATAAAAAAGTTTCTATTTCTATTTCTATTTCTATTTCATAGTCCCCTCGGTGTTACTCACTTTCCTGATAACACCGATCACGCACCCGATGTACTAGATTTTGCGTTACTCCAAGGAATTTCTCTCAACCTCAGGGCAATCGAGACACTAGACGATCTAGGATCCGATCACAGACCGGTCTCCCTCATTTTTGGCCATCAGCCGCCTCCCCCAACACACACGAAAACCTTCACTAATTGGAAGGGATTCAAGGAGTCCCTAGCTAAAGCTCTGGACTCACAGGACTCTACCATCTCCCTACCGTCGGACTTAGACAGTCCCGAAAAAATCGACACCGCGGTCGATTCACTCTCCACCCTTATTAAATCCTCCCTTAAGGAGAACGAAACGGTCGTCCCGGTTGCTAACAATAGTGGGCTTCCCCTACATATTAGCAACCCATTAAAAGCCAAGAAAGCGACTTTCCGGAGAGCAGCAAAATATCCCACCCCGAATATAGGCGCACGGCCAATCGTCTCCAACGAGAACTCCGGTTCCGCCTCTCTGAATTTCGAGACCTCGAAAAGAGTAAGCTCATGGAGAATACCTCTCCATCTCATACAGCGTACTGTCAGATGGCTAGAGCCCTGCGCATAGACGCTATCACCCCCCCCCTCTCCCGTCCCGACGGTACAGTTGCCTTCGAGGACGAGGAAAAGGCTGAGTGCTTTGCAAATAGCATTACTGCACAGTGCTCTCCTAGCTCTCAACCCGTCGACCCCTCACACGTCCAGGCAGTGGAGGATGAGGTCCGCCGTCGGAACTCACCCCCTACAGCCTCCGAACCTATCTCTGTGTCCAATGATGAGATTTCATCCCTCATCAAAGGACTTAAGGACCCAAAAAGGGTCCGGGCGCGGATGGCATCTCCTACCAAGCCCTAAAACACTTTACTGAGCAGGTGTTAACCTTTTTATCTATTCTTCATCTTCAACGCCTTCATATCTTCAACGCCTGCTTCAACCTTAGTTACTTTCCCACTAAGTGGAAAGAGGCAACTGTGATTGGTATTCCCAAGCCAGGCAAGCCTCTCAACCTCCCCTCCAGTCATCGCCCCATTATCCTCCTCAAGATCATGGGCAAACTCTTCGAAAGAGTCATTCAAACTCGCATGAGGCGCCATCTGTTGCCCACAGACAGTGACCCTCTTATCATTCCCCATCAATTCGGTTTCCAAGCGAAACACTCATGTCCCCAACAAGTTCACCGTATTGTGGGGTATATCCTCAGCGGGTTTTATCCTCGTCGTCATAAGACCATCGCGGTCTTTTTCGACATAGCTAAAGCCTTTGATAGAGTCTGGCATACAGGCCTTATCTATAAGCTATACAAAATAGGTCTCCCCGATTGTCTAGTACGTCTCGTGGCCTCTTATCTAAAGCATCGAACCTTTCGTTTTAGACACGAAGGCACGCTATCTTCACAGCGCCCTATCAAAACTGGTGTCCCTCAGCGCTCAGTACTTGCTCCTCTGCTGTACATCCTGTTCACCAACGACATTCCAATCCCGTCGAAAGGTGTTCAGCTCTCCTTTTTCGCAGGCGACACTGTAAAGGTATCTCGCTACCTTTCATACGGAACAAGGTTCAAAAGTCAGTTGATGACCTAGGAGCTTGGTTCAAAAAATGGCGCATCGATGTGAACCCGGAGAAGAGCTCCGCCGTTCACTTCGATTATAAATGACGGCGTCTTAAAAACACTCCACCAATACGTATGCTAGGGACCCCTGTCCCCTGGCATACGTCTGCCAAATATTTAGGTGTCACTCTAGACACAAGGCTCACTTTCAGGCCCCACGTCAAAAGAGTAACCCGTCACGCACGTTTTTACTTGAGTAGGCTCAACAGTATGTTGGGCCGAGAAACTCTCACTCGGACCCGCCTAATAAACTGTCAAACGACCTGAACTGCCTCTTGGCGGCTCAGGCCAACTCTAAATAAATTAAATTATTCATAATTAATTTGCCTTCGTGGGCACTTCCTCAGCGGCTCGTAGCCGCCTGCGCTCTCTTTTCCTAAAAGAGGGTCGCTTCCGATACGGCATAAGAAGCTTAAACAGCCAGTTGCCAGTCCCCAAAGGCGGTTTTTAGAGGGTATCACTTAGGTACCCCGGTAGGCAGTGAGTCCCTCATAACCACGATAGACCGGCTGTTGTGGTATGCGTAATGCATTTTCCGCCTCCCTACATAAAGGGTAGCCCTTTCCAATCGCTTCGGGCGCAAAAAAAGAGAGAAGGCCTGTGCCTAGCAGTGGGATGTATACTCGTATAGGCTACCTATATATTTGTTTCTTAGCAAAATTAACACTGTTACAAAATTACAACAATGTAAATTTTCAAATCATAAAAAATATAACGGATATAAGGGTGTAACTTGGAAAGACCGTTAATTTATATTAACCGCTGCACATTTACGAGAAAGAGAAACATAAAATTGTTTATGAGAAAGCTAAATTGCAAAAGTACTTTAAAATCTTAATGTACCATCTAAAAATTTATAATTATGCGAAAAAATATAAACAAAGCTAATAATGAAAACGTATGCTTTCATAACAAATTAGGAATCGGCATAAGACGAATGTGTGTGCTTAATGTATTTATGTTACAGCCCTAAAATACATTTTAGGTAGCAAGAGTCCAGTAGAAGTTCAATTTTGACAATAAATGACTATTACAGCTCAGCTGGCGAAGAATAACAACAAAGCTATTTGTAAAGCAACTTAAATGGAAAACAGATATCAGTGACAGACGTTGGTGAAAGATTTCCTTCTACTTAGGCACAATGTCCATTAATATTGTTTAAAAGAAAAAAAAATTAAAACATAAATAATAGAATGCCCTGCGATTTAACGCTCGTGAAAACAACTTCATTGAAGTTATCTACGATGTTATCCGCGAAGAAACATCTTAAATTAAATTGTAGTCTAACAACACCGACATTTAACTTATATTGAATTAAAATACAGTTTTTTTTATAGAAGAAGAGTGACAAACGAGCACACGGTCTACCTGGTGGTAAGTGGATGCTGCGGCCCATAGACATCTACAATTACCTTCAATTAAACATCAAAATGCAGATGCATTGTCACCCGTGAGGACTAAGATAGAATGCCTCGTTTCCAGAAAAAGCGTCTCCGGTTCCCACACACACACAGCAGCATTAAGTTGCTATTTTATGCTGGTATTCTGTGAGAGCGTGGTCTAACCCCGATCGAGCCGACCCATTCGTGCTGCAACCACAATATAGCTGCAGCGTGATTCCACCACGCACGTTTTGTAATCTATCTATATTATAACATAATTAATATCTAAGTCTATTCTATACTATATTAAAAATATTCGCAGGTCAAGTCTGTGTATTTAATATTTTAGTATAGGTATAATTTTTTTTATTGATACAGAATCCAAAACAATATTTTTTGTCTATCCGTCTGTCCCTTTCAACACAATAGGCTCTAAAACTACTGAATGTATTCAATTAAAACAATTTTTGTTTGGCTCAGAATTCTAATTTCAAATATATTTTATTTTAAAAACATGTTTTTTAACGTTAGTCATTCGTTTATTGATAAGCGTTATATTTTCATCGCATTTGGATTCGTTATTTTGGACACGTTAAAAATTGTGTGAAATGTCTAAATGCCCAATAGTGTTACGAAAAATAGGCTGTTAGGTACTTTATTTATCTATTAAAGAAAATTATCTCTCACTTTTTCTCGCTCAACAAACAGGCGTTATTAAAAAAATACGTACAACTTGGTTTTTCGGCGTGCATCCTAGCTTTACATTACAATGATTTTACGTTAAGTGTATTTTTAGATTTTTTACTTTGCGTTATAAAGTTTACATTAATGAATAAGTTTTTGGGGGACAAATGAGCGCACAGTCCACCTGATAGTAAATGAATGCTGTGACCCATATACTCTATATTTATCCTGAATTAAGGATCGAGATGCAAATGCGTTTTCACTCCTGAAAACTACTTGTTTCCAGTAAAAAAAGTGTGCGGCTCCCTACACTACATCGTACAAAACACTGTGAAAGCGTGCTCCTTCCCCACTTGCCCCTTCGAGCCGACCCATTCGTGCTACAATCATAATATAGCCTCAACGTGACTCTACCACGTATACGTAAAGTAATAAAAAAATCAACAGTTATTATGAATCACATGTAAAGAAAAGCACAAACCGAACCCCTTACCTTTATTCGGCTATAAAGGTGCTCCAAGCATTACGGTAGTCGGATAAAGGTAAAAGATTTTATCGCCTGCCTGCTGTGTGTTTGTGGCTTTAGAACAGTTTATTGTGCTGGTGTGGATGGTAGTGGTGGCATAGATGAAGATGGAGGTGAAGTTTTATGTTAGACGATGTAATTTAATTGAGAAGTTAGTTTTAAATGAAAGTTTATCAGTTCCTAGAGTATTATATTAATACATAAAACTATGTTTCAGTGGTTCGCTGTTTGATTTTTTACAAATTTTTAACTCCTTTTTTAATTTTTTAACTTTTAGCAGTATCCGTAGTTTGGCTTATTTATTTCTAATCTAATTGTCTAATTATCATTATGAAATGTAACTAATATTAAGGATTAAACCTTACATTTTCCTTACAAATTAACTTCCCCGCTATGAAATTTGTTAAATATTTCAGCCGATTCCAAAGTGGCGTCACCACCTTGTTGACAGAAAATTTGTGGATGACTTCATTAAATAACCCTGTATTTTATTTTTTTATTATCTTGCAAATGATATATAAATTTCTAAAAAACATCATTATCATTAGACTTGACCGTTATTGAAAAAATACCTTAAAAGGTTTAGGGCTGTAAAATGCAGATGCGTTGTCACCCGTAAGGACTAAGATGGAGAGCCCCCTTTACAGTAAAAAGGATCTCCGGTTATCTACACTTACCATACGAAACACAGCAGCGTTATGCTGCTATTTTACGCTGGTATTCTGAGAGAGCGTGGTCTTACCCGGTCGTGCCGACCCATTCGCGACAACTATACAGTAAGTAATTTAGCTGCAACAAGGCTCTACCACGTAATAACTTACTATGATAATTTAAAAAGCTATTCACTGTTGTGCTAATCTGCCTGCCAAGCACCAATAACTATTGCAAATATCTCCCTTATGAGCCATCCACGGGTGATCCTATATTCAGCAGTGGACTTTTGGTTGGGCTACAGTGAACTAAAAATAAAAATCAAAGTTCGACACCAAATATCGAATCAGATTTTTTTCCTATGATACACGCCTAATGATCTGATCTACATTCATGTTTCCAAGTTTCTATTCAATTTAATTTATTTAATTAAGTTCAATTTCATTTTTTATTCAATTAAGTTCAATTTCTAAGTTACCTAGAAGTGGCTTAGGTTGTTGATGAAGTAGACAATCAGTGAGACAGTGAGTGATAAAAATGGCCTTTTCAAACCTTAATAACTCAAGAACTTTCATAGTGAAATAATTTTTTTTGAGTTATGGATGGGTCGAAAGTCCCTCGAAATATTTTGTGTAAATATACAATCTGCCAACGCGTTTCCCTTTTCCTTTCCGAACTTGGTTGACACACTATTTAGATTAAACCTAAGGCCAGATACAGCTTTAAACATTTGAACACTTGTTTGAAGCTATATGTGGCACGGGATTTTCATTCAACGTTCAAATTAGTGCGCAAAGAAATGCACTTTGCCAAGTGATGTCGGTTTTTTTAGCGCACATTAACGCCTTCTAATTCGAGAGTGTTCAAAAGTTTACGTAGCCTTAAAGCGTACACTTGCGCATAGTTCTAAACTATGAAATGTAAGTATATCGAGAACACGACAAATCATCTTTTACATACTTTGTTCTGTTACGATTCATTTCATACATCCATTTTTGCCTTCTATTCGGCCTTTTCGATAAAACTTTCTGTACATGTAATAAATAATGACATGCACTTAAATATACAGGTACACTGCATCCACAAAATCGTCGTCCAGCTTGTTTATCGTTTATCAACGTACTGTGGAGAGACGTGTTTGCAAAACATGTCTTGCTGGTTGCGCCAACAAGTGTTCAAACAAGTGTTCAAAATTCTTCAAACAAGTGTTCAAGTGTACTTGCTATATCTGGCACTGGCTTTGAATGTAATGCTACAGCATCCGTATCAACATTGGTAGGTGCTTCGTGCTTTTGCAGTGTCTACTAGATCTGATATCGCTTACAGCGTGAACTAATTATGTCAGATTAATACAAATTACCCTGGTTCGATATCCACCGGCACCAATGAAATTGTTAATTGCAATTTTAAGTGCTGATTCACCACGTGCTCGGCGGTAAAGGGAAATATCGTGAGGAAAACTGAAAAAAAAACTGTCTCAGAAATAAGAAAAAATATATTTTGAGGACATATGAAATACGCCATCACGCATTGAAATAGCGCGGTGGATAATTCCTTTCCCTAAAATCCTCTCAGAAATGAGTGGAGGTCTGTGACCAGCAGTGGGACGTATATAGGCTCTATCTTTAACTTTACACACAACATAAGTTTGCGCGTTAACCGCAAAAAAGAACCCCTTTGTCGTATCTCCTCAGTTTCAAGGCACTCCCCTTGTTGCCTCAGCCAGTGTCGGAATCCTCAGCGTCGACATATCGAATGACGTGCAGTTTCGTGGTCACTTGGAAGAGAAGGCCAAATTGGCTTCTAAAAAGCTTGGCGTGCTCAGCAGAGCGGGACAGTATTTCATGCCGGCACACCGACTGCAACTTTACAAGGCGTAAGTTCGGCCGCACATGGAATACTGTTCCCATCTCTGGGCTGGAGCTCCTCAGTACCAGCTCCTTCTACTTGACCGCATCCAGCGCAGAGCGGCTCGCATCGTCAACGACCGAGTACTTTCCGATCGGTTCGATTCACTGGCGCTGCGAAGAGATGTTGCATCTCTTTGCATTTTCTTTCGCATATACCACGGGGAGTGCTCTGAGGAATTGTTCGGATTAATCCCAGCCGCCAAATTTCGTGAACGCACTACGCGGCAAACGTCCTGATACCATCCACACCATCTGGATGCCTGGCGGTCCACCACTGTACGTTTGACAAGGAGTTTTCTTCCACGTACGACCTCTTTGTGGAATAGTTTACCACCGGTGATTTTTCGGAACCGATACGACCTGGGGACCTTCAAGAAAAGAGCTTACTTCTTTCTAAAGGGCCGGCAACGCACCTGCAATTCCCCTGGTGTTGCGGTTGATCATGGGCAGCGGTAGTCACCTAACATCAGGTGAGCCGCATGCTCGTTCGCCCCCTCTTCTATAAAAAAATACATATTATGCTGTTCAGTCTTGGAAGGCAGCAAAATTCATATTATGGTATTTAAAAGGCAATGCTCACTGTGGTTTAATGTACGAGAGGTCAAGTTGACCATCGTTAAGTGTTGTAGAAGCCGATTGGGCTATTTATGGTATAGATTGAAATTCATACTCTGGTTTGCTTTTATTTGGAAGGCACGCAAGCAATGAACAGTGGCACTTTCAAGTACAGAAGTTGATTATGTAGCTTTATATAAAGCTAGATTGGAGGTAACATATTTATTGAGCATTCTTAATAACACATGTGTTCAATCGGAATATATAACATTATTCATTAAAATTAGGAGGGAAGGGGGGATTAATCTAATACATACTATTAAAACAAGCCAGTTTCCGAAAAGGTTTTAATACCATTGATCCAGTCATATTCCAGGTCCTCGAAACTCTTCACCCGTTGTGGCCGTTTTATTTCTTTACATTTGTGAATTTTGCAAATTATTTACTGTCACTCAAAATTTCAGTTTACGTACATAAAATTTCTTCTGTTTTTATATCGAAAGCTCAGTGGACATTTCAATTATTGAGTACTTTTATTCCGGCTCCTAAAATTTAATTTGGGACATGTTATATTTTATATGCAAAAAGTTGTCTGCGTTGTCTCTTGAGTTTGCTAATTAAGTTTTGCAGCTTCACTTAAGTACACGAACAGCGAATTGGGGAGACAAATTAAACTAACGACACCAACGCACGTATTCTTTTTTGTCAGAACCTTATTCAACTTCAGGTTCAATCAATATCTTATAGATTGGACTATTTTTACGAATTAAATATAATATTTTAAGTACACTGGGAGTCACGCAATGCTGTTTTATGGTTGTAGTACGAATGTGTCGACTTGACCAAGGTAGGACCACGCTATCACAGATTACCAACGTTAAGTAGTAGCTTAATACTGCTCTGTTTAGTATGGTGAGTGTAGAGAACCGGAGACCCTTATAACCGGTAATGAGGTATTCCGTTCTAGTCCTCAAGGGTGAAAACCCATCTGCATTTTGATTTTTAATTAAATATAGATATATGCATCTATGGGCCAATCCATTAGCCATTATGTGCACATGTGCTCGATGGTCACCCTAATTCTAGGAAAAAAAATAATTATAGGTTCCTGAAAATTATTTTCATGCCATCGACAGTAATCAAATTTTGAATAACGTGACCCTAATACAGGTATCTTGATATATTCCGTTAGAATTTATGATATCATTACAATATCATTAACAAGCTTAGAGTATTCATAAGTCCAGCTTGCTTGAGTATACATAACCATAGCTTGCTTATGTATAAGTATCTAATGTGCCAGGGTACATCGGTTTTCTTTCGAGACCAAGTTAATAAATTTTTGGCGTTAGAGAACCCATAATCCAATTTCAAAATTTTCGAGTTACAGAAGCTGCAAGTTTTGCTCCTGAGTACACATTGCTTTACATTTTATTACAAGTTTTGCTAATTAAAATTTTACGTGCTGATTTACCAAGTGCTCAGCGGTAAAGGAAATCATCGTGCGGAAACCCTACATGTCCTAAGAGTATGTGAAGAAGTAAGAACAGACTGTACTTTGGTAAAATTCCTCACTGGACATTGCTGAATAAAACTAATTTTATCGCGAATTATTCTACTTATTGTCACGGGGGACTAAAGTGATTGACGTCCCGATGTCAAAGTTAACACAGAGTACATACAAAATAATAATTATTACTTTTGGTGCGATCTACGTAGATATAACTTACTGTGTCTTGAAGTCTTGCAGTGGTATGATTGGGCTTACTGTGTCTTGAAATCTTGCAATGGTATGATTGGGCTTAGTTTTAACTTTATTAATTACAGGATCTCAAACAGATCCTGTCAAAGCCAATTAAAGTCCACTACTGAATATAGGCCTTCCCCTTAGATTGCCTTATAGGGAGGATATTTGGCACGTTTGGCAAGCGGGTTGGCAACCACAGATTTTATTTATAGTCGTTATTGAGAAGACACTTCTGCCCATCTCTTAAATGATACATATGCACATAATATGTATATAAACGTTGTCCGCTTCCCGGGCTAAACACCTGACCAACACCGAGAGAAATATTCTCTTCCACGGACAATTTACCTCAATATCCACATAGACGAAGTCGCAGGTAAAAAACTACTATCCTTATAAAATGTTAGAAGAGATGCGCCAGTTTCTCCCTTAATGACTCGTCAAGAATCAAAGGGAACGCAGAAATTAAATTCAGAAATTCCTTTGAAAGCTTTCCAAAATATTTGCTATAAAACATACTTTGTTTGGACAAATTCTTGTTTAAAATGAATTGATTAATTTGTTGTTATAATATAAATGGAGGAAATGCAATTATACATTTATAAGGGTCGAAAGGCTTTTTAACGCTTAATAAAATTAAAGCCTATAACCGTCCCTCAGCTGGATGTAGGCCCACTCTAATTTTTTAAAGGCTTATGAGGCAACTATTTCACCGCGTTGCTCTGTGTAGTAGTGACGAAATAAATCAGCATTTAAAATTATTGCAAGTAAGAACGTCATTGGCCCAAAGGGGTGAGGTTTATTTTTTTGTGAATTCTTAGCAAAAGCATTGACTAGTGAATGCGTTTTTTAGATATTCGGACACAAGGATTCAACATTTAATGGTTCTGCGGTTATACTTACTTCTTAATATTTACTGCGCTACGTCTTGAATTTTCAGATTATGGAACAAAAATTCATTTTAGTTAGGTTAAATTCACTGCCTGTACAGGGTTACTATAATAATATACCCAAACATAAACCAGCAGTGAAATTTTAACCTGAAATCAGCTGATAATGGGCTCAAAAAAACGCGCGGACGCTGAACTCTTTTTATTTCTCTTTTTTTAAATAACGCCTGTCTGTTGAGTGAGAAAAAGCAAGAGATAGTTTTCTTTAAAGGATCTGTAAAGCGATAGCCTGTTTACGTCACACTATTAGGCACAGGAAACTACACATTTCTGAGAGGGTGTTTTAAGGCAACTAAAATCTACTACTCTACCTTCATATGTATCGACAGACTTATTTTATTTAACTTACTTTTATATTTTATATGTAGATTCCCTCACGATGATTTCCTTGGTTGGTGTCGCAAATGTACAAGTTGTGTTTTTATTGTCATGAACCCCAAGATCGTAACAATATATTCCAAGACTAAGTTTATGAATTTTTTGACGTTAGAGAACTCATAATCAAATTTCAAAATTTTCGAGTTACAGAAAGTGAAAGTTTTATTACAATTTTTCTATCTGCCCCATCCAACCGCGCTTGTTTCTTTCAGTCCCATTATAATCCTTTCCACCTCCGTAGCATCCGTATCTAATAATGTCAACGAGCTTAATTGGCACTTTCTTTGAGTTGAGGAAGTGGCCCTGCATTCTTGCTTATTGATAGAATTGTTTATTATCTATTCTGCAAAATTTTTACCGACGTTCACGAAGTAGGCAAGGAATTATTTTTTATAATTCTGAAGAAGATTCATGCTGTTTGTATATAAAGCAATATCTTTTACATGCCGCTCAATCTTTTTATTATCTCTACCAGACTCTTCCAGTAAGATTGTAATATAATTATACTTTAACTTTTATTTAATAAATAGTTACAAAATTCCTATATCTTTTATATGAAATTTGTAAAACGGAATTATCTGTAGAAGATTTTGCCATCAGGTGTAGTTTGTCTCTATGTTTCATGCACCTAATCAGACCGGGTGTAATCCAAGGCTTTAAGTTATTTTTTAACTACTGTGATATACGAAGTATTGCTAACGATGGCATTACGTTATTTATTAAATAAAGCAAAGAAATTTTTACGTCATCGGTTTTATAAACTGGGCTAAAACCAATGTTTTGAATTGCTTGTTCAAGGATTTTCATATTAATTTTAAGAATAGAGTATTATTTGTGCTTAGGTTTCGATATTTTAAGGCTTAAGTTAAAAAATATAAAAAAGAAAAATATTTATAAACTAAATCTTATAAATTAGGGCAAAAAGATTAAGATGAATGGTAGCGCTCTTAAGCGCCCTCATTATAATCTATGGCATTAATCTACCTATATTCAGCCATCTTCCAAACCGGGCATTCAGGGTCACCTGTTTTGTGGTTGCTTGGTTTTTTAAAACGCAGGCATGTTGGACATTTTGCTGAATCAGCTTTCTTAATGCAAGCATTTGACTGATGTCCTAATTCACCACAATGTCCAAACGTGTCGATGGTTTCCCGGCAAATTTTTGCAGCATGTCCGTACTGTTGGCATTCGAAGTACCTAGTCACAAGTGTGAAGTCTCAAACTGAGCACGATGTCATATTCATGAAGACTCGTTCCTGGTTAATAAGTGCTCTTCTGATGCCAGCTGGCACTTCCAAACTAAAGTTTCATGAAAGTGTTTCTTTTTTCCGACCTATGACTTAATTTTATTTAGGACAAACAATATTCCCGCGTCAAGTTAGGCAGCTTATCCGCTAATTAGTGTTCATAAATACTATTAAAGACTTCTCGTTTGTTTAAGGCAGTAGGTATACCTAATACTATAATCCTTGGTCTTCTTTTATGGGGCTCTTCCACATTTAGACCGGAATTACGAAGCTGGGTAGATTTTTTAGCTTCTCAATATGTAATTGCAATTCGGGGCATATAATTTTTTGGATAAGAGTTTTTGTCTTCACTAGGTTTTTATTTATTCTCCGGATAAATTGCAACGGCACGGAATGTATTGGGGCACAAGTCATTATTTTTGTTTGTTTTAACCATATCAGCAAAGTACATTTGTTCTGAACAAAGACGGTATGGCGCAGCTTTCTTGAATTGTTTCCTTAAGAGATTTTTTGAAATCAATAAGGCATTCCATTAAGTCTTGTTTTTCTTTTAGTACTTCAAGAAACGTTTGCATAAAAATAGTATTTTGCATTTCAACGGTTGGTAGTACATTGCCGCCTGAAATGCTGCTATACAGACATTGCGCGATCGGGAATTTATTCTCAGCTTTTGTTCAGTTTGGTTTTACCTCCTGGGTAATATGGTAAACTTCATTGCATTAAGGCACTGTTTAATTGAGGTCATCTAATTTTTAATTTCACTGGAGGCTAAAAACTCACTGAGGTCTGCAGCATCATATTGGTGGTTGAGGCGTGCTGGCCGGACTTCAAGGTGTAATGGTGCTCCGGTTGAAAGGGCTATTTTCGAATGTATTAGACATGTTTTCTCCCAAGTGTTTTTATCATAATTATTTATTCGCTAATGTAAAATCACAACTTATCGGAAATTGGATTGAAAATGGTTTAGCTAGGTCACAATTTTATTGAAAATATTTAAACAATTGTATAATTATTAATAGGCACGACTGCTCGAAAACCTAAATCATAAGACATTTCCACGCGATTTCAAACCATTGTATGAGTGCCTTAAGTTTAAAAATATTAAATTCCGAATTCAATTTTTATTTTTAAAAATTTAATATTTGTAAGCGGCCAGAAGCACACAACTTTCTGCGCTACTATGTAGCCTTAGCAGTGATCACAATCGATAAAAAAGAAAAAAATCAAAGATCTCTTTCGCAGCCTTCACAAGTCCACTGCTGAACATAGGCCTCCCCCAAGTAATGCCACAAAGCACGGTCCTGAGCCACCTGCATCCATCGACTTCCTGCATGTCTTACCAGGTCGTCACTCCATCTAGTGGGGGGTCGCCCCACACTACGCCTACCGGTACGAGACTGCCACTCGAGAACCTTTCTTCCCCATCGGTTATCGGTTCTTCGAGCTATATGGCCGGCCCATTGCCACTTCAGCTTACTAATCCGTTGGGCTATGTCGGTCACTCTGGTTTTACTGCGGATATCCTCATTTCTGAGTCTATCACGCAGAGAAACTCCGAGCATAGCCCTCTCCATAGCTCGCTGAGCGACCTTGATCGTCCTCACATGGCCAGCAGTGAAGGACCACGTCTCTGATCCGTAAGTCACCACTGGCAACACGCACTGGTTGTACACTTCAGTTTTCAGAGATTGAGGCATACCTGACGAGAAGATGTGTCGTAATTTCTCGAACGCTGCTCAGCCGAGTTGAATCCGTCGATTGACCTCTCGGTCGAAGTTGGACTTACCTAGTCGGACTATTTGTCCCAGGTAAACGTACTCGTCAACAACTTTAAGCATAGTACTCCCAACAACTACCGGCATAGGTGTGACATGTGACACATTAAACATGATCTTTGTTTTGTCCATGTTCATCTTAAGACCTATCCGTTGGGAGACACCATTGAGGTCATTGAGCATAGTGCTAAGGTCCTCCAGCGATCCTGCCATAAGGACTATATTGTCGGCAAATCGAAGGTGAGTCATGTACTCGCCATTGATGTTAATACCGTATCCTTTCCAGTCCAGTAGCTTGAAAACGTCTTCCAACGCAGCGGTGAAGAGTTTCGGGGATATAACGTCACCCTGTCTTACACCTCTCTGCAGTTGAATAGGTTTCGAACTCTGGTTCTGTACTCGGATAGCCATCGTAGCCCTACTGTACAAACAATATACACCTCGATATACCGACCGTCAACTTGGCACCGCTGTAGGGACTGTAGCACCTCCCAAATTTTGACGGAATTTGGGAGGTGCTACAGTCCAGGCTTTCTCATAGTCCACATACGCCAGGCAAAGTGGCAGAAGAAGACCGAAGAGTATAATCTCTTCGGTCTTCTGTACAATCTGCCGCAGGGTATGTATGTGGTCTATGGTACTGAAGCCTTTTCAGAAACCGGTTTATTTGGGAGGCTGGAAGTCATCGAGTCTGCGTGCGAGACGATTCGTAATGACTCTCGAAAACAGCACGTAGACGCGGCTCAGAAAGGAAATCGGTCTGTAGTTCTTCAACAGAGCGTTGTCGCCTTTCTTAAAGAACAAGACCACCGCACTTCGGCTCCACGCCTCCGGAGTAGTGCCACCATGGAGGACGGAATTGAAGAGCTTCTGGAGGACTTCAAGAACCGGTGTTCCACCCGCTTTCAGAAGCATCGCTGTAATTCGGGCCCTGCCGTTTTTAAGGTGCTGGAGAGCCATTCTTATCTCGCTCATACTGACGTCCGGGATATCATCGGAATAGTATCGGGTAAGACTTTTGCTCTTGGATCGTTACTCACACTTGCGTGTGGTTCCAACGATGATGTGTACAGCTGCCCATAGAACCTCTCAATCTCACTCAAAATCTCAGGTGTCTCGGAAACGATGCTGCCACACTCAGTCTTCAGCTTTGACAGTTGGCTCTTTCTGGCAGACAGATCTCTGGCAAAGACTTTGGAGCCCTGGTTCCGCTCGATCGCTTCTTTAATACGAGCAGTATTAAAGTTACGTAAGTCTCGCCGCATGCATTTGGAGATCTGTCTGTTCAGTTGCCTGTATGCTGTCAAATCTGTTGACGATTGCAGCCTCATCTCCCGTCTAACAGCCATGAGATTAAGAGTGTGATCGGAGAGTTTTTGTGTTCTTCTGCGGCGGGTCTTGCAGAACTTAGCTCCGACTGCATGGACAGTTTCCACGAGCTTGTCATTCATATCGTCCACTGCATTGCAATCTTCTAGGCACTGAAAGCAGTTACGTAACTCGAGCTGAAAAGTCTCGGGATTCTGGATTAGAGCACGAGGGGTCGGAGCGTTGACTTCATTAGAGGAGACCTCTCCAACTTAACGTTTAGGTTCAGTGTGCCTCTAACCATTCGGTGATCGCTGCCGGTTTTCACCCTAGCGATCACTGAGATATCACGGAACAGTTGGCGTCTGGTCGTCGTAATGAAGTCAATCTCATTTTTTGTCGAACCGTCGGGGCTCGACCAGGTTCACTTCCTGTGGTGCCGCTTCTGGAAGAAAGAGTCCATCATAAAGAGTCCCTCTTTCTCCATAAAGTCAGCCAGCTGCTGGCCCCTACGGTTCCGTTGCCCTACTCATTTCTAAATTTCCTAACCTTCAGCTCACCGCCTTCTCTTGTGCCTAGTTTTGCGTTGAAGTCTCCCATCAACACCGCGTAGTGGGGTTTTGGAGGAATGCATGGCTCTAGAAATATCCTCATACATTTCCTCCACCTCCTCATTGGGATGTGCCGAGGTTGGTGCGTAGACCTGTATGACCTTCAGCGAATACCGTTTGGTGATTCTGAGTATCAGGTACGCGACCCTCGTCGACACACTTCCAATCTTTACAACGTTGTTGACGAGAGACTTGTGGACGATAAATCCGACACCTCCTTGGGACAGATGGTCGCCCTCCCGGTGATAGAACAAGTTGCCGAACTCGAAAATTACCGTGTCCTCCCCCTTTCTTCGGACCTCAGATAATCCAATAATATGCCAGCGCAACTTGTCTACCTCTTCTTCCAGCTCCAGTATCTTCTCGTCAGTCCTCAGGGTGCGTGCGTTATACGTTGTCAGGTCGAGTCGTCGTAGGTGGCAACCGAACCTCCACCGGAGATTCTTAGCACTCCCTGCCCCGCCGTTACCATGGCCGAAACCATAGCCAGGAATAGCGGGGCTGCCGGGGACTGGGAGCAGTTTATTTGCGTCGTTGCTCATGGGGGGATATTAGCCATAGTTGCCACGCTTGGCGAGCGGGTTGGCAACCGCAGTCTTTTATTATGTTATTGTTGTCATTAGGAAGATGCTGCTGCCCATCTCCTTTCTGTGTCCCTTTGTCGCCTCTTACGACACCCACGGTAATAATGGGGTAGTGGATATTCTCAACCGCCACTTCACGGCTACCGGCATATTTCTGCCGGCATATAATTGAGTCGAGTTCTAATTTGCTTAGAATATGTTGATTTTAATATTTATTTCTCCCACGTCACGGTGAAGCACGTAGTGGTGACGAACAACATTGTATTCTGGCACCAAGTGTTTACATATACGCCTTTATCCAAGATATTACTCTTCTCTTTTATCCTGTAAACGTTTACTGCTGGAAATTCACCTCTCCCGTGAATGGGAGAGCAGACATAATCATCATACTGGACTGGCCAATTTATGAATTTACCCTCTCCGTCGCAGGTCTCATCAATCCGCTCACGTCATTCGTTTACTAGATGGTTATACCTCTAGATCTTTCTGATAATTCCCAATTTCTATAGTGGAGACTAATTCAACTCCCGTAACCAACTTAGAATGTCATTCGATTATGGGTTCTCTAACATTAAATAATCCATTAACTTGATCTCAAAAGAAGACAATTGTACCTTATTACATCAGAGTATACATAAGCAAACTATGGTTATGTATACTCAAGCAAGCTAGACTTATGTATACCTTTAAGCTTTTTATAGATACTGTAAAAGTGAGGTACATATCATATATTTTACCGGAATATGTAAAGACACATGTATCAGGGTCACGTTATTCATAATTTCATTGCTGTAGATGGCATAAAAATAATATTCAGGAACCTATATTTTTTATAGAATTGGGATTACAAACGAGCACGTAGTCCACGTGATGACAAATGGATGCTTTGGTCCAGAGACACACTTAAATCTATCTTGAGTTAAGACTCAAAATGCAGATGCGTTGTCACCGTCGTGGAATAGGATGGAATGCCTCATTACCAGTTATAAGGATCTCCGGTTCTTTATACTCACCATACGAAACAGAGCAGTAATTAAGCTTGGTCGAGCCGACACATTTGTACTACAGCCATAATATACTGCTTTGCGTAGCTCTACCGCGTGTTATTAAAGATTATACCCAATTCGTAAAAATAGTTTAATCTAAAAGATATTGATTGAACCTGAAGTGAAATAAGATGTTGAAAAAAATAATTCAAAATTTTGATACAAATTGATGTTAATGATGCTTATGAACATCCATATCTGTGACATCTGTGACTGACACTTTTCACCCTAGAGATGTAGCGAACATCTGCGTTGGTATCGTTAGTTTAATTTGTCTACTGTAGTGAAGCTGCAAAGTTTAATTAGCACAATCAAGAGAATTCGTAGTCACCTTTTTGCATGGAAAATATAACATGTCCTAATTTAAATTTCAGAGATCGGAATAAAAGTACTAACTAATTAAAATATTTACATGGCTTCCGGTACAAAAACAGTAGAAACTTTATGTACGCAAAATGTAATTTTAGATGTCAGTGAATAATTAGCAAACGCAAATGAAAAGAAATAACGCGACAAGACCGGTGAAGGGTTTCGGGGATCTAGCGTATGAATGGATCAATGCCATAAAAGCCTTTTCGGAAACCGGCTTGTTGTAATGGTTTGGTTTAGCTTAATTTCTCCCTCCTGATTGAACACCGATTATTAAGAGTGTTCAATAACTACGTTACTTTGAATAAAACCACTTATACGAATTTTATTGTATTTAATTAACTTATTTTTTAATCCCGACGTTTCGTGTGTATTACAGCACCCATGGTCACGGGGAACTGAGATGTTTGACGTCCCAATGTCACAGTTACCTCCCTTGTAGCTTTAGATAAAGCTACTTACAAACACATTTGACCTCTCGTATACTAAACCATAGTGAGCATTGCTTATTAAATATCGCAATGTGCATTTTGCTGCTTGCCAAGGCTGAACAGCATAATTTGTATTAAGGTTAAAGTTAGAGCTATACGTTACACAGCTGGGCACAGGCCTCTTCTCATTTCTGAGAGGGCTTTAGGGCGAGGAATTGCACCAATGCGTAATGGCAATCATCACATGTTCTCGAAATATTATAAAATTATATATTTTTTCTTATTTCTCAGACATTACCACCACTTTATTATTACATGCAGGTTTCCTCACGATGTTTTCCTTTACCGCCAAGCACGTGGTAAATCAGCACTTAAAATTGCAATCAACAATTTAATTCATGCCGATAGGGATTGAACCCGGGTAATTTGTATTAATCTGACATAATTAGTTCACGCTGTAAGCGATATCAGATCTAGTAGACACTTCAAAAGCACGAAGCAGTGACCAATTTTGGTACGGATGCTGTAGCATTACATTCAAATTCACACTCTTAGGCTTAATCTAAATAGTGTGGAGCCAAGTACGGAAAGGAAAATTTGGACTAATATCTTCTCAACAAATCTGGAGCGTCTCCTTAATAATTGCATAAGATACATAGACGGGTTTTGAAAGTATGGTCATGTTTCTCTTTATCATAATCGCCTAAAATAGCTCACAGTCAAACAGAGGCGCAACTCTAGAATTCTGCCTGTTCTCTTTTCTATATTAAACAATCCAGCTTCTCCTTTATATCTTAAATAATGATTTCAATTTGTTTTTTCAACTCGTGACATAGTTATACGGACCTCGTCTAATCATAAAATTTGTGTTCCAACTCATTTCACTGGATTCTCCAGGAAATCCTTTACTATTCAGGCTACTCTAGTATGGAATTCCTTACCCGAAGACATATCAAAAGTACCAAGCAAGTGCTCGTTCTAGATATTAATTCGTGAACACCTTTTGAAACAAGATATAGTATCATGATAAGAATGGTTTCATGTTATAATGTATATTGTATAATTATGGTTTGTATATGTATATATTCATGTATATTATATGTATGTATATGTAAAGTTGTTATATATATTTTTATTTTTTTAAAGAATATTAAAACAATGCTATAAACATTACTAATATTCCCCTTAACCAACCACTCGTGATAGGTAATCTTAAATTGCTTGTGTTACGAGTGGTTCACGCCAATAGTCGAACGACGGATTCGAACCCACGACCTTTTTGAGTCACATTGCCATTAGGCTACTGTCGCTTATAAATGTATTGTATGTATGTATTTATATTCACATAGTTTAAATTGACATAATATGATGCTACCTATTATAAATATTTTATTTTATTATTTTTCCAAAGATCATAAAGCACCTGCCATAATAGATCACCACGCTACGGGTTGACTGGCATAAAATGCTCGGAGGCATTAAGTCAGCCCATTGTCACCTTATAAGAAATAAATTTCACATGTTTTTTTTTCTCAAATTTATTTGACAGTTTGCTTTTAACATTATTAATTTGTTCGTGTACTAGCTAAAAGCATTACTCTGTAGAAATTTGCGAAACTGGTAATATACAATAAATACGAAAAAGAGTGGTAAAATTAAAAAAAAAATATTCAACCGAATCCAATATAAATAAAATGAGAACGTCACCACTGTAGTCAATTAAAAACGTGTGATTCTTCTATCATTCTTATCCGTTCTTTCTTGCTTTTTCCTTTCAACTACTTTTTACTCTCTTATTTAGATGTCTAAAGACTGCCTTTTTTCTTTCAATATCATCATTCGTACCGCTAGAATATATTTTTTTATTTTTTATAGAAGAGGGCGCAAACGAGCGTGCGCCTCACCTGATGCTAAGTGACTACCGCCGCCCATGATCAACCGCAACACCAGGGGAATTGCAGGTGTGTTGCCGGGCCTTTAGACAGGAGTAAGCTCTTTTCTTGAAGGTCCCCAGGTCGTATCGTAATTACCAGCCTTTGTTGCTAGTAAATCTAGCCACGCTCTCTTCTTTGCTTCAACTTCCATACGTATCTCATCATCCCACCATAACGTATTATTTTTCCTTTCATTCTTTCTCTTACTAACACCACATACTTTGGTAGCTGCATCCACTAAACCTTTCTTAACATTTTGCCATACATTAATATAATATAAGTCTAACTCATTCGTACATAATTCATCCAAACCACTTATATTTTCTTTCAGTCTACATTTGAACTTCTTTTTCTCACCCTCCTCTTGTAGCCTTTCTGTTTTAATACGCTGTAACGCGGTGGTAGACACATATGACCGATGGCGCCAACGCCTGAATGGACCATTAATTCGGCATAAAACCAAATAATGATCCCCAGTAGACCCTTGTTTTTTCATCCACAATTATGAAATCTATCATGCTTCTATCATCACCTTTTTCCCAAGTATATATGTGAATTCTCTTGTGGCGAAAGCAAGTGTTCATCACAAAAGATTCTTTTCCATACATACGGTGAGGAGGCTTTCATCATTCTCGTTTATGCTTTCGTCACCAAAAGTTCCCAATATCCTTTCATAACCAAGCCTCCTCACCCCAACCCTTCCATTAAAATCTCCTAACATAATAATATTTTCATTTTCCTTACATTTCATTAACACCATCCTTACCATTTCCCAAAACTGCTTTCAGATATAAGTGGGCTTAGACATGTCTGGGGCGTAGACCCTTAGCACAAACAACTTCTTTAAGCCCACTTTCATTCGTATCCATAGCAGTCTTGGGCTTACACATTCATACTCTTTCACACGTTGGCCCATTCTTTATGAAAGGATGATACCTACTCCCTGGCATGCCCGCTCGATCTCGTCAACCCCAGACCAGTATGCGATATACATGCCATGTGTAGTGACATCCTTTCCCTTCCGTTTTGTCTCATTTACACATAACACATCTAATCCTCTATCATACATCATATCGCATACTTCATCTATTTTATCATTCATTGCTCCACATACATTCAACGTAGCCAGACGGGCCTCTGCAATCCACTTTTCGCCCCTCTGGGAGGTAGTACGTGACTGGTGGCGAACCTCGTCGCCGGTTTTCCTCCCGGAGATTCTTCTCATCCCTGCTCCATTAAAGGGGCGCCGGGAACTCGGTGCCATTTCTTTTATTCGGTTCCACATAATGCGAAATATGGGGTAGTATATTTTACGCCGCTGTCACGGCGAGGAGCCGAGTCTGTGCTATCGGCTTGTAACTCATTTAGCACCATCCGGGGGACACGTGTAGGGTGGGCCTAGGATAAGGTGGTCAAAGTCAACGGATGCGACCGAATTATCCCCCAAGTCCTTACTTAGAAGTGTTTATTTATTTAAACCTAAATTACTTGTTATCACTAAATTCAAAATAGCATAGTTTTGCGCCGTATCTCTCTCCGGTTGTGTCGGTAGGGAGTGCACCTGTACTTTCATACACTTGGGCCTTTGGTCTTGTCACGTGCTGATGGCTAGTTTCCGTTAAGAGTTAAGACTGGCCGCCGTAACCGAAATTCTTTTTTTCCGTAATAATTAATGTGTTAGAAAGTTTAGTTTTTAAATAAATTATGCTCGAATTTTCACCACTTGTAATAATAGCTAATTCATATTTAGCGTACTCGTAATTTTCCATCGAGCAATTTTACAGCATATCCTTATATTACGGCTATTTTGCGCTAGTATTCTGTGAGAGCGTGGTCGTCCCCCGTGCCGACCCATTCGAGCTACAACTTTACTATAATATAGTAATATACGAGTAGCTGCGGCATAGCTCCGCCTCGTAGAATTTTTTTGTGGTTGAAAATGGTTTGAAAAATTTCGTCATGTTCATCTGCGGTAAATATCGCATTAATTTACGCAAAGAAAAATTAGTCTTACGAAGAAAATGCGTAACAGTTGCGAAGTCGATTAATAAAATGAATTTTAAAACAAAAAAGATTTGCAAAACAACGTAAAATTTTTAAATGATGAATACTTTCGCCGCCCTTTACTTTAAAGGTTAAATTGTTTTATTCTATCAAAGTAATCAGTACCAATAATGAACCTTTTTATTTTTAGCTACACGATTGGTTTTAAAAATGCGGATACATTTTCAGTTAGTTATTTTATTGCATTTAGTGAAAATTTCAATTGAATCAGTAAGATATTTTTATAAACTCATGTCGTAAAAATATGTCGTGATTGGGATATCATCATCATCATCATTACAGCCCTTCACAAGTCCACTACTGAACATAGGCCTCCCCCAAGGTATGCCACAAAGCACGGTCCTGATCCACCTGCATCCATCGACTTCCAGCATGTCTTACCAGGTCGTCACTCCATCTAGTGGGGGTCGCCCTACACCGGTACACCGGTAGGCGAATACCGGTACGAGACTGCCACTCGAGAACCTTTTTTCCCCAATGGTTGTCGGTTCTTCGAGCTATATGGCCGGCCCATTGCCACTTCAGCTTACTAATCCGTTGGGCTACGTCGGTCACTCTGGTTCTACTGCGGATATCCTCATTTCTAAGTTTATCATAGGACACCATTGTCAACAAAAATATATATACATTTGCATATTATGTAACGTACGTGTGGCTATACAGTAGAGAACATATAGTCCCATAGGTACTGTAAGAGGAGACAGAAAGAAGCAAACCAGCAGCAGCGTCTTCAATCTTCGTCAGCATAATCTTGCAGTTTAGATCTCGAAATAACAAATTAGAAAAAAAGACGCTTCGAAAATTCAACTTAAAAAATACAACTTGTGTGTTGTAGTAAATAATATGTAATATATAAAAACTTACGATACAACAGAATACACTTTTACGTGATACGTTCATTTAAAAAAATGTTTTACGTGGTATGGCTCTACCCGTGGAGTGGCTGCAACCATATTATAGTTGTAACACGAATATACAACATGTAACAAAAACCCTGTAGTTCCCGCTAAGTGCGTTATCAGAATCAGTATTCAAGCATATAAAAATATATTTTTTCAAAAAAAACTTTTAAAAAATTAATTTTAATTAATAAAAATAATTTGCAAATTGTATTTGGTTTTATTTCCTCTAACTCACACGAGTATCAGTAATGCGGGGTCTTTGACAATCCTGTTACTCCTCGGCCAATGCGGAGATAATAAATAAAATACAATTTGCAAAATAATTTTTAATAAATTTTTTTAACTGTGTTTTTTTTTTAAATTCTATATGCTTGAATACTGATTCTGATAACGCACTTAACGGAAACCACAGGGTTTTTGTTACACGTTGTATAGTGATGGCGCTTTGTTTCGTATGGTGAGTGTAGAAAACTGGAGACCCTTTTTACTGGAATCCAGGCATTCTGTAGTCATCAGGAGTGACAACGCATTTGCATTTTGATCCTCAATTGAGGATAAATTCGTATGTCTATAGGCCACAGCATCCACTTACCACCAGGTGGACTGCGTGCTCGTTTGGCACCCAATGCTGTAAAAAAAGTTTAATTCAGTACTGCACGTTTTACTCCTAATGTAATGTATTACGAGGAATCTTCTGCGAATACTGATGAAGGAATTAGTTATTAAATCGCTTAATAGCACTACTTTCGTTAAACCAGAATTGGTAATTTCCGATCCTAAATTATTTCCTGTAAGTTATTATAATATTAACTGTATTAGCTCAATACACGTCTCAGATAAAGGTATCTTGAAGCTATTACAAGGCATCGACATCTCTAAATCTGTTGACCCCAACCATATACCATCAATATTTATCATAAATTGTGCGAAAAGCTTAGTCAAATCCATTAGTGTACTTTTTAAGCGGTCGTTAACAAAAGGAATAGTCCCACAAGTTTGGAATTCTGCCTTCATAACCCCGGTATTTAAAGAAGGCGATAATTCGAATGTCGGAAATTATCGTCCTATCTCGAAGTTATGCTTGTTCTTTAAAGTCCTTTATATAAACATAATGTTACGCGCTCCAGTCGACGACACAGCTAGCGCCACCTAGTGTCAGGAACGAGAGCGAGGGGAGCGTTGCAGTTTATGACATCACCAATCTTTCGACCGACAGCGCCACCCGAAGAACTAGAAAATCTATATTCGAACTCTCGGTACCTTGCGCGTGTTTACTTGAACATTCCGGATATTTTGCTAATTTAAATAAATAGGTGGCGCAAGATGCGATCGGGACAGAGTTGAACTCGGCGACACAAGCGAAGCTTCGGAGCAGAATTAAGTGAATTAGTGTGTTTAATTATTAGTGTTTTTAACTTTAATTTGTATAAAGTAAATTAAAGTGTTAATTTAGGTAATTCTATCGGTAATTTTTATTGTCACGAACCTCAAGCTCATAACAATAACATATACATAAACACTCACGCCTATTACCCAGAGGGGTAGGCAGAGACTACAGACTTCCATTTGGCACGATCCTGACACACCTCTCTCGCCTCCTTCACATCCATACACTTACGCATACATGCTCGTCGGTTAAGGGTCCTCCTAATTTGGCCCGTTTTCAATAAATCGCCAATTTGGTCGATAAATTTTCGCCTAGGACGTCCCTTTCCGACTCTGCCATTCACTTCTGCAACATAAATTTTCTTTGTCACTCTTTCCTCATTCATTCTTTCCGCATGACCAAACCACCGAAGCATTCCTTTCTTAATCCTGGTCACAACATCATCTTGCAAACCACACTCTTCTCTTATTACACAATTTCTTACCCTGTCATTCAGGTTCAGCCCTAACATACTCCTTAACGACCGCATTTCTACTGCGCTCATTTTACTCTCGTGCTTTTTCTGCCACACCCAACTTTCACTACCATACGTTAAAGTAGGGACCAACACAGCATTGTGAATTGCCATACGTGCCTTTTTCGACACATTTTGACTCTTCACTATAGAGTGCAGGGCCTCATTTACTCTATTTCCCGCATTCACTCGTTGTTCTATATCCTTATCATATCTTCCATCCCGGCTAAATACGCAGCCCAAATATACAAACTCATCTACTTGCTCGATCTACTCCCCTTCTATTCTTATTTCACAAATCGTTTTACTTTCTTCTCTTTCAAAAACCATAACCTTCGTCTTACTTGCGTTTACTTTCACACCTCTTTCTTTTAATTATCTGTTCATTAACGTAACCATCATTTGCAACTCGGCCGCCGACGACGCAAGAATAACTTCATCATCGGCGTACAAAAGGCATTTGACAGTTTTTTTTATGATTTCCGCCGGAGGGTACACCCCCACCGACGGGAGTATATTGTCACATTCCACAGATAAGTTTCGCTTTGTTTTAAACTTTTTTTTAGGCATTTGACAGTTAACTCACCCATTCTTAATCCGCATTCTTCAACTTTCAAATTTTGCAAACAACTGTCCATAAATAGGTTGAACAGCCACGGGGAAGCCACACAGCCCTGTCTGACACCTTTATGGATGTCAAACCAGTCCGAGTAGACTCCGTTGATCCTAACACAAGCACTAGAGTCCCTATAAAGAGACTCCAATGCCTGTATCAAGCCTGCACTCAACCCAAATAAGTTCAGTGTTTGCCATAGCACATCACTATCCACTCTGTCATAGGCCGTTTCCAAGTCCATGAATGCACAAAATACTTTCCTCTTCTTTCGGAGTTTCTACTTCACTTAGTACACACGTTGTCTCCTCACTCATAAACACGCTTTCAAAATATTCCTTCCATCTCTTTAAACTCAAAACTTCATCATTCAGAACATAGCCATTCTCGTCTCTTATAGAATTCATCGTAGGCTGTTTTGAATGTCCCCTGGCAGTTCTTACAAGTTTCCAGAACATTTTGATATTTGCCTGGAAGTTATCCGATATTCTTCTATCATTTTTATCCGTTCTTTCTTGCTTTTTTCTTTCAACTACTTCTTTTACTTTCTAATTTAGATGTCTAAAGACTGCCTTTTTTCTTTCAATATCATCATTCGTACCGCTAGAATTACCAGCCTTTGTTGCTAGTAAATCTAGCCATGCTCTCTTCTTTGCTTCAACTTCCATACGTATCTCATCATCCCACCATAACGCATTATTTTTCCTTTCATTCTTTCTCTTACTAACACCACATACTTCGGTAGCTGCATCCACTAAACCTTTCTTTACACTTTGCCATAGATTCTCCAAGTCTAACTCCTTTATACATAATTCATCCAAACCACTTATATTTTCTTTCAGTCTACATTTGAACTTGTTTTTCTCAACTTCATCTTGTAACCTTTCTGTTCTAATACGCTGTAACGTAGTGGTAGACACAGATGATCGATGGCGCCAACACCTGAACAGACCATTAATTCGGTATAAAACCAAATAATGATCCGTTCCTACGTTAGAACCCCGGTAAACCCTTGTATCTACCACTGCGTCCCTCAATCTTTCATCCACAATTATTAAATCCTTCATGCTTCTATCGTCACCTCTTTCCCAAGTATGCATGTGAATCCCCTTGTGGCGAAAGCAAGTGTTCGTCACAAAAAAATTCTTTTCCATACGTACGGTGAGGAAACTTTCACCATTCTCATTTATACTTTCATCACCAAACGTTCCCAATATCCTTTCATAACCAAGCCTACTCACCCTAACCATTCCATTAAAATCTCTTAGCATAATAATATTTTCATTTCCCTTACACTTCATTAACACCATCCTTACCATTTTCCAAAACTGCTCTCGGATATAAGTGGGCTTAGACATGTCTGGGGCGTAGACCCTTAACACAAACAACTTCTTTAAACCCACTTTCATTCGTATCCATAGCAGTCTTGGGCTTACACATTCATACTCTTTCACACATTGGCCCATTCTTTCTGAAAGGATGAGACCTACTCCCTGGCATGCCCGCTCGATCTCGTCTACACCAGACCAATATGCGGTATACATGCCATGTGCAGTGACATCTTTCCCCTTCCTTTTCGTCTCATTTACACATAATACATCTATTCCTCTATCATACATCATATCGCATACTTCATCCATTTTATCATTCATTGCCCCACATACATTCAACGTAGCCAGAGTCTGTGCTATCGGCTTGTCTCTCATTTAGCACCACCCAGGGGACACGAGTTGGTTGGGCCTAGGAATAAGTGGTCAAAGCCTACGGACGCGAGTGACTTATCCCCCTAAAGTCAAGTCCTTTAAAGTATCGTTTATAATGAAGTTTATTATGCAGTACAAAACTGTTTAGGTGATGAACAACATGTGTTTATTCTAAAGCATCCAACTATTTCTAACCTCATTTCGGATAATGAATTCACCACTAAAGGCATGGAGCAGCGTACACAGGTAGACATAATTTACACAGATTACAGCAAGTGTTTTGATCGTATTAATCATCGTATTCTTTTACAAAAGCTGTTAGCAGCTGTGAATTGAATAGACGGTGACTTGTATAGATGGTTTTGGTCGTACATATATAGAGAATCGGACACAGGCTGTGGTTTTGCTTGGTTACATGTCTGGTTGGTGCTTAATTCCATCTGGTGTTCCTCAGGGTTCATTACTTGGCCCCCTCTTATTCGCAATATTTATTGGCGATATTAATATCGCCAATAAATATTGCGAATGACTTAAGTCAGGTTTGAAAAATTCTCTCACACTAGTTTACGCCGATGACATGAAAATTCTTAAAACTATTCATAATCTAACAGAAGTTAAACAACTTCAAGAAGACCTAAACAGGTTTTCTGATTACTGTAAACTCAATAAGCTTCAATTAAATATCTCCAAATATTCTCATATAACATTTACACGACAAAGATCTAGTATTGGGTTCGTTTATACTCTTCATAATCAGACTATTAGCATGGTAAATCATATTTATGATCTCGGTTTAATACATGATGTTCAATTGGTATTCGACAAACACATTGAATATATTGTCAACAAAACATCCAAGGCTCTTGGTTTCATTTTAAGAACTTTAACTTGCTTCCGCTCTCTTAAAACTATTAAGATTTTATATTGCTCATATGTGCGTAGCCACTTAGAATATGCGTCCCAAATATGGAACACACAGTTTAAAGTTTACGTATCGCGTATTGAAAGTGTATAGAAAAAATTTTTGAGATACCTCAACTTCAAGGCACAAAAAATTTAGCCAATTATCTTGAAAGATGTAGGAGATATCATTTTTTTTATCTTTGGAATACACACGTAAATTCAATGATATTTTTTCCTAGTTAATATAGTAAATGGATCTATTCTCCTCTGTGCTACGTACTCACATAATGATTCAGCCGATTTATAGAGATTTAGACCCTTGCTTCAACAAATTATAGAAGAAATTTCTTCTTTCTGCGTAGCGCAATGGAATTTAATAAGCTTTCATCTGTAATAGATATTGACTTATTTTCTACTAGTTCGAAATCTGCAAACAAAAAGTGATGAACAGGGAATTTTTCACACACAGCCGCGACTAGCATGACTCCAGATTCAAGCTCCTTGGCCTCACGGCAAGTTAAACTATGCGTTTTATTTTTTTGTTAATTATTTTGCATTTTTTTGTTATTATCGTTGTGAATAGTTTAAATATTCCCTGGAGTATTTTAAATTTGTATGAAGTTGGATGAAAATAATATATGTAGACTTGTAATTAGCAATTCTTATCACAATTTGGTAACTTTATGAAGATATTAATATGTAAGCCTTCCTAAAACGAATAAATAGATACATAAATTTAGCCGAAGAAATCAAATATTTAACAGCCATTTCTGATAGAACGGGAGTTATCTGTCTACCCAGCGGACAGTTGATGATGACAGTAACTCAAGTTCATAAGACGCCTAAGCGATCAAAATAACTTGAGGTTTATATTAACATCGAAGCACTTGTTTCGTCGTTTTCTCTACTAGTTCACATGTGCAGACACTTACTACACAAAATCTCATCACTTTACGTATCAAAATCTATTTCAAACCATAATTTAAACGATAAAACAGGAGCAACAATCTGTCGACTGTCAAGTTCCCGCCAAAACACACAGTAAAACAGTACTAAGTTTAATTATAGTAATTTTAATACCACGGAAATATACTATACATAAAAACTTTTTAACAAAAAAAATAAACCGCCGAAAAAACTGAAAAGTAAAAAAATAGTAAAACTTTTTCTTTTACCTTAATAACTAAGTTCTTAAACTAATGTAAGTATACCCAAGCAATTTTGTACTGTATTAAATAAGTACCCTATCCAATAAAAAAAGAATTATCGAACTCAGACTATTCTGTAATAAATTACCCTTATTTTTCCAACCCTTCGGATATTTTTTCCAACCCTTCGGAAATTTGTATAGGTCCAATTTCGAGGTACCCCTATTCAAAATAGAAAGAATTATCAAAATTGGACTACTCTTTAATAAATAACCCTATTTTCCCACCCTTAGGGTAAGAATTTTGTTTCCAAGTTCATATTCCATGTACCAATTTAGAGATATACCCTATAAAATAAAAAAAGAATTATCAAAATCGGAGCACTGTGTAAAAAGTTAGGCGTGGATATACATAAAAAAATATACGTAACATAGTGTATATAAATAAAGTACCGTAGATTGGGCAGTAGTAGTTTAAATGATTTACGAAAAAAACTTTTTTTTGAAATAAATATCGACTGACAATATCTATATTTGCTTTGCCTACCGCGGAACCACCGTATGACTGCGTCATCGAGCGGACGCGCTAGGATTGTACAAAAATAATAAAATAAACAATATGTTGAGTTTTATAAAATAATAAATTAAAACTACTTTTACGGATTTTATCGCGTTTATTTTTACTTTTTATTTTTAATTCCCGACGTTTCGGGCGCTTTCCAGCACCCATGATCACGGGGGACTGAGATGACTGACGTCCCGATGTCATTGTTAAACCCGGAGTACCTTTAGCTTTTTTAATTATTGTTTATGGTAAAAAAGCTGAAGGTACTCCGCGTTTAACAATGACATCGGGACGTCAGTCATCTCAGTCCCCCGTGACCATGGGTGCTGGAAAGCGCCCGAAACGTCGGGAATTAAAAATAAAAAGTAAAAATAAACGCGATAAAATCCGTAAAAGTAGTTTTAATCATGTGTAATGTTCGCGTAAATATAAGAAATCATTAAAATAATAAATTTTTCGTATTGTATTAAGTTACATAACACACATAGGTAACACTATATTTAGTTAAGTTTTCTTTATTTTTCTTGTGTTTTGTTTTCCCTTTGGGGCGAGGGCATAAATTTTAATTTTTAGTTTACAAGTGTCACAGATAAAATTGCGTGACTCCTACTCCTATAAATTAAAAATAACGAAAATATAAAAACCGGCCAAGAGCGTGTCAGGCCACGCTCAGTGTAGGGTTCCGTAGTTTCCCGTCCGTCACAATAAGTGTTCCCACTTATGAGTTTAAAGGTGGGTATTCATTATGTTCGCGCTCCAGTAGCGCTCTGCGCTCCTGCAACTGCTTCCGGTAGTGGGTACTGTTGTTTCCATCCAAGTTCAAAATCATTTTCCTAGAAAGTCCTTATAAAGTTCTACTTTTCAGATTTTTTTCATATTTTCTAAACTTATAGTTCAAAAGTTAGTGGGGGGACACATTGTTTTTTTTACTTTTGGAGCGATTATTTCCGAAATTATTGACATTATCAAAAAATGATTTCAGTAAACCCCCATTAATTTTTAAATACCTTTCCAACAATATATCACACGTTAGGGTTGAAATTAAAAAAAATCACTTCCCACTTTACATATAGGGGGGCTACCCTAATAAAACATTTGTTTCCGATTTATATTTTACCACTTTGTCGTCGTGATTGTTACACATATTGGTACCAAATTTCAGCTTTCTAGTGCTAACGGTCACAGAGATTAAGCGAGGACGGACAGACAGACAGACATGGCGAAACTATAAGGGTTCCTAGTTGACTACGGAACCCTAATAAAAACAGTGGCATCACTTTTAAGTGAGTTCGAACACGATCGTCCTATCTAATACTGTCACTGAGATCCTATTACTCAGCTTCGGATTACACCATCAGAAAGGTAAGATCATAACAGTCACTTAGGTCTTTATGGGCCCTTTTAAGCGATTTCAAACACGATCGTCCTATCTAATACCGTCACTGAGATCCTATACCCACCTCCGGATGGCACCATCAGAAAGGTGAGATCATAAGTCACTTAGCTCTTTAAGAGTCCTTTCAAATGAGTTCAAACACGATCGTCCTATCCAGTGCCGTCACTGAGATCCTATACTCGCCTTCCGATTGCACCATCAGGAAGCTGAAATCATCACAGTCATTTAGGTCTGTATGAGTACCTTTAAAATTAGTCGAAACATAACGGTTCTATGAAGTGACGTCACTGAAATCCTAAGCCCACCTTCGGAGTCCGCCATTAGCTAGGTGATTTCATCACAGTCATCTAGGTCTTCATGAACCTTTTTGAAAATGAATTGAAAAAAACACGATGGTTCTACGTAGCATCACTGAGATCCTTTACCCACCTTTTGAGTCAATCATAAGGAAGGTGACATCATCACATTCACCTTAGTCTTCATCCTCCGTCAAACGAAATTCTCCAAATATATAAAATAATAAAAAATCTAAATATCATAGAAAAAATATAAGTAGTTACTAAGAAAGTTCTTACCAGTAATTAAAACGAACTGAAGTATCTTAAATAAAAATGGACAAAATTAAATCCATACACTCATCAGTTTAACGTTTGTTCGTTAGAAGTACCTAATGATATTAAAAAAATTCAAATGCTGCCTAGTTGCAGTTACTTCGGATACCGAAGCGGTCGACGATGTTGTTAGGTTAATAAATTTTTAAGCTGAATTTTCAGCAAGTTGCAATAAAATATATGAATTTTAAAAAAATCTTTTTAATTCATTATTAATATATATTATATGTTTTATGGTCGTGGTCCTTCACTGCTGGCCGTATGAGGACGCTCAAGGT
Source organism: Parnassius smintheus behrii (assembly GCA_036936625.1). Taxonomy (NCBI): domain Eukaryota; kingdom Metazoa; phylum Arthropoda; class Insecta; order Lepidoptera; family Papilionidae; genus Parnassius; species Parnassius smintheus. The sequence continues at coordinate 20,902,306 of JAUPFT010000011.1, forward strand.
CGCTCAGCGAGCTATGGAGAGGGCTATGCTCGGAGTTTCTCTGCGTGATAGACTCAGAAATGAGGATATCCGCAGTGTGACCAGAGTGACCGACATAGCCCAGCGGATTAGTAAGCTGAAGTGGGAATGGGCCGGCCATATAGCTCGAAGAACCGATAACCGATGGGGAAGAAAGGTTCTCGAGTGGCAGCCTCGTACCGGTAGGCGTAGTGTAGGGTGACCCCCCACTAGATGGAGTGACGACCTGGTAAGACATGCAGGAAGTCGATGGATGCAGGTGGCTCAGGACCGTGCTTTGTAGCATTACTTGGCCTATGTTATATTACGCCCATGTTATATATATATTAGCCTATGTTCAGCAGTGGACTTGTGAAGGGCTGTAATGATGATGATGATATGTTTTAATTATTGCTAATAATTTTGTTACAGTACATAGGAGCCCCTTTCGGATCGGATAAGGTGTTTTTGACATAATATACGTTAATAATATACGTTAAATATATTATAACATCAAACATTTAACCTACTAATTTATTATATATACTATATTTACTATATGGTGCATTTCAATTAGTGTGCTGTTGTTAGGTATGTACCAATATTATTTATAATAAATAAGCGGCAGTAAATACAACAGTCTCTTGAATAGTTATATGTTATAATCAGATAACAGTTTACAGTAGAATTTCGGTAGTTTTTTTTCTAAAATAACGAAACTTTAATATGCGTGCAAATTCTTTATTCAAGAAATAATTCCATGTATTTTACTTATTTGTAGGTTCATGCTATTACAACGAAGATATATATAGAATAATGATTGAGAGGTCATACAATGTTAAGAGCCGTGGTAGCTCAGTGGTTAACGCTCGCTGTAAATATAATAGAACGCGAGTAACCCGGGTTCGATCCCCGCCGGCACCAATGAAATTGTTAGTTGCAATTTTAAGTGCTGATTTACCACGTGCTCGGCGGTGAAGGAAAACATCGTGAGGAAACCTGCATGTCTAAGGAATATGAAAAAAAAAATATTTCGAAGACATGTGAAGTTCGTCACCACGCATTTGGGCAGCGCGGCAGACACTTCCTTGCCCTAAACCCTCTCAGAAATGAGGGGAGGCCTGAGCCCAGCAGTGGGACGTATTATTATTATTGGCTATAACTTTACTTTTTTTTACTTTACAATGTTTAAAATAATATTCTGAGGAGATGCTACTACCTTAGTCTACAATCTACGAAAAATCGATTTGCAAATAAAATTCGAAATACTATTTGATATATTATTGCCCATAAGATTCCTAGTGAGTCATACAGGGCAGGCGAATTAATGAACATAGAGCCGATATCCTATCACCATCCCATTACCAGGCTATAGGGTTTGGGTTCGGTATTTTAGAATGAAATTACACCCATTTTTCTATTTCCAGAGTCTCGTTTGTACTCCATGTAGGTAAGGTTGACATTTAAAGAAGTTATTACTTCCTCCATACGCCCCTTAAATATAACAATACAAAGATAAACCTCACCATCGCAAGATAATTACGAACATTAATTAAGATTCTGATATCTACTGTGCCATCTCCAACATAGTATACGAAGGCAATATATAATATTAATTGAATTTCTCGTCCGCAGCGCGAAATCTTACGAGCGACATTAATTTTTACTAAAGTTGATTGCTGTGACAATTTAGTAAAGAAATTTAAGAAAGTAATTAAATATGTTAGCAATAATGTGCATAGATTAGTTAGATAAAATACGATTGTTTGATAAATAGGTACCCACTTACGAAAAGGAAAGTAGTCATTATGTTTTATTGTTGCTGGACTTTAAATATTCCTGAAATACATTTTCATTTCTTAAGAACCGATCACATAAAGACTTCGATTAACGTAGTTCAAAACCAGTAAAGTTTGCTAAATCCATAATCTCAGGTGGATGTCTCGGTATGAAAAGTTTGTAAAATAGAAGTTGTATAATTAACTTCCTCGGTTTATACTCGATCGATAATACCGTCTGCGACATAAAAACTCCAACCAGAACCAGAAACAAATTCTAATTAGCCGTTAAACATTTGTTTGCTGCATTTTTATTAGTTTTGGATAGGATTTGAAGTCAGAGCTTATCAGGTAATAAGTGACGACAGTCTGATCATTAATTTAAGGTTCTAATAATTGAGAAATATTAGATAGTCGTGGTAAAATATGTTTATCTTAAAAAATAAGGTAATGTTTAAATTTTTCAAGATGGTTAAGATCATCATTATGAATTATAAAAGTTATCAGTTCAGTTTAGAATTTTTTTACTGGAAACCAGGGATTCCATCTTAGTCCTCGGGACCATCTCCATTTCGATTCTTAATCGAGCATAAATGTATATATCTATGGGCTACAGCACCCACTTATCATCAGGTGGACTGTTTGCTTGTTTGTCACCCTTATTCTATAAAAAAATGAACAGTGCCATTACTAATACGCTATTACAAAAGCATCCATTTGTCCCAGCCTACCCGTATCCAGCCATTGTAAGATGGAGGGTAGGTTATATTGTTAGTTCACAGTAAACCAAAACAATCAAGTTCTCAATCACAAATACATATAGATAGACAGTCCTGTTTTCTCTGATGGAAATATTGGATAGTGAATAGAGAGTGATAGTAGTAGTAATTGCATTTGCATTTTACTTGAAAATTAAAGGATTTATTTCCAATCAGTAATTCCCTGCCTGGTAAGTAATAACAAGGGAACAAGGATGTATAAAAGTAAAATAACTAAAGTTACAACCTAATACGTCCCACTGCTGGGTACTGTGGTCAAATTTCATTAAGGCCGGTGGGGATCGAACACAGGCTTTATGTGCTGCGAAATTTATGGCGAGCGCTTAAGTAGACGTTTCCCAGATTAACGCTTTTATTATCTCCACTAGCGAAGCTGTTTATAACCTGAAGAACTTAATATCAAAGCAACGTCATTCTAATGGATCAGGGTAAGGATTGTGAACTGCGATTCAAAAAATCGTTATCATATAGACTATTTAACTACTGTGGCAACCCATTTTAGATAGTTTTAGAAACAAATTGGAATAATCTGAGTGGTTAATAGTTATTAAGTTTGTAAAGTTAAAAACATTTTTTTTGGTATTTCTTAAAACGTCATATTGATTAGGTTATGTTACTAGCATAGTCTAGAGCGAAGTAACTCTAAAGTAAAGTAAAGTTACAGCCTATATACGTCCCACTGCTGGGCACATGCCTCCCCTCAATTCTGAGAGGGTTTTAGGGCAAGAAAGTATCCGCCACGCTGCCCCAATGCGTGTTGGCGAACTTCACATGTCTTCGAAATATTCTTTTTTCTTAATCCTCATACATGCAGGTTTCCTCACGATGTTTTCTTTCACCGCCGAGCACGTGGTAAATCAGCACTTAAAATTGCAAATAACAATTTTATTGGTGCCGGCGGGGATCGAACCCGGGTTACTCGCGTTCTGTTATATTTGCAGCGAGCGTTAACCATCTGAGCTACCACGGCTCACTACAGTTCCAGTTCGCTTAAGGAAGTAACTCTAACGATATATTCATTGTATGCATAAAATCGTTAGAAATTGGAACCGATTCCGTAAAACGACTTGACTAATATAATCGCTATAGCTATACATTTAAGTACTTTCTATAAAGTATTGAATTTGTGCTCCAACATTTAAAGTTTAAGCCTGTAAACACTTTTTCTTAAAGTTAGAGCACGTGTGGTTGGAAAATTTTGCCCACCTAAATTGTGTAACTGAACCAAAAGTAAAGTAAAAGCTCTCCATGTAAAAATGTTGTAGAAGCCACAATAATCACTAAGTGTGTTCGCGGAAAAATAATAGTAGTAGAGTTCGTGACAAAAATGTTTTGTTTTGTAACAGCTGAAAGTTGACAGTAAGCTGCTTTATAGTACAACACAACGTGAGAAGGTGGTCAGACCGCATTGTTGTAGAACTGATAAATTTAGAATTTCCGTTCCGATTTTTTTTCGTTCCACAGCAATTAGGTGTAACCACTTTCTCATGTTTTTTTTTGTAATATAAACTAATTTACTGCCAATTTTCAATTATTACAAAACACTTGTAGATCATTTTGTAATTTTACATACATCAAAGTGCGCCGCCAACAGGTGTTCCACCACGTAACCTTGCGAGTGGTTGCTGACACCCTTAATCATGTACATCATTAAAACTTAATCATATTGAATTATGGGCCATTACAAAACTATTGCCGATTTTCGTCACCAGCCTTTGTACTATAAGTTTTTGTCCAAGAAATCCTTTAATTCCATTACGGAATCTTTTCGAGTCTAAAAAAAAATTCACTTCCGAATTGACCTAAATAAACTACGAGGACAGTCGTTGAAGTGAGATAGCACGAATTGCACGACTGCTTCTCTCACGGTCAGTTTTGTGTGCATGTCCTCGGGTGAGCTCTACAGTAGTCTGGTAATCTGAGCTCCAAAAGGAAAATGTTGTGACGGCGCTGTATCGTCACGCTACAATAACGTCGATAGAACGAGCACGACGGAAGCTTAAATCCCTCTATTAAAGTTTCGGACGCCTCTTTTTAGGTATATACATCCAGCTCCGTGCAGTAGTAACACGGAACATTCTCCGCTTTCCGGACTGAACATCTTGCTCGGCAAGAGGAATCTTCTTTTTCACTTATCCACATGGACGAATTCACTGGTAAAAAGCTACTATCCTCGTAAAATGTTAGAAAGCGAGGGATTTGTCAGTTTCTTCCTTAATGAGTCACGACCCGTTAAGATTCAAAGGGAACGTAGAAATTAAATTAAGAAATTCCTTTGAAAGCTTTCCAAATGTTTGCAATAAAACACACTTTGTTTGGACAAATTCGTGCTTAAAGTAAATTGATTAATTTGTTGTTAAAATATAAATGGAGGAAATTCATTTATACAGTTATAAGGGTCACAAGGCTTTTAACGCTTAACAAAATTAAAGCTTATATACTTCCCACATCTGGATGCAGGCCTACTCTAATTACTTTAAGAATTATGAGGCAATTATTTCACCGCGTAATAAATGTCTATATAATAAGCTCTAGTAAGTGTTAGCGCTTTCCTCAGGATGTTTTCTTTCAGCACCAAACACGAGTTGAATCAGAACTTAAAGTTATTGCAAGTAACAATTTCATTAGCCTGGAGGTGTTTTGATTCAAATTTTTAATTTCTTGGTGAATCCAGTAGTAAACTAAATAGCTACTAATCAATAGTAATGCATTTTTAGATATTTATTTACAAGGCTTCGATACTAAGTAATGCTTTTGTGGCTATACCTACTTCTTACAGCGCTGCGTCTTGAATTTCCAGATTAAGGAACAAAAACTTTTTTACTACTTTTTTTTAAACAAAGTGGATATAATAACGGAAATAATATCATTCAGGAACAGTGCGACAGAGCAATTGTTCCGACGCAAACGTTGGCATACTTCATATTTCCTGGAAATATTTTATTTCTAAGACCTGAAAGTTTCCTCAGGATGTTTTACTTCACCACTACGAACGTCCACGTGCCATCAACGCTGAAAATTACAATTAACAATTTCATTGGTGCTGGCGGGGCTCGAACTCGGGCTACTCGCGTACTATGAAATGTATGATGAGCACCATCCATGAATCATCACGTATTTAATTAGGTAAAGAAAACATCATTCTCTTTTTTTCTTTGATTTGTATACGAGTATAAGCATTTTTAATAATTAGTTTTCCTTTTTCTCATTTTTTATATTGCATGATACATCTATCCGTCAAATTATAATATTACATGTCCAGTTACGTTCGGTATGTCAGGTGAAAATTGCTTAAAACAATATGATCACCCTTTGTAGGTCATAACTTGTTCCGTTATTATAACCACTTTGTTTAAATACAATAAACAGTTATCATCTATATATATATATATATATATATTTTTCTGTAACACCTTTTATACCTGTGTTATGCAAATAAATGAATTTGAATTTGAATATATATATATATCAAACGAGCAACGATGATGTAAATATACGTGTAATACGTAAAATGCAATTCGCTTACATTTTTTGGGTGAACTTAACAAAAACAAAATTTAGTCAGGAACCTATATAATCATTACTATTAAAGTAAATCTATTAAAGTCACTGAAATCAGAAATAGCACCGTTAGTAAAAAAATCTTGTCACGGCCTTTTCTGACCATGAACAACAAATTTTGGTTACCATTTTTATAAATAATTATAGATATAATTTTATAAATTTAAGTAGTAAATTTAAATTACTTTCCGATTACAATCAGGAAACTATATTATATTAATTTTGAGCTTAACTTAAAAATGCACATATTAGTGAGCTGTTGAACTAATTTTAATCGAATTTAACTTTTATAGAAAATCAAATCGTTCTCAAACTCCGATTTTAGCATACAATGTTCTCTAGCCTATAAGAGAATTTTTAAATAAATTTATGAAAAACCAAAATTGCACACCTTGAACGCTCATGTAATGTTTTGAATAATCAATTTACTTTTATTAATTACTGAAATCGTATTTCATTTAAATCCACAAGAAAATTTGTTTATGTTTAATTAACTCCAAATTTTTTAGACTGATAACGGTGATTTGTATTTGTTTTCTAGAGAAATTGTCAAATACTCGGTCAAATAAATGTCAAATAAATGAACTAGACGGTTTACAATAATGAAATTCAAAAGGTTTCTTAACATTTGAAATCTAAAGATATTAAAAAAAGACGTGTGGCACTCGGGGACTGCCGCGGTAAAGCTATTGCATAGCATTTTTTATCAACTTATGCAATTATAATTAATTATTTATTTTATTTATGCAGTTAAGTCTTTGATATTAAATCAAGTTACACTTTTTGAGCGTGGTGACCGATAAGAAAACATTTTTTTTCTCTTATTGTATAAATGAGAAGTTAATATTGTTTAAAATATTTTTAATATCTTACAATACATGTAGGTTATTCAGGAATTTTTATCATTCATTTAGCAGCTAGTGTACACGCATACGACTAGTCGCACGCACACAAACACCGTGCCGAAGTCTGCCGAGTGCCGAAGTCTGCCGAACTGAAACGACGTTAGACGATGCACGGCTTTCAACGCCACACCTCCGTGCCCGTCGGATATCGAGTTCCTAACCAGTACACAAACAAAAATGGCGAAATGTCATTTTCACATTTTTTTTCTATATAGTTATTTGTTACAGAGTACACAGATAAAATTCACTGTCATAGATGACAAATTTCAAACACCACAATCTCTAATTTTTTACTCTGCTATTGTTACGGCCTCTAGTTACCCGGCCAAAGGTCGTAGAACCCGGGCCCACCAGGGGTTCAACTCGACGAGTAACAGGAGGTCGGCCTAAATGGCTTGTGGAATATGAGACAATAGCGGTTAAAAAGGAACCAAACAAGACTTACCTATTTCGTCGACGTAGGGTCAACCCTAGGAAGATTCAGGTGTAAGTATATGTGTGTGACAGTGTTATGCTCAGTACGTGTTATATTATGTAACCTGACTTCCCGCTGGTTGCCGAACAGTAGATCCCAAGGCTTCACCTCTATTCCAGTATGGGATCCATCGAAGGGGCAAGCCGTCACAGAAACTTCAGAGTCTAGGAAATTACGCTTGTTTATCACTCATTAATTATAGTTAAGTCAATTGTCATTAGGTTAATCCAATCAAATTCAACCAGATTTAACCGAACCCGCGTTATAACGAACTCACTATTTGTGAAAAATACTGTATCACCGGACCGCGTCGCAAAAAACTCAGGTTCGCGCAGTACATACGTAAGGGCGGCCGTACGGCAATTATATTAACAAGACGCGCAACTACTCAGTTCCACGCTCCACGGCAAGATTTGTCACTTATTATTTATTGTCCAATTAATTGTCTTTAAATTCAAATGGCACAAATAATCAATAAACGATAATCGCGTATAGTGAATTTCGAGGTAAATTATTATATGTAAACGTTTTTGAATCGTCGTAATGAAACATATTTCCTAAAGAAAATATCTTCACAATTAATTTGATGTAAAATAACATTAGAAATAACGTATAAAAACAGAAAAATTATCAAATTTTTGATCGAGTTCCTAACCAGTACACAAACAAAAATGGCGAAATATCATTTTCAGATTTTTTAAGCTATTGCATAGCTTCTATCGCGGGCCTTGAGCGCGGGGACCGAATCCAGAAATTGATTCCGCCGTAACGAAAAAACCTCACGCTCCCCACTCTGACGGGCACGGGGGTGTGGCTTGAAGGCCGTGCATTGTCTAACGTCGCGTCGTTTCTTTTCGGCTAGACATGTGTAGATCACTCATTTCTAACGACCGTATCATTCTAGTTTATTTCGTCACGCGTACCGGTACATTCAGATCGATCATTCAAATGGATCCTTTCTGGCTCCAGTACTCTGTGTCTGTAGGATCCATTGGGAACAAATGGGAAAAAAATATTTATGACTTTGTAATGCTATCATCGCCATCTACTGCATGTTATAGGTAATAAAGCATTTTATCGAACAAAAATTTATGGATTTTCAAGGTGGTAAGTCCAAAAGATGCTAGATGGCATAAACATTAAACACAAACACTTCAATTGATTTGATTTAATTGATAAATTTATTCAAGATTATTATTATATATTTTATTAATTTAATAAATTTCTTTATTTTTAAATTTCATTCATAACTATACTTAATTTTATCGATTCTTATAAATTTACTTTGCATTTAGGCCATCTAGCATCTATTGAGCGTACCACCTTGAGTCTCATCCATTTTTGTTTGATTTCGATAAAATGAGAAATGACTTTAACTATAGATCGAATAAGATGGCGCTATTTATTACAAAGCAAAGCATTGAAAGCAATTTTAGTAAAAAGAAGATATTGTTTTCATCTAATATTATAAAATTTAGACTTCACATGTCTAAAAATAAGGATTGTAATGTTTATTTGCTACAAAGTACTTAATATGATGATTTTCTTATAAGATAAACTTTTATCTTATAAGAAAATCATCATATTAAATAAATAATTTGCCTTGAAATCTCTTGAAGTGTTATTTTTAGTAAACCCCACGAAACTTAGGTGTTTTTAAAGTCCTTTTTTATACGCCTTAGCCACGAAATGATATTTTTAACTCATAGATGCAACAATCAAATGTAATAAATAATTAAATGTAAAATATTTTTTTTTATTTTACTTATATAATAATAATAAATAATTTAATACCTTAATAATAAATACTCTACAATATTTTTTATTACCAGTGTGGGTGTAGCTACTTGATAAAAATAAAGTGCTTCCTTATGACACATAAAGAACTTTCCACGTTTGCACTTTGCAGCTTCTCTGAACTGAGCTACTTCAATCTTGCACAATTATAAAAGAACGTTAAATTAATCCTATCCTCCATCTACGAGTACACTTCATCGTCAGAACGCCACAGAGGCCAGACCAGGGAATCCAGAATCCAGATTCCAGAGATCTAACTTTGATTCCGATTTAATTTGTTTGACGTATCGTATTTCATTGTTCATTTCATCTTTATACCTCTCGCGTCTCGCCAGAGATTAGTTAGTACGTATTTAATAATAGTACCTATGTTCCGTTTCCTTGCTCTGTACGAATAGTGTAGTGTTACCTATTCTAGCCGAATCCAAGTCGCCAAAAAGTTGACGCAGAGTAAAAGTTGAAAGTCTTAAAAAGTCACCCAATTTTATAAGAAATATTTTAAGAAAATGCTTTAAATTAAACTTATGTTAGGTACCTTTAGTGTTATATTATTCATCAGAAGTAATAAGGATTGTAAGCGTAGAAGTAGACTACAAAGGTATTAAAAAATACTTAAGAAATCAGTTGCAATATCTACATTTTATTATTTTCTAATAAAAGGGTTATAGAATAAATAATATCCTTTACAATCGCCTTCTTTCTGAGATAGCCTACTCGGAGACTAGTAGAAAATCACAATTTTGGTCGCTCCGATTACTTTAAAACTAGCCTAAATAGCTAAAAATCGCCTAACTTGGCAACATTTCCGAATGCATGCACTGATTATACCACACTGGCATACCTTACATTAAAAACAATTCATTCAGATCTTTCGGGATTCGGTCGGTTTGCGGCTCATTCTCAATTCAAACAAATCACGGGTTAAAAAGGTACCGTCAATTGTTTGTGATTGGTTGTACTTGTACATTCAAAAACAAATGAATGAACCATCAATACTTTTAAGTGTACCAGCTCAAACGAACGAATCATGCATGATTGACACAAGTCTATTTTCGGCAGTCTTCGACACGGTGTTTGTGTATAAAGTGTTTTGAATATGAATGAACAAAGTGCATTTATTATTAATGAAGAAAGTCACGAAATAATAGTGAAAGAAAATGAGTGAGTACTCTATATACATACATTTCATTATTATCACAAATGCAGTACTAATTTTAAATCTAAAATATAATACTGTACTCTTTATATACACACAAACACACACACATGCGTATAGTTGAAATCCTCAATTTAGATTTTCAATATATATATCTCTAATATATATATATATATATATATATATATATATATATATATATATATATATATTAGAGATGGGCCGAAATTCGGTACAAGAAAAATAATACCTACTCGCACTTATTTTAACTGAAATATAAGGTGCTTCTAAACTACAATATGCCATGGCTGCAACTGGTGGTTCTACTCATACCACTTTCCCCAAGGAACCCATAGTCAATTCTCAAAAAAAATTGCACTTTGTATGGAAATCGGTCAGCTGATTGGCCAAGTCTCCATACAAACAACCGTGGCATATATTTTAGAAGCACCTTATATAACAACATTAGATACTGTAAAATAAAAGATATTATTTTTACTCACTCATGGTCAATTATTTATTTATTTATTTCGGAACATTGTAAATGTAAACCTTATATTAAATCAGTTCCTATCTTATCATTAATCTTAATCTTAGTTCTTAACCTTAATCTTAGTTAATTAGTTATTAAACTTAGAAATCCCTGCCTAATTAATAATTAGCCATATTACAAAAATGAAATAAACTTTGTATTCTACTAGTAAACATCTGGATAGGAGTCCGTAAATTAAATAAAAAAATAATGTTTTTGATTCAACATTCATTAACCTCAAGTATTTTTCATTACAATTAAAGGATATTTGTTTTCAACAATCATATTAAACCAACTGTTCTTATCTATCTAGTCATATTTAAAATTTACCAGAGTCAGGTTATGGTGCAAAAACACCAAAGATCTTATCAAGCCTTATTTGGCAGAAGTTTGTTACGTTTTTTTTCGTAGGTATATGTTTCCTGCGGTGTGCGGGCGGGGTATTTGAAGTAAATGCGTAAACAAGTCACGACGCGTCGCTCTCGAGAAAGCGCGCGAAAATGAACCGAAGTGAAATTTGTCATCTATGAGAGTGAATTTTATCTGTGTACTCTGTAACAAATAACTATATAGAAAAAAAATGTGAAAATGACATTTCGCCATTTTTGTTTGTGTACTGGTTAGGAACTCGATCAAAAATTTGATAATGGGTGCGTTTGGCAGAAAAAAGCGCTAGCAAGCGCTTGTAAGCAAAATGGCGATCGTAAGCGGTAAGCGCTATCAAATCATAAGTAGCTATTTTCCTCTAGGACACGATGTTAGTTTTAACCGGGGAATCTAACCTAATTTAAATATATGTTTGTGAATTATTCATAATAAAAACTTACCAATCATGAATTTTTAATAACATGTACATGTCTATTCTTGTCATTAGATTACTTAAAACTAATATTGCAAAAAACAACTTATAAACTCTACTTCAAAACAAAAAAATTAAATAAGCAAAATGGCGGATTGTGTCAGCGCTGCTGTAGTAGCAATCGTGTCCTGGCCGAAAACTATTTTAGCGCTAGTAAGCGCTTGCTAGCGCTTTTTCAGTTCAGTTCCGGTTAGGAACTCGATCAAAAATGTGATAATTTCCAAAGAAGAAGAAGACCAGAAGCTTATTGTCGTGTAGAACCTGCTAGACGTGCTGTAACTCGGCAGACAGGTGTTTGCTGTCACAGATCCCTAGTGTACTCTTTCACAAAGATTTACCTACCAACTAACCTCTGAGGTAAAGGTTTTCCGCCTCCTATCAGGGAACAACCTACACCACCACGCTGGATTCAGGCAACGAGGTGGGCGTGAACTTAGACGTTCAACTCCGTACAACGATCCCGTTTCTTAAAAGAAGGTGTTGATTACGGGTCCTTTATGAATGGTCCCGCCCGGTCTTGACATCAGTGATTTACCAAATTAATGGACTGTATTTTCTTACCTACCTTCTATTAGGGTAAACACTGAAGGATTATACAAATGAAACAGTAATTTTTCGTAAATTCCTCTTGGAAATGCGATACTGAAATTTCAATACTTTTATAACTTTCATTTTTTCTTTCTTGATTTATAACTAGAAACAATAGCTGGTCCCGAATTTCCCTAAGCCCCGAACAATAGCAATCTAAACCCTGTTTAAAAATTACTTACTTCATTATTTGATAGCGTTGATATGCACCGTGAATACCCATCATTGTCTATCATTTTATATACCACAACATTCAAAATTTTGTTTAAAGTTGCTACTTACAATTAGAAGTAGATAACATTATCAAAAATTTATAACTTATAAATTGTATTCGTAGAATCGAGTAATTCTTCTATTAAATTTAACTTTGCAAGTTATTTAATCGATGTTAAAATTCCAAAAACGTAAATAATTAATAAGTTTAAATAAACATTATATAATCAACTTTTACCTAAACTTGTTTGTTTAAACTACATAGATGGTATCAACTCATTTTTCGCATTCACCTTTATTTTAAGGTGCGGACTTATTTTAACAACATATTCTGTACGTTGAAACAAAAAAATTCGCCCATTCATTTTTCTAAAGGTTTTTTAATACATGTGGAGTAATAAGTATAATGCAATATTACTCTTATCCATAATGTGCTTAGGTGCACTATGCAGCGCTTTCAAAGATTATTGATTTTAGTAAAGTATTAAATTAAAAGAAAGTTTTATACAATAAAATAAGACGCAAGGATTGTTTTGAATACAATGAGATCACTTAACAATGTTAACTTGCTTCCTTTGCTTTTCCGATGGCGTTACGTACGCCTGAGTGTAATTTAATGTTATTATTTTCGCAGCTCTGCACATAAATGAAAGGAATTAGGAATAAAAATAAAATAGAGAAGGCAAAGGCTTGACAAAAATTATCTCATTTAATTTTTTTTTACTTCAGGCTGAAGAAACCTATTTATGTTAATAACACTTTCTCAAATAGTTCAACTACTCGAGTAAATAAATTAGAATAGTTTTTGCTGGAATCTCTTATTTACTTATTAATAACGATTTTGCCTGTTTTCGATACCGATACTGGCAGGATATTTCAAGGCATTTTTAAAGCTTTCCCAAAACAAGTTTAAAGTCTAATTTAATTGTGTAATTTCGCATTCGCTAGATCTTTTCAGTGTCAGTTCAGCCTTTTAGTGTAGTTTTCAGGACTCTGTAATATAAAACTCGATATCCACCCCATACAGTATAAGAGGTAGAATTAAGTATGTGTATAATTATAAATTATTAAAGTATAAACAGTACAAGTTGTACATTTAATTATTTGTGTAGATAATTTATGAGCATTTTTTTAAAACAGAAAATTCACAAGACATATCAAGAAACTAATAATATAGCGATTATTGAAATGAAAAGAAATCATAGCACAAAGTAAAGTTAATTTTAGGTATAGAACAAATTTCTCTACTGCTTCGGAAAAAATACCTCTGGCAAGAACCGGTGGAAACCCGGTGGGACTGTTTTTTAAACATTAATTTACAAAATAATATGTTATGCAATTAATATATGCTCTTCTGCAAAACAAAGATAGTTATTATAATAAACTTGATGTCGCCTACAAAAGAACGAATTTAAGTGAACCCCAATTTTTAGAAAATCAGTTATTTTTTTACAACACAACACTGCCTCCAAGAAATTCCACGTCAGAGCTGGAGCCTCAGAGACGATTGTAGTGGGGAAACGGAGATTTGTTGGGCAGCCGAAAAAATTGCAAACTTCATATTGTAAAGCCACAGTTCTGTTAGCACATGTATTTGATAGCGGTGGGAGTCACTCGTAGACATTACATGTGTAATTTCTGCTGCAATGCGCAAGCTGTCGGTCTGGCATGCTGCGGAAGGAGATGTAACATTTTTTGACCACCGCCACATTGTATTTTCGTCATTTTTGATAGGTATAATCAGTCAGAAGTGTGTAGTTCTCTCTCGTGGTTGTCTAGCCTGGTCGTTCAGGCACAACGCGACTGACATAAATCGTTATATTCTCTTAAACTACTACGTCCATCCACAGATTAGGAATCATAAAAATTGTTTAAGAAGCTGACGAAATGATTGATTGATATAATATCAGTCAATGATTTTTCATACCACATGCGATGGCGATACTAAATACTTTTTATTTTTTAAAGACAGCTTAGAGAGTTGTACTTAAGGTTATCTCTGTTTCAAACCTCTTTTTAGAACCCAATAGTCCAACTTGTCTAACTATGAATATTGTTCCATATGTGTGTGATTATACTCGTCAAAACCAACTGGTCGCTGCCATTACCCTAGTCAACATTTAATTGAATCTTAGGTTCGGTAAGTTTTCGCTTTCCAAGCTTGACGAATTCTTAGATTAAGACAAAAACTCTTTACAATAGAAGGGGTTCATGTCCAGCAACGAATTTTCACGGGTTGATAAGGAAGAAATATATTTTTTTTTATAAAAAATGGGTGACAAAAGAGCACACAGTCTACTGATGGTAAGTTGATGCTGTGGCCCATAGACATCTACATTTATCTTCAATTATGAATCAAATAGCAGATGTATTGTCAACCCCTGAGGGATGAGATAGAATGCCTCGTTTCCAGTAAAAAGGGTGTCTGGTTCTCTATACTCAGCATACGAAACACAGCAGCAGCTGCTATTTAACGCTGGTATTCTCTGAAAATGTGGTACTACCCCGGTCGAGGCGACCCATTTGTGCTGCAACCACAATATAGCTGCAGCATGGATCTACCACGTAAAAATGTATATCTATAAGTTTTTGTTTTAGTTAAATTAATATTCTATATTTCTTAAATCTGTATTTGAATATTTGTAAGAACATATTTTGTTTAAGAATTATCAGAAAGCGAATTTCGCAATTACGCGTATTATTCGTAGCGAATTCAGTAATCGCGTTTCACGCATGACTTCGCCAGTGCAGTGCACGAACATCGCATGTCGTATAGCTTGGAAAACGTACTGTTGTTGTTTATATTTTAAGGTTCTTTTTTATTCTTAAACTTATGGTAGCTTCAATTCAGGTGGGTTCAATTAAAACGCGTAAAATTGTCCGATACGTATTCTTATCCTTTAAAATAGTACCTACTATATGCTCTAAGCCTTATTCACAGCATAATGAAATTCATATACATAAATCATTTAGGCATCTTTTTACAGGCATGTTATATTTCGTCAAACTGTATATTTCGACGTACTGCGCAGTGGTATTACTCGTGATCTAGAACACAAATTAATACATTTTAGAAAATATAATGATTTATAATATTTACGCGAACACTACACATTGATTAAAACTATTTTTATGGATTTTATCGCGTTTAATTTATTTGATTTTTAATTCCCGTTTCGGGTGCTTTCCAGCACCCATGGTCACAGGGGCCTGCGGTGACTGATTGTGACGTAGGCGCGAGACCCGGAGCTTGTTGTCGTGCAGAACCTGCTTGACATGCTGAAGCTCGGTGGCTAGGTCTTTGCTGTCACAGATCCCTCGTGCTCTCTTTAACTAAGATTTGCCCAAGGTAGCTAACTGTGAGGGACGATTGTGAGGTTCACCGTTTAAATATCTGTTTTCATGGGTCCCTTTCCCATACACCTGACCTATGGTGTTCCGAACGAAATCCTAAAAACACTAGAAAAGGAGGCTGGGTACTACCACCTGCTTGGGACCCTGTGGTTGTTAAAATTAAAACTAAACCCAAGCATACCACTGCAAGACTTCAAGAAACAGTAAATTCATTCTGGGTAGTTCGGAACATAAACAATAATTATTAAAAAGCTGAAGGTACTCCGGGTTAATACTGACATCGGGCCATCAGTCACCTTAGTCGCCCGTAACCAAGGGTGCCGAAAAGTACCCGAAACGTTGTGAATTAAAAATCAAATAAACTAAACGTGATAAAATCCGTAAAAATAGTTTTAATCAATTATAGAAAATACTTTCACCTATAGCAGTAGCAATTAACTTTATTAACGTTTTATAAGGTTCTTATTACCTTTACCTTATTACCTTTTTCCGTGATAGAATATTTGTATACATAAAATGAGTATGTCGTTTATTTGATGTTGGTATTCTGTGTTTCTAATTAATTAGAGTTACTTCGGTTTAGGCTATGTCAGTAACATAACCTAATCTATATGCAGTTTAATGGAATATCAAACAAAAAAAAACATAAATGTTTTTGACTTTACAAACTTGATGACTATTAACCACTCGGACTATTCCAAACTGTTTCAAAAGCTATCAAAAATGGCTTACCACAGTAGTTAAATAGTCTATATGATAACGACTTTCTGAATCATAGTTCACAGTCCTTACCGGCGAGAGCGGATTTTACGGGCTGATAAAAAATAAATATGAATTATATTTATAAGAGTTTTTACGTGGTAGAGCCATTATGCAGCTATATTAATTGTAGAGTTGTAGCACGAACGGGTCGGCTCGACCGGGGAAGGACCACGCTCTCACAGAATACCAACATCAAATAGCAGCTAAATGCTACTGTGTTTCGTATGGTGAGTGTAGAGAACCGGAGACCCTTTTTACTGGAAAAGAGGCATTCCATCTTAGTCCTCAAGGCTGACAACGCATATTCATTTTGATTCGCAAACGAGGATAGATGTAGATGTCTATGGGCCACAGCAACTACTTACCATCTGGTGGACTGTGTGCTCGCTTGTCGCCCTTTTCCTATAATAAAAAAAAAGTTAAATTAGTATTCCAATATGGAATGGATATGTTTGACGTGATAGTGAGAATACGCAATGTGATCTTTTTTAATATTTATAATATTTATAAGAACCTTTCTTGTTGAAATATGTCATTAAACGAAATTCTCAAAATATATACGCGTATTATTTGTACCGAACTTAGTAATAGCGTTTCACGCATGACTACGCCAGTATAGTGCACGCGAACATAGCATGTCGTATAGCTTAGAAAATGTACTGTTGTTTATATTTTAAAGTTATATATTCTCAAACTTATGGTAGCTTCGATTCAGGTAGTTTCAATTAAAACAAATAAAATCGTTTGTTACGTACATACCTTTATCCCTTAAAGTATTACCTAGAATAGGCTTTAAGCCTTATTAATGGTATAATAAATTTCACATAGAATAATTTGAATTACCTCACAAAGAAACTATTTGTAGTGTCGTGGATTGTTTATTTAAAAATAATATGTGGAAAGAAGATTTGGAGGCCATACGAGGCCTAAACCGAATCTTCCCAAAGACGAATTCATAGCGTTAAATAACTTACGCAATGAAACAGAACTCACGATTCTCCGCGCAGATAAGGGAAATGCCACGATAGTCATAGATACGTACGATTATAATTCTAAAATACAAGATCTTTTGTCGGATATAAGCGCTTATAAAAATGTTAAAAACGACCCAACAAATAACACACTTATGTAATGGAAAGAGAGACGTGTGGTTTGTTCTAGATCTTTAATTATACTGCTTCATTATTCTTCCTTAACACTAAAGTATATTAACGTGGGAGCACTACACTACACTTAACCACCAAAATTATCAACGTCTCATAGTGAGCCAAGTCGATTTACCAACGTACAGATTGGCTCAACACTTAGCGAGAATACTCTCACCGCTCAGGGGCAAACAACAGTACATATAAAGGATTTCTACCATTTTGTCAGCGGGATTAAAGACCTACATCTGGCAGACAATGAAACAATAGACATTCTTGATTTTTTTTATAGAAGAGGGGGCAAACGAGCATGTGGCTCACCTGATGTTAAGTGACTACCACCGCCCATGATCAACCGCAACACCACACTGTTTTGATGTGCAGTCAGTGTTCATATGCTTACCTGTTGAAAACTGCATCTCAGTTGTAACTAGGAGGCTGGAAGAAAACAATATACCCATAGAATATGCAGCATTACTCAGACACTGCCTTACATCTGGCTACCTATAATGGAAGGAGGAGTTCTAAAAGCTGTCATTGTCGCCGGCATATTCATGAAAGGCTATGGGGAAAAAGTCCTGCTTACTTCTTCCATAAATCCAAGATTCTACAAGCGGTACGTAGACGACACTTTCATAATTCTAGCTTTAGACAAAGTAACTACAGTTTAGATCATCTTAACTCCATAAATTCTAAAATTTAGTTCACAATGGAGTTAGAAGCATTCAATTCTTTAGCTTGTCTAGATGTGTTAGTAACTCGGAATCCTGATAACACCTTGAGCCACACTGTGTATAGAAAAAAGACCCATACATACAGATATTTAAACGTGATTCACAGTTAGCTACCGTAGGTAAATCTTAGTTTCAGAGAGCACGAGGCATCTGTAACAATACACACCTGGCCACCGAGCTCCAACACGTCAAGAAAATTTTGCATGATAACGAGCTTCGGGTCCCGCGCCTACGTCACAGTGAAGGAGTGAAACCGACCACAGTCGGGCGTGTGCCTACTGTACTGCCATATGTCAGAGATGTCACTGACAAGATTGACTACATTTTGAAGCGTGTTTCTATTAAAACATACTTCAAACCGCCGAAGAAGATTCGTCTGCAAGATGCAGGAGTGTACAAGCTTAATTGTGAATGTGATCTCTCTTACATAAGACAAACAAAAAGATCAATAAAAATCGGCGTTAAAGAACATATAGCTGATCTGAAGAATCGACGCTGCGGGAAGTCTGCAGTATGTGAACACGTACAGGATCGCCCCGTCACTACATCAGATTTGATAGACCACAAATTCTCGTTAAAGTACACCGATTCATTCCAAGGATGATTCACGAGGCTATTGAAATCAAAAAACATCCTAATTTCAATAGAGAACATGGCTGGGTGCCACCATCTGCTGAGGATCCTATAATTAAAAAAATTCAATCCCAACCCAAGCATACAATTGCAGACCTACAAGATACTATAAGTTCAAACTGCGTAGATCGGAACAAAAATTAATAATTTTAATCTGGAGGTAGCCGTGGTTAACAATAACATAGGGTCTTAGAACACATCATTCCCCCCACCCCCATGACCAAAGTGCTGTAAAGTGCTTGAAATATCGGGAATATAAAATAAGTTAATATACGCGATAAAATCCGTAAAAACTAGTTTTATTTAAATGTTAGAGCACAAATTCAATACTTTCACAAAGTACTTTGATGTATAGCTGTAGCGATTATTTTAATCGCTTCTTATTACTACCATTTATCATGCTAGGAATTTTTATGCATAAAATGAGTATGTCGTTAGTTAGAGTAACTTCGGTCTGGGCTATGCTAGTAACGTAACCTAACCTATGTGCAGTTTAATGAAATATCAAACAAAAATACAATTTTTTTTTACTTTACAAACTTGATAACTATTAGCCAATCAGACTACTCCAATTTGTTTCAAAACTATCAAAAATGGCTTACCACTTACTTAAATAGTCTATATGATAACGACTTTTTAAAGAGTCTTTCGGAGTCTGAACCCTGAACCAATCGAATGACGTCGCTTTGATATTAAGATCTGCAAATATTAAGTAAGCTAAGTACAATAACGCCTACAAAATTAGTACATTTTAAACAGTTTCGCTAGTGAAGATAATGAACATGATAACTTAGGAAACCAAAGCGCTCGCCATAAATTTCACAGCACATAAAGCCTGGGCTTGATCGCCACAGGCGTTTATGAAATTTGACCACTGTAGCCAGCAGTGGGACTTATTAGGTTGTAACTTCAGTTATTTTACTTTTATACATCCATGTTCCCTTGTTACTACTTACCAAGGGCATTAGTGATTGGAAATAAATCCTTTAATTTTAAAGTAAATATGCAAATGCAATTACTTCACTTCACAAAATTTTCACTATACAAAATTTTCATCAGAGAAAACAGTACTGTCTATTTGTATGTGTATTTGTGATTGAAACCTTGATATTTTTGGCTTAAGGATTTAATTGTAGTAACACTAACAATGTGACCTAACAATATAACCTACCCTCCATCTTACAATGGCTGGATACGGGTAGGCTAGGACAAAAGGATGCCTTTGTGGTTGCCTATTAATAATGACACTTTTAATTTTCCTACAGAATAAGGGTGACAAACGAGCAAACAGTCCACCTGGTAATAAGCAGGTGTTGAGGCCAATAGACATATATATTAGAAATCGAAATAGAGATGGTCGTCACCCCTGAGGACTAACATGAAAATACCTCGTTTTCAGTAAAAAAAATTAAGCTAATAACTTTTTATATTTCAGAAATTCTGATTGTTATCTTAATCATCTAGAAAAAAAATGTAACATCACCTTATCTTTGAAGATAAACATATTTTACCACGACTATCTAATAATTCTCAATTATTAGAACCTTAAATTAATGACCAGACCGTCGTCACATATTACCTGATAAGCTATAACTTCAAATCCTATCCAAAAGTAATAAAAGTGCAGCAAACAAATGTTTGACTGCAAATTGGCATTGATTTTGTTTTTAGAAATTTAGTGGTTGGAGTTTTTATGTCTTAGACAGTATTATCGGTCGAGTATATACCGAAGAAGTTTATTATACAACTTCTATTTTACAAACTTTTCAAACCGACTAATCCACCTGAGATTATAAATTTAGCAAACTTTACTTATTTGCTCAACTTAACCACTTTAATCGAAGGTACATTTCTACGTTATCGGCTCTTAAGAAATAAAAATGTAATTCAGAAATATTTAAAGTCCAGCAATAATGAACCATATTCCTTTTCGTAAGTGGGTACCTAATCATCAAACAATTACAACCATCGACACAACCATCGACTTCCTGCATGTCTTGCCAGGTCGTCACTCTATCTAGTGGGGGTCACCCTACACTTCTCTACTATTGAGGTCATTGAGCATAGTGCTTAAGTCCACCAGCGATTCTGCTATAAGAACTATATCGTCGGCAAATCGAAGGTGAGTGATGTACTCGCCATTGATATTAGTACCGTATCCTTTCCAATCCAGTAGCTTGAAAACGTCTTCCAATGCAGCGGTGAAGAGTTTCGGGGATATAACGTCACCCTGTCTTACACCTCTCTGCTGTTGGATAGGTTTCGTACTCTGGTTCTGTACTCGGATATCCATCGTAGCCCTACTATACAAACACTTCAGCACTTCGATATACCGACAGTCAACTTGGCACCGCTGAAGATCTGTAGCACCGCCCAAATTTCGACGGAATCAAAGTCTTTCTCATAGTCCACATAAACAAGATAAAGTGGCAGATTGTACTCTTCGCACTTCTGTACAATTTGCCGAAGGGTATGTATGTGGTCTATGGTACTAGAGCCTTTTCGGAAACCGGCCTTTTCGTGAGGCTGGACGTCGTCGAGTCCAGCGTTTTCGTTCGTAATGACTCTGGAAACTCCTTTGTACCGCAATGAAATTGACAAAAATCATTAAAACATACTATTATACATTTTATTAAGGAATATAAAAGTATGTTTTTAAAATGCAAGTACTTTACTACAGCTTGCTAAATTTCAGCAAATTTTTTGAACCTGACAGCACTGTTGCAAGCAGTATTTGCATTTTTTTGATATCATTATATCTAACGAACAAACGAAAAACCTATAAGTGAAAACTGGGGTCGCCAGAGGTCAAAGTCGTTACCTCCAGATATTGAATATGACTAACTTTACGGATTTGATCGCGTTTAATTTTGTCCTTTTTTATTCAAGACGTTTCGCCCGCGTTACAGCACTTAGGGCAATTGAGGTAAATGACGCCCTGATCACATGGGTGTGATCACACAAACTGACAGCCTGCATGAGGTGTACATTACACGCTCATGCAGGCTGTCAGTTTTACAACAATCACGGTTGTGATTGACAACCTACCGTGTAATGCAGTGATTGACGCCTGCAAGTCACCATGCGTTTTTTATCAATCACGATTGGTGGAATTGTTTGAAGCCTGCATGAGCGTGTAATGTACGCCTTAAACAAACTCGGCAACCTTCAGCTTGAGCTATTAACAAACAAAAAACAATTCAGTTTCTTTACTCACGTCCAATTATATATATTATGTTATACCATTTTATAGTTCGAGATATTGTTATTCGACGGCTGCCCGCGCCACATGTGTTGGCATGTGAGTTCTATTATTTAATATAACTTTATTTTTGAGACTTATTTTGTTTGTTTTCATATCAACGATACCTAATAACGCCCTCACAGATCGGTTTTTTTACCTAGTGTGGTATATTTAATAGCTCTAATGAAATAATGAGGATAGTGACACCCGATGATTCACAATGTATAGTAAATCAAGATCTTAATAGTCCTCACAGATCTGAGCTGAATGAAAGAGACTGTGCATTTCTTATTATGCAATCAACATTTTCAGCCTTGCTGGTGACAATGCTACCCAAGAAGGTCAATTAATACACGGAGGTGACGGTAGCTCGCTGAGTATAGTACTTCGTATCATCGGTGTTTTGTTAATAGTAAATAAACTATAGTACCAACTACGTAACTAGTAAGTACTAATTGCTATAGCTCCGGGTTTTCATCTAACAGGCAGAGATTAGACGAGCGATTCGAACATGTTGTCGTCCGCACGCCCCCTACATTTACCTCGCAAGTGCATTACTTACCGTATTAGGTAACGTAGTATTAGTTAAATCTTATGTCGGAAAAGAAAAAAATGCATGTAGTTTATTTGAACAAAAAGTTTGTAACACCTATATCAAGAACTAGATAGAAAGAAAATACTCCTAAATTACAAGCTAGTCAAAATTATAACATTTCCGTTGTCATAATATCATAACTTGTAGAATTATTCTAACGTAAAACGTACAGTAATTAATTAAACTGTGTTCTACTGTATCGTAAATGTTTATATTTCATATTTAATACCGACACACCTGTTGTTATGAGATTTTCCGAAGCGTCATATTTTCTCATTTATTATTTCGAGATCTAAACTGACGTAGATTGAAGACTGGGTAGTGAATATTCTTTCACCGCCATTACACGTACGTTACATAGGGTATGTTCCGAAATGTTTCCAGTATACTGGCGAACGCAAATGACGTCATTAATTGACGGCATATTCCAACTTAATCGATATAACGATTCACCAGAATGGCGTCGATTTATGACGTCATTTGCATTGACCAGTGTCCAGTACACTTGTATTTCGGAACATACCCATAATATGCACATTAATTATGTCAAAAAAATGTTGACTATATATTGGGATAATTCCCAATCATGTTATTTTTTGAGTTTAACTATCAATTAACTTACTGATTCAATTAAAGTTTCACTAAATTGAAAATAAGAACTAACTGAAAATGTATCCGCATTATTTAAAACCAATCCTGTAG
This sequence comes from Parnassius smintheus behrii, assembly GCA_036936625.1. NCBI lineage: Eukaryota > Metazoa > Arthropoda > Insecta > Lepidoptera > Papilionidae > Parnassius > Parnassius smintheus. The sequence continues at coordinate 20,926,115 of JAUPFT010000011.1, forward strand.
CTAAAAATAAAAAGGTCCATTATTGATACTACTTACGTTGATAAAATAAAATAATTCAACCTTTAGAGTAAAGGACTGCAAGTGTATTCATCAGTTAAAAATTTAACGTTATTTTGCAAATGTTTTTGTTTTAAAATAACTCCGTAAACTTCACGAATCAACTTCACAACTATTATGCATTGCTGATATTTTCTTCGTAAGACTAATTTTTCTTCTAACTAATTTTTCTGATGATAAGTGATTACCGCCGCCCATCAACAACTGCAACTCCCAGTCCCTAAGTCGTATCGGCTCGGAACAATCTCTGGTGGTAGTCGATTCCACAAGGAAGTTGCGCGAAGCAGAAAGTTTTTTTAAATTGTACCATGGTTAACCCCCAGTCAACCAAATGGTATGGAAAAGGTGGAGCCTGTGACCCATTCGTCATGCGTTCCAGACCTCGCATTATGCAATTTCTTTATTTTCCCGAATTTCCTTTATTTGATCCGAAAGAGTTTTGACGTATACGTAGCCAAAAGAGGCCGATCAGCACAACCAGCATGTTTTGTTTTGGTTTGAAGGATGAAAAACGTTTACAATGTAATGGAAAATACCTTGAAAAGCAGTAAATATATTAATTTACATATAAATTGTTAACGTTTAGTGTACCCCACGTATAGTTAGCTGCTTGGCCCCCTATCCCCTATCTTTAATGAATTGAAGGAGTTGCTTAGGTGTGAGCATTTTAACTTCTTCTGGGCCAAGATATATATATATATATATATATATATATATATATATATATATATATATATATATATATATATATATATATATGTATATGTATATGTATATATATATAGATACAGATACTTTTTTCACCGCTGCATTGGAAGACGTTTTCAAGCTACTGGACTGGAAAGGATAGGGTATTAACATCAATGGTGAGTACATCACTCACCTTCGATTTGCCGACGATATAGTCCTTATGGCAGAATCGCTGGAGGACTTAAGCACTATGCTCGATGACCTCAATAGTGCCTCCCGACGGATTGGTCTTAAGATGAACATGGACATAACAAAGATCATGTTTAATGTCCATGTCACACCTATGCCGGTAGTTGTTGGGAGTACTATGCTCGAAGTTGTTGACGAGTACGTTTACCTGGGACAAATAGTCCGACTAGGTAAGTCCAACTTCAACCGAGAGATCAATCGACGGATTCAACTCGGCTGGGCAGCGTTCGGGAAATTACGACATATCTTCTCGTCAGGTATACCTCAATCTCTAAAAACTAGATTGCACAACCAGTGCGTGTTGCCGGTGATGACTTACGGATCTGAGACGTGGTCCTTCACTGCTGGCCGTATGAGGACGCTCAAGGTCACTCAGCGAGCTATGGAGAGGACTATGCTCGGAGTTTCTCTGCGTGATAGGCTCAGAAATGACGATATCCGCAGTAAAACCAGAGTGAACGGCATAGCCCAACGGATTAGTAAGCTGAAATGGCAATGGGCCGGCCATATAGCTCGAAGAACCGATAACCGACGGGGAAGAAAGGTTCTCGAGTAGCAGCCTCGTACCGGTAGGCGTAGTGTAGGGTGACTCCCCACTAGATGGAGTGACGACCTGGTAAGATATGCAGGAAGTCGATGGATGCAGGTGGCTCAGGACCGTGCTTTGTGGCATTACTTGGGGGAGGCCTATGTTCAGCAGTGGACTTGTGAAGGGCTGTAATGACGATGATGATGATAGATACTTTTTTAAACAGCAATGTCCATAATAATTTCTTATATTTACGCGAACACTACACATTGAATAAAACGTCTTACCTTCCGTCAAGTGTAACATCCCTCTTCAAGATGGAGTAATGTACATGCTTGATTATGAATGTGCTCTCAACGCAATCAAAAAGATCAATACAAACCCGCGTAAAAGAATATACAGCTATCATGAAACACCTAGACAGTCCCCGCTTATACATCATATTTGATAGACCACAAAGCCTCGCTAAAGAATATCGATGATGATACGTGAGACTATTGAAATTAAAAAAAGCATCCTAATTTCAATGGAGACGGGAGCCGGGCAACATGTTTGGAACCCTGTAATTAATAAAATTAAAACTAAGCCCAATCATATCATTGCAAGACTTCAAGAGACAGAAAGCTCGTTCCACGTAGATCGGACCAAAAGTAATAATTAAAAAGCTGAAGGTACTCCGTGTTTACTTTGACATCAGGACGTCAATCACTTCTGTCCCCCGTGACCATGAGTGTTGCAAACACAGAACACTATTGCTCCTATCAGAGAAGAACGACAACTTCATACAAAATTTAGGAAATGCGATATATATATAACCACTAGCTCCATCTATCGTCAGCCTCCTGCACTTCTAATGCGGCGGGAAAATTTGAACGTGGCCTTTTTTGGTTTTTTTATTTGAGGTATTTTTGGGTTGCCTATCCCAGCGATAAATAAAAGGAAAAAAATTACAAAATTTCTATTTATTTATTCAAAATAAAAATACAAATTAAAATAAAAAAAACATACATAACTTAAGACAAAATTTCTCCAGCAGCTTAGTTCTTTCTATAAAGACATTTGATGGGTTTAAACATGAAAGGAAAATCAATATTGATTGCTACATTTCAATTACTTAAGTAAACAATGATAAACAATTTAAATAAGATTTACAATCATGGATGAATTGATAATATGCACAATCACAAATCACAGAATGTCTACAATAACCAAAATATCAATATTTTAATAAAATACAAGTTAATTAATAAATAAGCTCCTACACACAAGTGCAAAGTGCAACATTCACAAAAAATAATTTTGTTTTGATAATATTTGGTTGTCTATCTATTTCCCTGAATTGACACTAAAATTTTTGTCTCTATATTATATGCAATATATTAAGTATTGAATGCAGCTTATAAATAGAATAATTTTAATTCAAAATTATAAAACATATTAAATATTATATTACAAAAATATTCCTTATTTAATTTTAAAAATTTTCATATAGAGTACTTTATTTTTCAGGTTCAACATTATCTGATGTTATGCTTTGATGTTTGTGGTTGTTCTTCAGTGGATATAATGTTGTCCCTTTTGAAGATCCTGCTTGTGGTTTTGCAGCAATAATTTGCGAGGAACCAGCTTGTGATTCCACAAAATAAAATGGGAATACACTTTGTTAGTCTGGAAATAAATAAAAACTGAAATAAATTATAGTATCATAAAATTATTATATTAAATTAAATTAACATTATATTCATTGACATTACTTTCATAGTAAATCAGTGCCTGCTCATGGCACTACATTACCCTTCTACCAATACAAAATAAATGAATGGATCTTGTTCATCCAACTTGCTCTATAATACACCCACTATTACAATTAATATAACAAAATAAGATAGTATATACAATAACTATGTGAAAAGAAGTCTTGTGTTTATCTACTGTTTGAGAACCATTTGATGCATATATTTCTACTGTGTTGTACAAGTTGTGCCTTTAAATTTGATAGATTTAGGACGAAATGTAATTATTCATAGATTGTGATGCCTGAACTTTCTTAAGGTTTGTTGTTGTTTTTAAAAAAAATGATTGTTAAAAATAATATGCAGTGTGTTGCACTTTTAATAATGTAAGGAAGGGCTTGTGCTAACTTTATAGACTTCAATCTTTTGGATGCTTTGTCCGATCCAATTATTATAAATTAGTTGAAAGCATTAACAGGATTCAAACTACTGTATGTGGTCTGTCCATACATGTTAGATCCAGATGATGGTCATATGAATAATCATCATCATCTTCAATACAGTCTATCAACGTCCACTCCTGAAAAAAATCGCCATATAAAATATCTGAGTAATCCTTAAAGAAAACTATATACGTACCATATTACCATATACATTATACACTTTACTTACATCACATAGGACTGCAGTTCTCAAGAGCTTTTTCTTGGTTGCATCATTAAACTAACCATCATGAAAATGATTTTCACACAGCATTCTGGGCTTATTATGTAGCTTTGTCTGGAAAGCTGAAGTAGTATACTGCACTTGGAAAGGAATATAATATTTCGCCCACAATTTACAACTGAAAACAAAAGATATAATTATTTAATACAAATATTATCAAAGTAGGTCCAATGGTTTACAAAGCAATAGTTTGTTTTTAAATTGTTAAAGAGAAACAATAAGTTGGACAAGAGATTTACTTTAAGGTTAGAACTTATTAAATAGTGTATATGTATATTGTATACGTACCGCAAAATATACTTAACTGCGGGTTTCGGAAACCTAAATAATTTAATGTTGTCTATGGTTGGTAAGCTGTTGCACTTAGAACACTTTTTCTATTTTCTTTATCCGCCATTGCGGCGTAGTTTTTAGAGACACTATTTCGTATTTCACTACGAATCATTGACTAACACATTGCACATCATATAAACGAAGGACATTAATCTCTACTCAACATCGTAAACTTGTAAAAACTTTGAAAAAGACACAAGCAAAACAAACATAACAACCAATCATGAACAACAATAATTTATACGGCGGCGCCATATTATGAGAAATGAGAATTATATACTCATTTAGATATTTTGGTGCTACCAGTAAAAAATATAATTTTCTACTCATTGAAAATCAAAACAAAAAGAAAACATTTATTTTTCTTTTACTGTGAAGAATATGCTAATATAATAACGTAGAAAAATACGACAGGCATAGTTATCTTCCTATGGATTATTATTTCTATATTCAAAAATTTTTAGTGTAATTTATCTTTAGCAAAATCTTACTAAATATGAAACAAGACATTTATCTGACAAATGGCAATAATAAAATTCAGGCCCCGTGGGTATTTCATTCTGTCCATACACAGTTGACCGGGCCTGGTTGCAAAGCACTCGTAACCCGAAAAAAATCCGCAAAATTAGTTTTATTTTGCTATGTCTAGTCAGGAATTTTACCGGAATATACAGCTTGTTCTTATTTCTTCACATATTTTTGAAATATGTTATCGCTCAAACATGTAGGGTTTCCGCACGATTATTTCCTTCACCGCTGAGCACTTGGTGAATAAGCACTTAAAATTGTACTTAACAAAAATGTTACTAAATACATAGCAACATATACTCGAGTGTACATACATACATAAACACTCACGACTGTTACCCAGAGGGGTAGGCAGATATTTCGGACTTCCATCGATTATTATAGAGAGCAATACTGCACCTTCTGTAACTCGAAAATTAATTCATTTAAGTCTATAGAATTTATGGAAGGTTTTAAACTGTATTCAAAAGAAGCAATTAAAATGTTAGAATGCGTGATCATATTATTATAAGATGTTTTACGCATCTAACGAGTGCTTATGAAAACGTAAACCGTGATGTAAAAAATGTCCCATACAAGTATTTTGGTTCTGTTATTCAAACCGATAACGTCATCCAGTACTCCTAAGAATTTATAAATATATAGTTTAAACATATTAGACCTTTCACCTGTATACACTTTTCCTTAAAGTTAGAATACTATTAGCTTTGTTGAAAAACCTTGTCCACCTAAATTGTGTAACTGGACTAGAAAACAAAATAAAAGCAAAAATGTTGTAGAAGCCGCAGTAATCAATAGGTGTGTTCGCGGTAAAATAATAGTAGGAGAGCCGGTGACAAAAATCGACAAGAGTTTTGTAATGAGCAATACTTCAATATGATTTAGTATTGAGGGTGTACATGAGTCAGCACCCACTCGCAAGGTCAGATATTGTAACACCTGGCGGCGGCGAGCTTTCATATATGTAAAATTACAAACTCGCTATGCTCTACAAGCGTTTTGTATCAATTGAAAATTGGCAGTAAGCTAGTATATAGTACAAAAACGTAAAAAGTGGTCAAGCAAACGTGCGCGCTCGGTATCCGCACTTTGAGCGCTGCCTACTACTTCTGTTCGATTATTATGTGGTCTGAATATTTTTTTCTTAAATTATAGATAACAATTAAGCAATTAATGAATGATTAGCCATTACAAAACTCTTGCACCGATGTTGCTATGGCGACAACTTATGTGGCATGCGGTCTCGCCGCGTAGTCGCAGTAGCTTATTGCCACTTTTCAATTATTACAAAACACTTGTAGAGCATGTTGTAATTTCAGATACATCAAAGCGCGCCGCCGTCTGGTGTTCTACTACGTAACCTTGCGAGTGGGTGTCACCCTCATGTACACCCTCAATATTTAGTATTGAGGGTGTACATGAGTGTACATTCAATATATACAATATTGAATTATGGGCCATTACAAAACTCTTGCCGATTATTATCGCCAGCTCTTTGACTATAAGTTTTGTCCCTAGAAATCCTTTAATTCCATTACGCAATCTTTTCGAGTCTAAAAGCAAACAATTTACTTCCAAATTGAACTTTTTCATGGCCTCAATAAACCTTTGAAGTTGGATAGCACTGACATGACAAAGAACTGCTTCTCTCACTGTCAGTTTTATGTGGCATGTTCTCGGTTGAGTTTCGATAGTAGTCTGGTCATCTTAGCTCCAAAAAGGAAATGTTGTGACGGCGCTGTCATCACGCTACAATAACGTGGGCAAAACAAGCACAACGGAAGCCTAAATCACACTATTAAAGTTCTGGACGGCAGTGTTTAGGTATATGCATCAAGCTCCGTGTATTAGTAACACGGAATATTGTCCGCTCTTCGGACTGAACATCTTGCTCGGCAAGAGAAATCTTCTTTTCCACGTACAATTTGTTCACTTGTTTCAATATCCAAATAGAGCATAATCGAAGTCGCTGGTAGAAAACTAGTATCCTTATAAAATGTTAGAAAGCGAGGGATTCGTCAGTTGCTTCCTTAATGAGTCACGACCCGTCAAGATTCAAAGGGAACGTAGAAATTGAATAAAGAAATTCCATTGAAAGCTTTCCAAAATTTTTGCAATAATAATTACGAATCAAAATGCAGATGCGTTATCACCCGTGAGGACTAAGATGGAATGCCTCATTTCCAGTAAAATGGGTCTCCGGTTCTCCACACTCACCATGCGAAACACAGCAACATTAAGCTACTATTTGACGCTAGTATTCTGTGAGACCGTGGTCCTTCCACGGTCGAGCCGACCCAATCGTGCTACAACTATACTACTAAAATGACTGCAGCATGGCTCTACCACGTAAAAAAAATGAATTGTGTTTGTCTTGAACGAATTAACCACCGTTCAAGGTGTTTGTGTTTAAAATGAATTGATCATTTTGTTGTTAAATTATTAATGGTGGAAATTCAATTATACGTTTTAAGGGTCAAAAAGCTTTTAACTTACTTACTTACTTACTTATCGTCACGCACAATCCCTAACGGGGTAGCCAGAGAGAACAGATCGCCAAGTGTCACGATCCTTACATACCTCTTTCGCTTCTTTCAGGTTCATTAACTTCTTCATACATGCACGTCTTCGAAAGTTAGTCTCGGTCTACCTCGACACCTTTTAATATTTACTTTCGCTCTATATATTTTCTTCACCATTCGGTCTTCACTCATTCGTTCAACGTGTCCAAACCATTGGAGTACGCCCCTATCAATTTTTGTGATAAGGTCATCTTTCAATCCTGCCATATTGCGAATCTCTTCGTTTCGCTTTCGGTTGGCTATGGTAACGCCACACATTTTACGAAGAGATCGCATCTCCACTGCATTCAACTTGCTTTTATGCTTCTTCTGGCATACCCAGGTTTCGCTGCCATATAACAAAGTCGGTACCAACACTGCGTTATGTATTGCAAGGCGTGCACTCTTCACCACGCCTTGCCTTTTTATTAATGCATTCAGGGCACCATTGACTTTGTTTCCGGCAGCGACACGCCTATCCACATCTAAATCACATCTTCCATCCCGGCTGAAAGCACTCCCCAAGTATACAATTTCATTTACCTGTTCTAGACATTCCTGATTTACCCATATTTCACATTTCGTTCTCTCTTCGTCCTTTTCAAATACCAGAACCTTAGTTTTATTAGCATTCAAACGGAGACCTTTAATTTCACATTCCTCTTTCATACACGTGACTAATGCCTGCAGTTCTGCTTCTTAGTAAAAAGCTTTTAACGCTTAGTAAAATTATAGCTCTTTATTACTCAGGTGCAGGCTTACTCTCATTTCTTAAAGGATTATGAGGCAATTATTTCACCACGCTGTTTTAGTAAGTGTTAGCGTTTTCCTGAGGATGTTTTCTTTCAGCACCAAACACGAGGTAAATTAGAAATTAAAGTCATTGCAGGTAACAATTTCATGGGCCTAGAAGAGTGGGTTTTGGACATTTTTTTTTATAAATCATTAGTAAATGCATTGATTAGTAATACGTTATTGAAATATTTCTCTGAACTATACCTACTTATTAATTTTGACTGCACTGTGGCTTGAAGTTTTAGATTATGGAACAAAAATTCATTTTAATTAAGTTAAATTCACTGCTTGTACGGGGTTATTTTTCAAAGAATATCCAAATTTTATATTTAAGTTCAAGTATATAAATAATGACATACTGTTGCAGTTTTTGAGAATATGAATAAATAAGGCTTTTACTTTAATTTACCACGTGCTCGGCGGTGAAGGAAAACATCATGAGGAAACCTGCATGTCTGAGAAAAAAAAGAAAAAAAAATTCGAAGACATGTGAAGTTCGCCAACACGCATCGGGGCGGCGTGGCGGACACTTCCTTGCCCTAATACCCTCTCAGAAATTAGAGGAGACCTGTGCCCAGCAGTGGGACGTATATAGGCTGTAACTTTACTTTTTTTTACTTTAATTTGAAATTATCCAAATTTGAATGTGATTTGTGGGCAACTTCGCGTACGCGTGCTCCTGTGTACGCATATAGCTTTACTAACATGTGCGTGCGTAGTGAAACAGTAGGCATTAGATATTTATAAGTGACAATCGGTTATAATAATTAATTACCATGTATTCCGAATTTAAAAGATAAAAAGAACTAGAAATTGTTGTATAATTAAAGTAACTTTCTTAAAGTCACTAAAATCCTAAATAAGACCGTTAATAACAATCACTGATTACTATTTTTTACAATAATAGGGCAATTTGAAATTACAGTTACTTTTCAGTTTCAGTAAGGAAACTATATTTTAATCTTAACTTAAAAATACAAACACCAAATGAGCTGATGAACTAGTTTTAAGAGACCTAAACTAGTTCAACAGCTCATTTGGTGTGTGTATAGTGTGTGTGAAAATCGATCGAAAGTCTGATTTTAGCGTATAACACTCTCTACACGAGAATTAATTTATAAATATGAACGCGCAAGTTGCACTTCAAAAAATTGAGCACACGCCATAGATAGTGACCAAAATACCCTGAGACTTCGCTCTAAAAAAAATCGAGCATGCAACTCAGGCAGCGACCATCGGGCGGCTTGTCAAGGAAATTAACAGCACTTAGTTTGTGTAGCAATGAAACCGCATTTCTCACTCACGAGCATTTCTAATGCGCATCAATAAGGAGTCAGCATCTGCACTTACACCGCACCCTCGCAGAGCTTCCACACTGCACATTACACTAGCGAGCAGTTGTATATGGTATCGCCATGCTACTGCATCGGAACGCCACACGTCCAACTAACGCATCAGTATTAAATTATCGTGTAGCTTGACTTTTAACATTATTCGGAGTAGGCTATAACCCAAAGACACATTAAAATATAAGGCGAAAGGAGCCATTTCAGAACAACAGCGAGGACTCGTTACATCGTAAAATTATTTACCCAGTAAGGTCAACCGGGGCTAATGCGTCACGATACTTTAAGCGGCATTTTTAACTGATCATATTAATTTAGTTGTATAATTTAAAACAATGTGAATTAAAACATATAACACATTATTTAACAAAATTTTATATTTAAATATTATTTCGTGATATTTTTAAAACCCTTGCTTGAAAACACCCATTCTTTACAAGTTGAGATTTTTAGACGCAAAAGTCCCAGGTGGGGCAAAGGCGTCTTTAGCAAGTACCACATAATAGGAGGCCTTCGTAACACAATTAATCGAAAAATATATTAGATCGCTCATGATATAGCTAGTTATCATCTTATAAGCGATATTCTTGGCTTGGTCTCTCCTATTAAGTCGAACAAAAAAATTTGGGGCTATGGCGTCTAATTTATACTTTAAGTGGTAGACGCATTCGCCCCATCCTAAATTCCAGGGGTATCAAACGATTATTTTCTCATTACTTGTGAGAAAAAAAGTTGCCATTGACATAATTTGCAAACAAGTTCCACTTTTACACACCTAGCATTTATAAATAGAAAAAAAATCAAACACATTTAAATTAGGTAAATAGTGTATAATAAAAATACGAGTTCTAATAGAAAATAAAAAAGCGAATACAAAAAAAGTATGAGATGTTTTATTTAGTTAATACTGTCATCATTACTAAATTCTTAATAATCAGTTTTTTTAATAGTGTAATTTTATATACCTATTGTATGTTGAATGTTGTATGTAAAAATTTGACTTTAATTGTGTAACATTCGCTAGGTGTGAAGTACCTTAACAAACATTATTATTAAATAATATCAGTTTCATTATCATTGTTATCACAATAATCAGGTAATGAGATCACATGCAGTTTTATAGATATTGTCACTCTCACTCAGGTCTTCTTAATTCCTAAATTAATTTGACAATCACTAAATGTTATACATTTTAAAATTTTCTTTGATAAATTTGAGTAATATGCCCTCTTCGAGATATATCAGGCTTTCCAAGGAACATTATGATATCATCATCATTCTTTACTTCTGATATATCCTCCACGTCTGGATAATGAAAGGAAACAAATTTACTATCTTTTATTTTTCTTAAAAATTTGACGTTAAAAAAGTTATTGTCATTAATAGAAATGATGGTCCCCACAAAATACTTCACAGACTTTTTTTGTTGTGAATCTTACTAGTATCCAATCACTAACTTCTAGGTTCTTTTTGTTTAAATTCGGTTCAAATTGTTCAATATTTGTAGTGTCTACATCATTATTTACGTAAGATTTGTCATTTTCTTTTTCTTCTGTTGTGGCTTGCAACAAATCTTCGAGAAAGTTATCATCACTTTTTATTTCCGCTAAAAAGTTTTCACGATAGGTATCAAAATCTTCATCAGAAAGTTCAGCAGAACCGGAAACTTCAGCAAAACTAATATCTAATTCACTTTCAGATTCTTCGTCATAACGAAAACACTTCTTTTGTTTCTTAGCTTTCGTTTTAACATTTTTAGGTTTTTGCTTAGATAAGCTCTTACTACAAGGTTTTTTTTAATATCTTTGCTTTCATCAGTCTCATCTTGTTGTTGTAATTTTATACAATTTCTTTTTCGATTTTTGTCTAATTCTTTTTAATATTTTTTGTTTTGGGGATTTTTATGGCAGTTCTTTCCTTTTCTTGCTTTATTTTTTCTTCGTTTCGTTTTTTTTTCTATAAACTGTTCTTGCGTTATTATTTCACACCCCCTAGCAATTTAAGTTTTTTTTTTCAATTTTATTGTCGAGTCACTTTTCTTTATTGTCTGCAATAATAAAGTTTCGAAAGAAACTCTTTCCGAGGGAGCCAAAATTCTATCTTCAATAATTCTAATTACCTTTGAATCATTAGACTTATCAAATTTCATCTCCTGGTTTGGCAAAACTAATTTTGATGACGCTGCTATGGGATTTTTGCTAATGCTCAACTCTTGGGTAACGGCCGCCAAACTTAACTTTTTTAATGTCTGAATCTGTTTTGGTATCGTTTTATGTTCCCTGAACCTTTTCAATGATTCTGGATCAAATTTTTCGTCTGCAACTACGTTTCTGTCAAATGGATATATGCCTTTTTAAAGCCATTTCTAATTATTTTTGTATCTAATTCATGCCACACTTCTCCAAGAAGGAGACTAAACTCATCTTTTGGCAATTTAATGCCCACATTTAACCGTTGCCAATGCACAAGTTTTGCATCCCAAGTGTTGTGTTGTTATTTCATTAATTTAAAAACTAAATCTAATGGCTGCAGAAGATGGCTTGCATGTGAGGGTAATTTTATAATAGTTATGCCTCGTTTTTGTGCTTCTTCTAAAATTTTAACATTTTAAAATTTTTAGCGGGTGGATCTTCACCTAAACGCGGTAGCACTGTGTTCAACATGTACTTTTCAAATACTTTTGCATCGATCCATCCATTTTTAGTGGCAGCATAGGATGTGTTTTCAAATCCTTTATCTGACAGCCATTGGTCCCACGTATTTTTTCCTCTGTGTATAATCAACGGTGGTAATTTGTCACCGATTGCGTTTACTGTGAACAAAATTGTGACATTATCTTTACCAGATGACGCGATTGTGCGTGTACTGGCACATCCACGGGCTCCAACCACTTCTGTTCGTTCGGGATCTTTTCCAAAACTTGACTTGTCAAGGTTCCAAATTTTATCAGGTCTTCCTTTTAAATTAAGTTCACTCAAAACTCCATCAAGAGTATCAAAATACTCATTAACAATAAAAGGGTCACATGCCACTTTTCTTGATATTTCCACCGCCTGAGGTCTTTTTAAGGACAAATTGTGCCTCTTCTTGAAGGCAGCAAACCAATTATAACCAGGTCTGTTGTTTTTGAAGGAGTTTTGTAGTTATTTTCACTCACGTGTACGGTAACTAAATCTAGCGTTTCTTTGGAAGTGAGTCCGAACCCATATTTTTCCATAACCCGTAAACCATTTGCAAGTTTGAGCTCATTTTCTCTCAATCAACTGTCAATCACTGTAGGTGGTCCTCGGCTCTCTTTTACGATACCTTTTTTGTTATTTACTCTATCACATATAGTCATACGAGGAATGTTATACTTTTTTGCAGCTTGGTACGAATTTATTTTGCCAGTTTTGACTTCATCTACTGCTTTCCTTAAGGTTTCAAGATCGTAAGTTGGTGTTGTTTTTCTTTTATATGAACGAACCATTTTAAAAAATCTAAAATAAAAATTTAGGTTTAATTACAAAGACCATCTAGAAAAATGTGTCAAATAAACAGTGAAATTACCCAAAAAAAAACTTCAAATATTACAAACAATATATTTTGTTTGTAGTATTTAAAGTAATTCCGTTTCACTGGCGAGAAACCACCTACTTCTTTCAAAGTCTGTTAAAAGCCTATTATGTATTTATTAATCCAGGGTCTAATCTATCTCCATACCAAATTTCATCAAAATCTGTTCTTTCGTTTAGGCGTGAAAGAGTAACAAAAATGCATATATTCATCCATCCATATATAAGTAGGGTATAACTATATTTAAAAAAATGATTTTAGTGTATATGTATTTAGATCAATTATTGCATTATTGTTATCTTAAAATAAAAAGGTTTAGGACCTCATACAATGGGGCTATTGCGTTACAATAGACGCAATCACCCCAATAAGGCAGACGCGATAGCCCCGATAAAGAAACGTAACCTAAAATATTTTAACTGCACGTCGACAATTAATCTTTAGGCCTTTACTAAAAATAATTAAAACAAACCGTAAAACATTTCAGAATGAAAGGTACTTACAGGTAAAAAACACCGATAGTCTAGAAAACACTGAGATTTAAGGGGATTCAATAACCACATATCACCAACGCGAGCTTCGAAGTGAAGTTAAGCTTTTATTATTAATAATTTGTAACAAAACAGTATAATAACTAATCATCATCATCATTACAGCCCATCACAAGTCCAGTGTTAAAAATAGGTCTACCCCAAGGAATGCCACAACGCACAGTCCTCAACCAACTATATCAACTGACATCCTATATCTCTTACCAAGTCTTCATTTAATCTAGTGGAGAGCCGCCCTACACTTCTCTTACCTGTCGAGGCAGCTCAAGGTACTCAAGAAACACTCTGCTCCATTGATCATCGGCCCTTTGAACTATATAGCCAGTCCTTTGTTACTTCAGCGTACTGATCCGTTGGATTTTGTTGATTTACCCTGGTTTTACTGCGGATAATAATTATAAGAATATCCTTCAGACCCAATTTCGGTACCGTGACGTCCAACTCAACGAAGACTAATCATTTTTGTAGGACGGAATTTTAACGCACGTGTTTGTGAGATAGTCTCATAGTATCCTCGGATGGCAATCCGACACAATCGAAAAGAGATCAGCCGCAGCACCAAAGCTTTTGTAAAGTGATTTCCAAAACAAGGGGGTCAAAACCGCCAACTTTCTCAATTCCGGCTATTACTGAGAATTCCTTAACACAAAAACCCAATAACTGATTTTGGCACTCCCTGCGATTTAATTCTGGGACCTCATGATCAGCAGTAACACTTAAGGCTACTAGACCAACGAAGCAGTCTCTGCGGATGATCTCAAATAACTCTCCCTAACTCTACGAGTGACAACTACCGCTACGACTATCGACGCGACGATAACGAATATGCGCATATGTGCATATATGTATATATATATACTGAAAAATCATTGAACAGTTGCTTCATCTGGTAGTTATTATGAAGTCAATCGTACTACCAGCAGTAGCAATGTAAACCCCGTTTAAAACTTAGTTACTTATTATTCGATAACTTTATATTGATAGGCACCGTGAGCACCCATTGTCATTATAGATACTAATCCTATACTTTTAAACGAGCAATATATAGCAAGTATATATATATATATATATATATATATATATATATATATATATATATATATATATATATATATATATATATATATATATATATAAAAGGAATCTCGGAAGCGGCTCCAACGATTTTCGTAAAATTTAGTGTCCAGGGAGTTTCGGGGGCAATAAATCGATCTAGCTATGATTTATTATTAGAAAATGTCTTTTTGTCCGTGTTTTAAGGCAATGAAAAACTGCTACAATATAAGAAGGTAAATTTTGACACTGTGTTAATGATCGTAATAGCTCAAGTAGATATCGAGCGGTCGCTAAATCGTAATGCCTTGGTTCGCGTCCTGTCCTTGGTCCGACTTTTTTCCTTTTTTTTTTCAAATTCCCTTCTTTTGTGAAAAACCTATTATTTCGAGTTCTTTTTTTTAGTATTTTTTAAAATACGAAAATTTTAATTAAACTAATTGCACTCATGATGTTTTATTCAAATAACCAGTTCAGTTTTTTCTATTGCGTCAATAAGATCAAAAAATATTTATTCATCAGTAAGTAATTTGTATCTAAATGTATTTTTTTTTAAAAAAACAGAGCAAAGCTAACCGAGCTCCGGGTACTAGATACTAAAACATTAAAAATATTGTTTGAAGTTGCTACTTAAAATTAGAAGTAGATAAACATTAACAAAGTTTTGTAACTTATAAATTGTATACGAAAAATCTAGTAATTCTTCTATTAAATTTAACTTTGCAGGGTATTTAATCGATATTAAAACTTCAACAACGTAAATAATTAATAAGTTTCAATAAAAGTTGATTATAACAACTCAGTTTTCGCTTTCACCATTATTTCAAGGTTCGGACTTATTAACATCAAATTTTGAAAATAATATAACAAACAAAAATTTTTCTTGCCCATTCGTTTTTCTAGGATTTTTAAATAGCTACTTATAAAGTAATAATTATAATGCAACAAGAAACTCATACAGCGGTACTCCTACTGCAATGCGCATGCTGTATACTTTATGAGCACCACCATATCATATTCAATAATTACTATCCGTTATCCAAACAATTTCACCTGTCAAGAAGGCAGCTTTGTATCGCCTCGTCAATCTCATCCAAAATCCCCGTCCTTTTGTATGCGATATCAAGCTTATTTATAAAATCAGCTGAAAGTTGCTACAGTGCTTGAAGCATTCAAAATATACCTACTCTGATATACATATCTCTAAATATACTTACAAAGACTATGTGGCTTGCAAATACATATTATGTAGATATACACCTAATTATTACTTATATATACAAAATACATATACCATAGAACCTCGATAAGACAAAAGACCAAGGGAAAGGTTAAATAATTTGAGTTATTGAGGTTTTTACTTACTATGGGTTTAAGTTAAGGAGTTTTTACTTTTTATTGGTTTACATTTGTACTTACAGAGGTTCGTTTCGTTTCGAGGCCAGCACCGCTCTTAAAGCTTATTAATTGTCGTAAAAGTCAAATAAAAGAAAGTTTTATAATATTAAATAAAACGCGTGGATTGTTTTGAATACAATGAGATCACTTAACAATGTTAACTTGCTTCCTTTGTTTCTTCGAGGGCGTTACGTACGCTTGAGAGTAATTTAATGTTATTATTTTCGCAGCTCTGCATACAAATGAAAGGAATCAGAAATAAAAATAAAACAGAGATGGCAAATGCTTGACAAAACATTATCTGATGTATTTTTTGTAGGTACTTCAGGTTGAAAAAAAATAATCTATCTTAATGACATTTAGAGTATGAAAGGGACGTCCTAGGCGAAAGTTTATCGACCAAATTGGCGATATATTGAAAATGGGCCAAATTAGAAGTACCCATAACCAACGAACATGTATGCGTAGGTACATGAATGTGGAGGAGGTGAGAGAGGTGTGTCAGGATCGTGACAAATGTGAGTCTGTAGTCTCTGCCTACCCCTCAGGGTGACAGGCGCGAGTGTTTGTTATGTTTTTTTTTCTTAAATAGTCCAACTACTTGATTAAATAAATTAGAATAGAACGTATCAAATATTTTTTGCAGGAATATCTTTCTTACTTATAAATAATGATATTCCCTGTTTTCAATACGGATACTGGTAAAAAAATCCAAGACATTTTTAAAGCTTTCCCAAACGAGCAATTGAACTATAGCATCTGTGAATATTAAAGACCTGTCCAAAGAAGCTAAGCGTTTTGAACGGCGCGATTCTACACTTATGGTCCCCACACACGGTCAGTTTAAGTCATCAGTTGAACTGATATCAGTTAAAACGGATTTAAGCCAAAGAAAGATCCACACTCACGGACAGTTCAACTGATCATTTCAACTGATCAGTTTAAACTAGGACTGTTGATATTTTTAAAATATCGGATTTTCCATATATTGATAATTATAAATACATATATCAATATCGACGTTTTATATAGTGTAACTTATTATACAGTAAGCCATTATCGGAGTTTTATGCATCGAAAAAAATATATCGATATATCGGCTTCATTTAAAAAAAAACAATCTTAAGTCATTTAGCTCAGTTCATTTATTATATTTTTAAGCACATTAAGTTATAAATGTATGAAAATATTAGATTATAGATCTTATTATTTATTGTTTAATTTAAATAAGACGATTATGTGTACCAATATTTTTCAGTAAAAGTTATCAAAAATACTCGTTGTTCCATATATTCGCTGTTTTATATGTTATGTAGCACAGATGCTATAGACATAGCTGAAGAAATCAAATAATTCATAATTATTTCTGATAGAACGAGAGTAAACTGTCTAACCAACGGACAGTTGATGACGACAGTAACTAAAGTTCTTAAGATGCCCAAGCGATCAAAATAACTTGAGATTTATATTAACATCGAAACTCTTGTTTCGTCGTTTTCTCTAATAGTTCACATGTGCAGACTCTTAATACACAAAATCGCATCACTTTTACGTACCAAAATCCACTTCAAACCATTATTTAAACGATAATATAGGAACCACAATGCGTCGATGGTCAAGTTCCCGCCATAACACACCGTTAAATAGTACTAAGTTTCGTAGATTATAGTAATTTTAATACCACAGAAATATACTAAACAAAATCACATTTCTTTTTAAGATAATAAGCAAACATATAACGGCATAATTAAAAGCATAATATAGTGTATATAAATAAAGTACAGTAGAATGGGTAGTAGTAGTTTAAATGATTTACGAGAAAAAATAAAATATTTAAATTAAAAATAAAATATTTGCTTTATAATAAAGATATTAATCAATTTGCAACTATCCGCTAACTAAATACAATAATGTGTCTTACCTGGATTGAATTTATTTGCTTTGCCCACCGCGCTACCATCGTATGGCAGCGTCATCGAGCGAACGCGATTTTTTATTAATTAATACAATAATTATTTGATTAGTTATTAATTATATAATAATAATTTTTAGTTTAGAAGTGTCACAGATAAAATTGCATGACTCCTACTCTCATAAATTAAAAATATAAATATAGTTCCATCACTGACATCCTATACTCACTTTCGGATTGAACCATCAGAAAGGTGAGATCACAACATTCACCTAGGTCTTTATGAGCCCTTTCAAATGATTTCAAACACGATAGTCCTATTTAGTGCCATCACCGAGATCCTATGCTCTCCTTCGGATTGCACCATCCGAAAGGTGAGATCATAACGGTCACCTAGGTTTTTATGAGCCTTTTCAAATGAGTTCAAATACGATCGTACTATCTATTGCCGTCACTAAGATCCCATAATCACCTTCGGATTACAACATCAGAAACGTGAAATCATCACTGTCATCTAGGTCTTTATGAATACCTTTCAAATTAGTCCAAACACAATAGTTCCTTGGAGGAATCCTAAAACCACCTTCGGTGTCCACGACCAGCTTTGTGATATCATCACAGTCATCTAGGTCGTCATGAACCTTTCTAAAAATGAGTTGAAAAAAAAACATGTTCGCAACAATTTTTTACATGCTCCTTAAAAGAGTTGAACACCTAAATCTAAGTTCAATTACTCTAGTCATTGGGGCTCCCGCAACCTTATAATTGTTAAGGATGGACTGGTGTGCTCGCGAGAATGTTATTGTTACACACTGTAAACAGTTTCTCTCACTCCAAGCCACTACTCTATCAATATCATTCTGCAACTTTCACAGTCATTTCGATTTCTGATCTCCAGATAGAGTTTAATGTCGTCTGCGAGCAACGGACATTTCGCCTCTTTCACTACCCCTAGTAGATAATTTACCATCAAAATGAATTCAAATAGTCCGACGACTTACGCCCAACCTTGTATAATAAGGCTGCAACACGTAACCAGCGTACTCCACAAACTGCTGCCTGTCTCAGATCTGGCTCGCAAAAAATTGTAAGAGTGTTGGAGTAAAGCCGAAACTCGCTAACATTTTGAGCAATATATCACTGTCCACCAGATCAAAGGCTTTTTTGAAATTGAAGTATGCAGCGTCAATTTGGTCCACTGAATCCACAGCCGTAAGTAAGTCCATCTTTATTATATATCACTAATCCATAATTTTGGTTTATATTATTTTAGTACAAAACGAGTCGTAGTTTGGAATCGTTGAAAAATAAGTCAATACATATATTTCACAATTTAAATTAATCCTGGCAAGTAAAACTTTAAATTCATTAAAGTTGTGATTTATACTTCTTATATTTTGGGTCAATACATTAAAGATTTGATAACTAAAGGTAGAAGTTAATATCGTTTTGCAAGACTCTGGGTCACATAAATAAGATTTTCCGGCTATAATATTATCCATGTTATGTACAAGTTATTAATGACTTCGTATTTATTTAATTATTTGCAATGACTCAAGTATCAGCTGTTTGGCAGAAATCAGTGAGTAAAATTTTATCAGACTTTCGAGTATTTAAGTAATTTTTAGACGTTAAATTAGCTGAGTTTACAAAGATTACTATGAATATTTTTTTTTTGCAAAATTTTCTGATTAAGTACCTACGAACTAGAACTTAAACTGAGAAGCATGCAAGTATAGAAAACAAATATAAGTAAAGATAGAGTAGAGTAAGATAGATAAGAAATTGAAAGTATGTGTAGCAAATTAATATTACTAATAGTCATTCCGGGTTTTTAAGTTTTACCAGTTCAGTTTCAAGCTTTATTTCAATGTGCGGCGATTCGTCGGTTTTGCGTAGAAAAACTTTCCCGTCTGTACGCAAGTATTCAATATATAGATAAATAAGGCAATACGCAAGTAGCAGTAAGCATCAATGCAACTATCATACGGATAACGCTTCATCACAACACACCCACATGATCCCTATCGACTTTGGTACCAAAATTAGTATTGTTGTTAACTAAAAATAACACCAACGTGTCATAGTAGCACGCTACTAAGACGCTATTGAACAAAACTCCACGTATCATAGCGGTAATGCACTAAGACATGAAGTTGAGTATGCTTGTTACACTTAAAAGTGCTACCAAACACACTCATCCCGATACGAAAGATGCTAGACGACGCATCGATATACGCTACGACGCCGCCCACAAACGGTATGTGTGTGCGATGTCCACGGGAAAGCCGTATTGCTATAACAATCCCGCTCACCACCGGCACTATGATATGTCTAGGACGCATCGGTTAGCCAGTCCAAGTTTACCTCGGACCAATTGCTCGTAAAGCATTATACACGCCACTATAATAATCCTTTTCTACTCTCTAATATAGGACTAGTCATTTTGCTAGAGTACTAAGAGCAGGCGGTTACCCGACCACCCCATATAATGCTTATGCATCAAGGAGGCCTTCTATAATAATGCTTTTGTATAATAGACCTTACTATTGTATGTCTTTAATATAAAGGACTTCAACCCACAACTCCACTACTGTAATGCTAATTCATCATAGATACCTTCTATAGTATTGCTTTTGTATCATAGACCTCACTATCATAAGTCATTAATATAAAGGACTTCAACCCACAACCCTAATATTGTAATGCAAATTCATCATAGAGACCTGCTATATTAATGCTTTTGTATCATAGACCTTACTATTATATGTCTTTAATATATGGGACTTCAACCCATAACTCTTGTATCATAATGCTTATGCATCATGGAGACCTTCTATAATAATACTTTAGTATGATAGAGCTCACTATCATAAGTCCCCAATAGGACTAGTTATTGTACTACAGTACTTCAAGCAGTCGAGCACCCGACCATCCCATATATATGTACGACCTTGGGTATGCGGCTCCGACAGCTCCTCGATACAAGCCGTCTATACATGAACACCCTCCATAACTTAGGAAAATTTTCTTTTATACACGATCTCCTTATAGGACAGACAATTTTTTTTACCAATTTTACAATTATCTTTTAAATGTTATCTATCTAAATTTTTATAATATTTTCGACTTGTATTACTATTATTTATCATATTTTAAATATTTTTGCAAGTTTTTTAATAAATTTATTTTTTTGAAAGACAATATTTTGCCCTTAATTTACTATAATATTTGTCTAATGTCTGAAATGTATCTATCTTAACTATATTCTTATTAATGTAATTTTATTTGTTACTATATATCTTTTAAGATTATTTTTGATGCACCCTTATATTGAATTTAATTACTAATAATAATGATGGGCCGTCACATAATCGTAAACTTCTTGGAAATATTGTTCCTCTAAAACAGTTTTTATTGCCTCTTCCACTGTCGAAACATTTTTATCGCATTAACCTAACTAAATATTTTGGTAAATTAAATAAGAAAACATTCAATGAAAGATTTGTGTAACATTTTGTTTATATAACCTCGCCGCTGCATCTTCAACACATTCATGAATTTTTACACTTAGGATGCTTCATGCGATGACAATAAGGTAAATAACTTTCGTCTCTATTTATTTTTAAGCTTTCTAACTCTGTCCTAGGGTCCCCAAAATGATCTTGTAAAGCCTGTTTTATTTCCATCCAAGAATGTATCAAATATCGTTCCCCGATTAAATTTGCTGCTTCCCCACTTAACCCACTTGTAATCGCATTAAAAAGATATCCGTTTTGTACTTCATTATCCCGATATAAACTAATGATATATTCTGTTTTACGGATAAATAAGGACAAGAGCCTTGTCTCACCACTGAATAAAGGGATTATTTTTAGGACTGCGTGAGGCATAACTGCGATTCCATCCATTTTTATTTCTTAGTATGTAACACAATTTAAAACTACTAAACTAGCGTGAAATATTTTATTCTTTATCTAATCATCTAGCGATGAATCGTTGAAAGGAACGTTATAGTCCTCTCGGCGCCCCAAAATTTTTATTCGCAATGGCACAGAGGACCCTAACGAGACGGTCTGGCAGGCAGCGCCTGTCAAGTTATTGATACACGATGTAGAGACAAATATGATTTTTACTGAATAAAACAATTACAATGCATCCTTTCAAGCGCCCAAACGTCAAACGTCATAAAATCGACAACCGCCAAGGCAACATTTAGGGTATGAATGTAAGTTAGCGGTTAGCGGTCAAAAATCAATACGAATCATTAATAGCATGATGAAAGGCCTTATAATATTATTTATTGGTTATTTTGTTAGTATAAGTAGGTAAAATCATCCTCTTCTTATAAAATTAATCAAAGAAGTAGATTTGATAGCGAAGTTGTGAAAGCAAAATAATATCTTTGCAACAGATGTGAGTTCAAAGCACATTTTGGCCTTAATTATCCACTTAAAATATTTTTTGTGGTCCCCTATTACGCTTGACTTGTTAACCGAGTTTCTTTATCGAAGTAAATCTGACTGGAAACAAGATTTGACTACTTGAAACACATTCAAGTAGTCAGATCTCCTGTAATCTTACAAAACAAAAATCCACAAAAAATACCACTGCTATAAATAAGGCTGTAAAAAATAAACTGTTTGATAATTTTATGAATGAGTTGTTTTTTCTAAAACTATACTAAATATGGAATGAATAAACATAAAAACATATTTTTAATGATTAGCTAGAGTCATTAAAATCAATTGAAATCATGACAAAATTTCGAACCAAACTGAGAATTAAGGACAATAAATTTATAGAGTCGTCTTTCGTCGAATATTTTATATTGTTTTTAAGGTATATATTATATTAAATTAATCGTTGTTTTTATTTTTTACATTTTCATATTTTGTTTATTTTGTTTATGGAAAAAAAATTAAAATGATTTCTGTGGGTCGTTCCTTACAAAATGAAACAATGGTAAATTTGGAGTAATTGTTTAATAATCAAAATAATAGGAACAAAAATTAGGTAAAAGTATAATTAATTAGATAAAAACATCAATTTCCTCCTTCTTAAGAAGTCGGTCAAAAGCCTAAAATTGTTAATTAGTTAAATTTTAAATTTTATTTATTATATTTTATATATATATATATATATATATATATATATATATATATATATATATATATATATACGTCTGTACGGCCTATCTGAATAAGTACAAACGTTATTACCGACTAATCGGGGTTAGAAATCCCACCCTTCCTACAAATCGATTTTTAATTTTTTTAATATTCTTGTATTTCCTTATTTTTTCTCGTTTGACATTGCTCAAGATGGCATTAAAATGCGATAAGTGTGAAAAGGATATTATTAGAGGGAATTTCATAACTTGCGACAATTGTCAGAACTTCTATCACATATAATGTACAAGAGTAGTAGAGAAAAGGTTCTACTTAATGGCTACAGAAAATAGAAAAAAACTCAAATGCGATGGTTGTACATACAATAAAACACCAGCTCCTACTACAATACAGGTAAATATTTCTACTGAAAATTCTTTTCATTCTCTCAGTGACATAGATACGGAAACTTCACAAGAATCTATATACTATATTACTCAAAGAAAAAAAAACAGACGTCCCAAGAAAACCTGTCTACATCGTATTGGTCAAGAAACTCAAATAGTCTTCCAGATCTCAGTCAAATAATTACTAGTGATAATTTGCAAGTATTAAAATTGGAATTGATGAGATTACAAACAGAACTCAACATAGCTAACAATGAAATTAAAAACTTAAACGCAATTAATACAGAACTAAATAAGAAAAATCAGGAGCAAGAGAAAATTGTAGAATTATACAAAACTATAAATGTAGACGAATTAAATCCTAGTAAAGTTCTAACTAACCCATGTATGTCAACCCCGCTCGGTAATCAGTCTGAAAAAGTTAAGAGGTATCCCTCTTACAAAAAAGAATTTCCATTGCCAGAAGACTGTAATAAAAAACACATTGCTACAATACCCATACATGCGAATAAAAGGGACTTCACCTCAAGAAATAACATAATCGATACTTTAAAGCCTATAAATTATACAGAGAAGCACACATTTAACACTAAGCCCAAAATATGTATAATCAGCGGTTTAAGTAACCACAAGCAATCTTCAATAATAAGAGACAACACGATGGAGCAGAGCGCCGCATACTATCACTATCGCACACCAGGTGGTGACATAGACCAACTGTCACGTGGGTTTTTTTTTTTTTTTATAGAATAGGCTGACAAACGAGCACACAGTCCACCTGATGGTAAGTGGTTGCTGCGGCCCATAGACATCTACATCTATCCTCCATTACAAATCAAAATGCAGATGCGTTGTCACCCGTAAGGACTGAGATGGAATGCCTCATTTCCAGTAAAAAGGGTCTCCGGTTCTCTACACTCACCATACGAAATACAGCAGCATTAAGCTACTATTTCACGCTGGTATTCTGTGAGAGCGTGGTCCTTCCCCGGTCGAGCCGACCCATTCGTGCTACAACTATACTACTAATATAACTGCAGCATGGCTCTACCACGTAAAAAAACAGGAGAAGCTAGCTAACTTCACTCTTAACGATTTTTGCATACTTATGATAGGAGATATTGATTTTACAGTTTCCAAAAATTGTAAAAATGTTGTATATATCTTAAAGCATCGCATCACATATGCAACACAAAAACATTATTATTTGTTTACCGACTTATAAATATTGCTATAATTCTAATCTCTTCAATAAAAGAATTGAAAAATTCATTAATTTATTATACTCAGTAATAAAGTACACAAATACTGATGTATACTGGACCACCACTCTCAGCACCACCACTCTCAGCACCACGTTCAAAAAGACCGTGGAATAATGTATGTAAATGTGGGACCAGCTTCTCTCAATGGTTCTTTACTTCGAAAAATAAAGGAATTATTACCAACTTTTTTAAGTTTAATAATTAAATAATTTGGTTCATTTTTGATGTCATTAGCCGATAATGCTTATAATTTACTTCCTTAATTAGTATATTATATTTTGAGACTTTAAATTTACTTTTAAAGTAAATAGCTAATAATACAGTGAAATAACAAATTGGAACATTCGTCTAAGCTTGGCAGCTTTGTATCACCCTGATGGAAAACAGTTCCGCGTGGGTGTACATTTACGTCTGACATTAACTCGGCGAAATGGGATCAATAAAATCGAAGCACCACTTTAAACTTCACGCTTACCTACCCTGTACTGCTGTTAAAGTACATATCTAGAATAAAAATAACTATTGCCATTTTTATTAATTTATTTTATACATTTATTTAAATATTATTTATTTAAATTTGTGGTAGTTCAGTAGCTAGCAGCGCCGTAAAACGCGAGCAACCCCGGTTTAATCTCCGCCGGCACTAATGAAATTGTTAATTGCAATTTTAAATCTAGATTTTTAAGGGTTCAGTGCGTGCTCGGTGATGAAATAATACATTTTGAGGAAATATGATGATGTGAAGTCCGCCAACACCCAACACGCATTGGGGCTGCGCGGTGGACACTTATTTGCACTCAATCCTTTTGAGAAGTGAGAGGTGACCTTTTTTTACTTTAATCTAATTATTTATTTCACATGTTCATAACAATTATGAGAATAATTGTAATTATTTTAACTAAATGCCTACTACTAATTAAGGAACGGTTAAAATATTTTAAATTTTTATTATGTTGGAAAATCGTTCACAATAACAAACTATTTCTTATATATTACGTTTAATTTAATCTTTCAAAAATTTTAATGTGAAATATCACAAAACAACAGTTTACGATAAACGATAAATCATAATACAATATCTCACAGAGCACACTTAATCACTTTAAACTGTGCATATTATACTCAGTAATGTGCAAATTAAAAAATGCAAATTAATTATTAAATTAACCAACAAAACTGATTATTTGTTAAATTATCATCAATATATATATAATCAGTATATATATATATATATATATATATATATATATATATATATATATATATATATATATATATATAAGTATACATAATAAATCAATAATAATATAACCAATACTTACGTGTTTAGCTTTCGAACCGAGAGGCAAAATAACAGTTAACATCATTTTCGTAAATCATGATAATTACTTTTCATATTGAAAAATTTTGTAATGATTTTAGAAATAATTTACGTTGTTAAAGGCTACAAACGAACATACAGTCCTGCTAATAGTAACTATAATTTCTTTCGATGAAGAACTTAAATGCACCCGTCATTATACGAAATACAGCACCATTATCCTGATTCTCCGCTAGTATTCTATATGAGTCTTCCAGTCAAGCCGATTCATGCCGAGCCGGGCGGGCGCCATATAAATATAATACTACTACCAGGGTACTCTGAAAAGTTTCCGACTTCAACGTGAAGATGGTTGCATTTGTCAATAAAAGCTGGTGAATGTAGTTGTGCATTTTTTGACAGTTACGCACCAAAATTTCAGTCATTTTTGACGCGTAGTTGTTATTTGACAGTCATTTGAAAAATTGAATATTGAACGTCATTAAATTTTTGTTTTTGAATGTCAATACGCCTACGCAAATCAAAGACGAGAATGGACTCATTTACCGCTGTGAAATTTAGGGCAGCTTAATTTAAACGTGGTCGTAAGAGCTTGGGAGACGATGAACGTTCGGGACGTCAAAAACTGCAACTACTGAGGATAACATCGCTAAAGTTCCCCAAATGGTGCTAGACGCCGCCGAATTAAAGTAAGAGAGATAGCAAAGGCTATGAAAATGTCTAAAAAATGCATTTGTCACATATTAAATCAAGATTTAGGCATTAGAAAGCTGTCAGCGCGTTGGGTCCCGCGTTTGTTCTCGTTAGACCAAAAACGTGTTCGAATAAACATTTCCAACGCTCTGTTGGCTCAGTTTGGGTGCAATAAATCCGAGTTTTGGCGCCGATTAATTACTGTAGATGAAACTTGGATACACCAATATACGCCCGAAACAAAAAATACAATACAGTCAAAATAGGGGACTGCAAAATGGAAACCGGCTCCAAAAAAAGCAAAAACTGTTTTTTCGGCTAAGAAAGTGTTGAATAAAACGGCCATATTTGCAAAAAAAAGAAAATCCCGTTTCACTATGACAGCGCGCCGTCTCACAACTCAGCGGTGGTCATGGCGAAAATCCACGAATTACGGTTTGAACTGCTTGACCATCCGCCTTACTCACCAGATCTATCCCCACAGCGACTTGTTTTGTTCCCTCATCTAAAAACTGCACTTGCAGGACAGAGGTTTTCGTTAAATGAAGAGGCAATCACCTTCGTGAGCAACTATTTTACAGAGAAAAACGCCGAGTACTATTTGGACGGGTTACAGAGATTGGAGTATCGTTGGAAGAAGTGTGTTACAAGGAGTTGCAGGAAGACTATGTAGAAAAATAAAACTAAATTTTGAGAAAAAAGGTCTTGTATCTTGTTAGGTTGGAAACATTTCAGACCACCCACATACATAACTTTACCTTGTTTATCTTACCTTGTTTAAATAACTGTCCTGAACTCGACTACATTATGCGTTCATCTTAACTTGACGCATGAGTGATTTGCCTTTAAATTAATTTTTAAATATCGCGTTTTTGATTCCAAAGCCCGCTCGCCGAGGACGATAACATTCCCCGTCTCTGTTACTCTCGTATAAATATATTGCCGTCGTACTTGCACACAGGCAATGACCGCCATCATCAGATACAGCAAATCTTTTAGCCATAACAATAAGGTTTTTTCTTATGCAAGTGTGTTTGTCTTGACATTTTTATTCAATTTAACCCAGGTGCAGTCGCATGTGCTCGGCAAATCCCGAGCGGTCGCATGCAATCGCACCCACCCATAGCACTTAAAAGTTAAAACCATTAAAAGTTATATTTAGAGAATACTTTTTTAAGAAGTTTGGCATTACAAAATCTATACAATATTCTCTATATAAAAGTCAGGTTTTACTTCATTACAAAAAGACTATTGTATTTTGATAACAAAAACAAAACATACCAAGCGAATGTCGGCAGCGTAAAAATCACAATTATTTCAATATATATATATATATATTCACACAAAAACTTTCATTACAATTTTATAATAAAATACTATACTAAAACACTAATAAAACACTAGAAAAATCCAAAAATCAACACAATAACATTCATGCGAAAATGGCATACGAAATTAACCTAGATTATAAATAATTATATAAATAAGATAACTTGACTTTTTATTGCACTAGAGGATAGAAAATTTTATATTGATTCTATAATTTCAAACTTCTTCATGGTCTCTAAATATAAGTTTTAATGGTTTAATGTGCTGTGGGTGCGCGCGGTCCAAAGACTATATAACCATGGTTATATTCTCTATGGCGCGGTCCAATTCGACCGCTTAAATTTTAAGTTTCAAAGTTAAGAGTTTTAGCAACATTAATTACACAGTCCTCGGACTTGATTCAATAGTTCTTGAGGTTTTGCAGTATGTTCGTTACTTTGTTATTTTGCTATGTTACTCATTGTTAAGTTTTTTTTTGTTGTTCTCTGTTATTACTACTCTGTAATTATATTCATGATACTACATGATACATTATATGATGGAACCAGTCTTTTCTCTTTTCGTCTACTTCACATCCAGTCAATCAGTTTGTTACTGTACGAAACTCGAAACGAAAAATGTCTAAATTTGGATATACTTAAACGTCATAACTCCAAACTCCATCCCTCTAAAATTTTGCAATATTTAACAGATCAAAATAAAAAAGTTTTTTACCAGTGGCAGTTAGCATAAAGGTCTTTGTACAAAATTCTATGTGCTCGGTGACCTGAGCATAATTCGACTGATTGTTATTCTCTTGTTTTACCTGTTATTCTGCGCATAGAAAATAACGAAAGTTTTAATGTACTAAAATGAAATTATTTTAAATTTCACAAAGCTATCATGCGTCACACGCATCAAGTAAAGTTGTTCACAATGAAATGAAAGGAAACAAAGGAAATTATGTATACATATTACGTGTTAAAAAGTTCACGTCGACCCCTTGCGTTGTGACATTGCATTTAATTATTTTTGTGGTATATCTGTATCATCATCATGATACCTTTTCATATCTCAATTAGATTGTATATTATTTTTCTAATAGTTAAAGTTATGCTAAATTTAAAATCTGTAATAATTAAAGTTACGGATATATGGCAAATTCAAAACAAAAAAGAAAATTTTTATTCCGTATCCCGGGCGAATATCGAAAAAATGAGAGGATGACGACACTCAATACACATGTTTTAAGAAATTTTGAGTATAAGACTACTTAAAATTATCAAACATACTATTTAAATTAAAGTAACAATATAAAAACTTTTTAACCAAAAAATTAAACCGCCGAAGAAACTGAAAAGCAAAAAATAATAAACCTTTTTATTTTACGTTAATAACTAAGTTCTTAAACTAATGTAAGTTAACCTAAGACAATTTGAGTCGGCGGCAAACGAGCAAACTAATTAATTACGTAAAGCGTGTTGCGCGGCACGACACGCCCCTTCGCCGCCTTGCCGATCTTTCACGTAGTTATGGTCAGCGAGACAGTAACCCATAGATTACTGTATACCCGAACGAATACACACGTGAGGGCACACGACGTTGCGAGCGATCGTGCAGAGAGCGTATTTTTAAAATGTTAATGTTTATCGCTGAAGATTTCACGTTGCATTGTTATTTGTTAATTTGATTCGGTTATTTCTTTAAATTTAAGGTAATTTAGTGATCTTTGTTCATTGATTACTTGGCGCCGACTCAAAATTACTTAGGTATTTTTGTACTTGCCTTAGTTTAAGAACTAAGTTATTAAGGTTAATTAAAAACTCAAAATAATTACAAAAATATATACTTAGGTACATTTACATTAGTTTAAGAACTTAGTTATTAAGGTAAAATAAAAAGGCTTATTATTTTTTGCTTTTCAGTTTTTTCGGTGGTTTAATTTTTTTGTTAAAAAGTTTATGTTTTTAACGAAAAAATATTTTTGACTATAATCTACTTATTGCTACATGCTTAATTTTTGATGACTTTTAAAACAGCTACTTACCTCATTTTAGCTATTAACTGTAATATAATCATACTATTACATAACCATTATTTGTTTAAAGCTGTAATCAACCTCGAAAAGAAAATGTTTGCCAAAGGGCAGGCATATGTGGTAAGGAGTATAGTAAAACACATGAGGTTGCTTTATCTGATCTAAAACCAATAAGGTATTACACGTACAAAAAAAATCACGATGAACGAGCTTTATCAGAAATGCAGAGACTGAGAGGTCTACACACAAGAGACTGACAGTTCTAAAGCCCATTCATAGTGAGTTTTTGTTTTTTTGTAATGGAATGTAATTATTATATAATGTTGTATTACACTACTCCGCATTAAACTATATGAGTAAATAATAAATCACCCCTATTATCCCACCCTTAAGGTAATTTTTTTTCCAAATTTATATGAGACCAATTTCTAGGTATACCATATCCAATAAAAAAGAATTATCAAAATCGGAATACTCTGTACTAAATCACACCTATTTTTCCACCCTAGGGTAAAAAAAAATTTCCAAATTTATATGGGACCAATTTCAAGTCGACGTTTTGTTTTTTTTTTTATGTATGACCACGCATAACTTTTTACAGAGTAGTACGATTTTGATAATTCGTTTTTTGATGGATAGGGTATACCTCGACATTGATCCCATATAAATTTGGAAAAGAAATTTTTACCCTAAGGGTGGGAAAATAGGGGTAATTTATTACAGAGTAGTACAGAGTAATTCTTTTCTTATTGGATAGGGTATACCTTGAAATTAGTCCCACATAAATTTGGAAAAAAATTTTTACCCTGAGGGTGGGAAAATAAGGTTGATTTATTACAGAACAGTTCGATTTTGATAATTATTTGTTTATTGGATAGGGTATACCTCGAAATTGGTCCCAAATAAATTTGGAAAAAACATTTACCCTAAGGGTGGGAAAATAGGAAAAATGGAATATCGACTCTAAATAAGTTTAGTCTATTTATATTAATTTATCTCCCATCTTTGACATGTTATTGTGATTTAGCAATCTCGAAAATGATTTAACTTAGATATGATTATATATTATGCCTTAAAAATAATTCAAAATTAAATGAACTTATTCGTAAAAACATTGTGGTGTCATGGAAAAATGAAACTAATTAAAACCTATTTTGCAATTTTTTTCTATCGAGAAAATTACACTTTATTGTGTTTACCTTTTATGAAATCCTAGGTCATATAGTCAAAAATCATATACCAAAAATTTGGTTCGTAATCAATAAAAAGATAAAAGCCAGCTAAATTATTTCGCTGCTTGTGAAGGGTTGTAGCCAATGCCCAGTGTTCAGAGGCTAATGTGAGTCGTTTGATAGTCATAAGAACCTGGCACAGCTATCAATAGACCGGTTCAGTTAAGAGAAAGCCTGGAAGAAAGCCATGTACCGAACCAAGGGATAATCGTTTTCTGATGAGTATTATTCTCCAATGAAGCCAGGATATCTCTGTACGGTGAAGACCGACGTCGGCAATATTTTCGAAGTCGAAAAGAATGCTTTACAGAGGCTCTGTTATGTTTTGGACAAGACTAAATTCTTTGGATCGTATGGAGTTAGTCTTCATCGAAAATGGCACATTGATTGGAAAGCGACACTCGACGGAAGTTCTTATTCCTTATTCTTAACCCGCATTAGCCGGTCTTGGCAAAAACACAATTTTTATCGACGACAACGCTTGCGCCCACCGGTCTGGGGATATGGAAGCGTATATGCTAGAGGTCGGAATTCGTCGTTAGAATTAGCTAGCTCAAAGTCCCGACCTAAATCCCATAGAGCATGTCTAAGACATTCTGAAGTGACGAATGAGATCTATTCAGCCGACTCCGCGAACCATCAGAGAGCTAAAGAATGTGATTACCGTAGAATGGGAACGGATTTCGCAAGAAACCATAAGAGATATGCTCGCTAGCATGCCAAGATGAATGCAAGCTGTTATCTCAGCAAGAGAGAATCACACTCAATACTAACGAAAACTGTTTCATGCTAATTAATTTACAAAATTCTGAGTATAAGACTACCTAAAATTATCAAATAATTTAATTAGTCATAATAAAATTGGTTCTTTGCTTAGGTGCCCATTTTTTTGCAAAAAAGATGATGAAGGTAAAGTAATTATTTGCGGAGAAATAGAGAATAATCTTATGTACGTGAAGTTTTCTGTAACGATGAACTATCAATACCGAAGCAATAAACTAAATAGATCGAACAGTGCCACTTGTAAATTACAACCGTGCAAAGCCAGGGCGAGTCTTTAGTCTTTAATATAAATAATTTCTGCAAAGTAATGCCTGATTCTCATATTGATAATTTCTTTTTTATTTATTCTTCTTTCTTCTTTCAAAATCTTTGTCTGACAGTGATTTTGACTGAAATTTACCTATGTACTGTTTTTATTTTATGATAAATAAATTGAAAATGTTTTAAGAAAGGAAGTTATTGGGGAGGGTAATAAGCCCAGTATTGTACTGATATTAAATACTAAATCTCGAAACTGAAATTACCGACATAAGTTTTCCATTAAAGCATATTTTCCATTATAGTAATATCCATTAAGAGGGGAACTGTAAAGTGCTCGCAACGCATCGAACGCATTTTAATTCTTAGACTCTAAATTCTAAAGAGAGTATTTTGTGTAAGTTAAATAATAGATACATTTTAATAGGAAGGTACTTAAACTTTTCTATTATTGAACTTAAGACCTTTATAGAAAGCCATCAGTGCGATCGTGCAACTCTGTTGGAAATATGTAGTAGTTAGCATTGTTTTGATTTTTGACGTTTGATGTTTGGTTTTATTATTATTGAGTACTAACTGTCCGCCTTTGCTTCGCCTTTTATTTTAATGTACCTCTTAATGTAGCTTTATGTATCTTTTAATGTAGCTTTATTAAGATTTAAAGTAATCATCAAAGACCATTCATGTTGTCAATTTTTCAATGTCTAAAAAAAATTTAAGTTTATCGGATAAAATATAGCCTACATTCATCGATATATATGTACTACGCACTAGATATGGCATTCCGAACACTCACTATGTTCACTATTCAACTGAACTATATATACGTGGTAGAGCCATGCTACAGTTATATTAGAAGTATAGTTGTAGCACGAATGGGTCGGCTCGACCGGGGAAGGACCACGCTCTCACAGAATACCAGCGTGAAATAGTAGCTTAATGCTGCTGTATTTCGTATGGTGAGTGTAGAGAACCGGAGACCCTTTTTACTGGAAACGAGGCATTCCATCTTAGTCCTCACGGGTGACAACGTATCTGCATTTTGATTCGTAATCGAGGATAGATGTAGATGTCTATGGGCCACAGTAACCACTTACCATCAGGTGGACTGTGTGCTCGTTTGTCACCCTATCCTATTCAAAAAAAAAAAAAAGAACTGTACTGCAATCCGTACACCCGTTATTGTGGCTTCGATGTTCATGCAGTGCGGAGCGGCGCTAATAATAATTTTATATTAATTAACACATATGCAAAATAAACGAAAATTAAAAAAATGTACTCGATTTACAATACAATCTAAATAAACAATTATCTATTAAGTATGACAATTTTCGCGCGTTTATATCAACTGTGCATGCGCGACTCTATTGTTTCCCACGCATGTGCGGATACAGAGTAGTGCACATTTTTTGCTTGGAATAGCATCTCTAGTATAATTGCAAACATAAGTCGGGAGCACACTTTTTATTGGTC
Organism: Parnassius smintheus behrii; assembly: GCA_036936625.1. NCBI lineage: Eukaryota > Metazoa > Arthropoda > Insecta > Lepidoptera > Papilionidae > Parnassius > Parnassius smintheus. Next base: position 20,960,020 of record JAUPFT010000011.1, read on the forward strand.
GATACGACGTTGACCACACTGACGTTCAACGTGATTGGTTCAACAGTCGATTCTCGTCGTCTATTGGCTTCGAACGTATCATTCGGCTTCCGTACACTTCAGAGCAATAATTTTAGTGATAACTTTTTTAATTAGAAAATAATTAAAAATAATTTTCAATTATTTTCGTTAATTGTTTTTGTTACCTCGTTGTTAATTGTTGTTTGTGTATTCCTTGTTATTATTAATTGTTTTTGTTATTCTTGTTTTTTATTATTTTTGTTCCTATAATTTGAGTGTTCAGATTTTGGTCTGCAGATGCAGAGAAGGAAGAATTCGGTGTTAAATAGTTACAGTCCCAAAGTTACATGAAAAAATTAGGTACTGCGAAAAACATCGTAGACGTATATGAACAGACTGCCGAGGCGACTAATGTCATCAATCCGCCTGTGGCGTCCAGGTAGTCCGCGCTTTCGTCCCTGTACGGTAGTGCTCTCCCGCTCTCGCGCCTCCACTGTCCCGCTCACGCTGTACAGCGCCGACGCAGTGCTCAGTCCGCCGGCGGCATCGTTCTCGGACGGTCGCCTCCTGGTGGTCCGCGCTGCCGTACAGTACGGTAGTGCTGTCTCGGAACAGCATCGAGGCTGCCGGTGAGTCACTTTCACGCTACAGTTCTTGCCCCCTTGTCTTCGGGCAGGGAGGTCTGACTGACTTCTGCTTTTCAATTTTTTTTTGTACTGTCTCCTTTATTTCTTGTTGTTCTTGCATTATTATTACGTGCATAGTGTGTCGTAGTATGTCTCGCGATCTAGTCCCTGATCTACCGAGAACAGGGACCCGTCCTCATCTTTACATAGCTTAGCTTACTACCCCAAAATGGCCACATCCAGCTTCACTGAGTCCCTGGCCGCCCACATAAACTAATTCGGTTTAAATGGCAATGAGACGGTCCTCACCGCCATCGCCACCATCGCCGCCCAGGCTCCCCTCCCTGCCCCCCAGGCACACCATCCGCGACCGGTAATTGCGTCTTACCTCGAAACGAGGAACTCCTTTGCCCCTCTTGAGTCTGCCCCCTTAGAAATGTCTCTCAACTCCGACGGAACCGGGGAGTCCACGTTCACCACCGTCAACTCCAAGCGCAACGGTAAGCGCGCCGCGTTAAAACGCACCCTGCCTATCTCAGCGGCCCCTGCCGCTCCTTCAACTTCCGCAGCCCCCGCCGCTGTCACCATCCCACTTATGTCACTAGACATCCCAACTCCAACTAAACCATCCTCTCGATGTGCTCCAGTCCTTGCTAAGAAGCAAGTCCCGCCCCCTGTCTTCCTAAGAGACAAGGCCAAATTCACCAAACTGTCAAAAACCTGCTACGACGCAGGTATCAAGTATGATCATGCCGTCAACTTCGGGGAGGCGATCAAAATCATCCCAAGCTCGATCGAGGATTTCCGTAAACTCACCCGGCTTTTCACAGCCGAACGAGTTTCCTACTACACTTACGCTCTCCCTGAAGAGCGTAAAGTCAGGGCCATCATCCGAGGCGTCCCTTTCGAGTTCTCTAACGAGGAAATCCTTGAGGACCTTAAGTCCCAAGGTTTCCCCGTAGAAGCCGTGCACAAAATGCACAGTAGGACGGGCAAGAGATTCAACCTTGCCCTCATCATCCTATCCAACGTAGAGGAGGCAAAAGCCATCTTCCGGCAGGTACGCACAGTGTGTGGCCTGTCGAGAGTGAAGGTCGAGCCCCCACATAGGCGCGGTTTCCCGGCGCAGTGCCACCGCTGCCAACTTTATGGTCACGCGGCGGCCAACTGCTCCGCCCCACCCAGGTGCGTAAAGTGCCTCGAACCACACAACACTAAAGAGTGTCCCCGGCCCAAAGACGCCGAATCCCCACCCGCATGTGTCCTGTGCAAACAGACAGGACATCCGGCTAACCTCAGGGGTTGCCCACGCACACCTCAACCTCGCCCCAGTAGGCAAGCTCCACCGCCGGTAAATGACCGCTCATTCCCGGCCCTCCAACAACGGCCCCGTCAGGGCCTTTCTCAGCCCATCCAGGGCTTCTCTCGACCCTCTCAGGACCCTCCTAGGCCCCCTCAGGGCATAATTCGGCCCCCTCCGGGCTTCTCTAAGCCTATGCAGCCTCCAGTCTTTCCCTGGGGGCCCACAAAGGCAGACCCACCGCGGACCTCCTACTCCCATGAAGCGGAGCCCACACCCGACGACTACAACACATTATATTCCGCTATTAGGAATATTGACGTTAGGGAAATCACCGTAGTAGCACGCAAACTGCGCGCGGCGAAGTCCCCCCAAGAACGTCTCCTCGTTCTTGCAGAACATAATAATCTTCTGCTAGCGTTTTAAGTTAAGTTAACTCAAAACTTTAGATATTACCAAAGGTACTGGAGCCGATGGATTAGCGCCAATATTTCTTAAAAATTGTGCTGATAGTTTAGCTTTTCCTTTGTGTAAAATTATAAATGAGTCATTTATTACTGGAGTGTTTCCAGATCTGTGGAAGCTTGCAAAGGTAGTACCAGTCTTTAAATCAGGTGATATTGGTATTGTTTCGAATTATCGGCCAATCTCGATACTTTCTACATTAGCCAAGCTTCTTGAATCAATCGTTTGTCCTCATATTCAAACCTATTTCCGACAATTTATGACTGACTCTCAGCACGGTTTCGTGAAAAATAGATCAACTTTAACTAATCTTGTAACTTTTGTCGAAGATCTTGTAGATGCCATTGACAATAGACATCAAGTTGATGTTATCTATACCGATTTTAGCAAAGCATTCGACAAAGTTTCACATTCAGTTTTGCTAAGAAAATTAAGCTCCTATGGATTCACAGGAAAGATTTGGGATTGGTTTAAGTCCTATTTAAGTAACCGTTCCTTCTATGTAGTCTTGGATGGGTTTAACTCTGATACTTACGATATAACATCTGGTGTGCCGCAAGGATCACATCTTGGGCCCATACTTTTTAACATCTTTATTAACGATATAACTGATAGTTTTATTTACTCTAAACCTTATCTTTATGCAGACGATTTAAAGATTTCTCGTAAAATTGTTGATGATTCCGATGTAGTACTATTGCAATCTGATTTAAATAGGCTGTCACACTGGTGTAAAAATAACTCAATGAACCTAAATGTAAACAAATGTTTTCATATTAAATTTTGTCGAAATCGTAACTTTGTAAGCTCGCATTATATAATAGATGATTCTACTTTAAGTGAAGTAGATACTGTTTTAGACTTAGGGGTAGTGTTTGACCGCAAATTGACATTTATTCCGCATTATGATCATATTGTCAAGAAAGCATCGAAAATGTTAGGATTTATTATTAGAAACGGTAAAATTTTTCGCAGTTATCAAACAAAAAAAATATTATATAATGCCTTTATTCGTAGCACTCTTGAGTATTGTAGCGTAGTATGGAGACCGCACTATGCTACCCATTATTTGCGGCTAGAAAGGATACAGAAGAGATTTCTTTGGCACCTGGCGTACTCTTCTGGAATGGGACGAAGGGGCTTCTCTTACTCTTACTCCCACAGGCTAAAACATTTTAACATGGACTCTCTTGAAAAACGCAGAGCTATTATCGACCTAACTTTTATTTTCAAAATTTTAAGAAGTCAAATAGACTGTCCCCAACTTCTAAGCTACATTAAATTTAGAGTGCCCAGGACACTTCCGCGAGCTCCCATTCTTCCACTTGCCCCACCATTTCGTAGGACTGTGCTTGGTAACAACTCTCCTGTAGCTAGGTTAAGTAAACTTTATAATGGGGTCAGTAGCCGGACAGATATAAATTTTGTTTCCTCGTACAAGTTTCGCAAGTACTTGTTAGACACAATTTCAAATTAAGTTATTTTTATTTTGTATATTTACTACACATAATATCTAAATCACTGGTTGTTTTGATGTTCTGTTTTAAAATGTTTTAATTAATTTTCTTTTTTTTTTTTTCTTAACATAATATGTAAATTAACACTTTAATTATGGTTTAGGGGTGTTTACCTGTAAGTAATTGTGCAATTAGTATAAGACTTTATCATACATTTAGATTTAGTATGTTAAATTGTAACAATTGTAGGTAGACCTTTTTTTTAAATAAATAAATAAATAAATAAATAACTTAACTTCAATGACTGAGCAAATTAATCTACCAAAATCTCACGGTCGTATCAAACCTAAGGGTTTATCGCTTGTATCATTTAATATTCGCGGCTTGCGAAATAACCTTCCAGAGCTTAAGCTCTTTCTTCGGAATCGTGAAGTCGATTACCTCCTCCTACAGGAAACTAATCTCAAAACTAAGGACACTAGAGGCCTTTCTATTAAAAACTTCTCTCTTCTTCGTTACGACAGACCCGACCGCCGAGGCGGCGGAACGGCCATCTATTACAAGAAGACACTTCATTGCTCGCCCATTTCTACTCCGCAGCTTACCAACATGGAAGCCACGGTATGCAGGCTAGCTATGACTGGACATCAGTCCATCCTCATAGCCTCCTGTTACATCTCTTCAGGAACCCATCCCCTCAAAAAAGATTTTGAGGCCATTTTATCCTTAGGCAATTCAGTCATTATGTTTGGAGATTTTAACTCCAAGCGTACTGAATGGACATGCCGTACTACGCCCCTAGTGGCAAGATACTGCTCGATATAACGCAGTCTCTTGATATTACCGTTCATAGTCCCCTCGGTGTTACTCACTTTCCCGATAACACCGATCACGCCCCCGATGTACTAGATTTTGCGTTACTCCAAGGAGTTTCTCTCAACCTCAGAGCAATCGAGACACTAGACGATCTAGGATCCGACCACCGACCGGTCTCCCTCATTCTTGACCATCAGCCACCTCCCCCAACACACACGAAAACCTTCACTAACTGGAAGGGATTCAAGGAGTCCCTAGCTAAAGCTCTGGACTCACAGGACTCTACCATCTCCCTACCGTCGGACTTAGACAGTCCCGAAAAAATCGACACCGCGGTCGATTCACTCTCCACCCTTATTAAAACCTCCCTTAAGGAGAACGAAAGGGTCGTCCCGGTTGCTAACAATAGTGGGCTTCCCCTACATATTAGCAACCTATTAAAAGCCAAAAAAGCTGCTTTCCGGAGAGCAGCAAAATATCCCACCCCCGAATATAGGCGCACGGCCAATCGTCTTCAACGAGAACTCCGTTTCCGCCTCTCTGAATTTCGAGACCTCGAAAAGAGTAAACTCATGGAGTATATCTCTCCATCTCATACAGCGTACTATCAGATGGCCAGAGCCCTCCGCATAGACGCTATCACCCACACTCCCCCTCTCTCCCGTCCCGACGGCACGGTTGCCTTCGAGGACGAGGAAAAGGCTGAATGCTTTGCAGATAGCATTGCCGCACAATGCTCTCCTAGCTCTCAACCCGTTGACCCCTCACACGTCCAGGCAGTGGAGGATGAGGTCCGCCACCGGAACTCTCGCCCTACGGCCTCCGAACCTATCTCTGTGTCCAATGATGAGATTCATCCCTCATCAAAGGACTTAAGCCTAAAAAGGCTCCGGGCGCGGATGGCATCTCCAACCAAGCCCTAAAACACATTTCCTGAGCAGGTGTTAACCTTTTTATCTATTATCTTCAACGCCTGCTTCAACCTTAGTTACTTTCCCACTACGTGGAAAGAGGCAACTGTGATTGGAATTCCCAAGCCAGGCAAGCCTCTCAACCTCCCCTCCAGTCATCGCCCCATTAGCCTCCTCAAGGCAATGGGCAAGCTCTTCGAAAGAGTCATCCAAACACGAATGAGGCGCTATCTGTTTCCCACAGACGGTGACCCTCTCATCATTCCCCACCAATTCGGCTTCCGAGCCCAACACTCATGTCCCCAACAAGTTCACCGTATTGTGGAGTATATCCTCAGCGGTTTCTATCCTCGTCGTCATAAGACCATCGCGGTCTTTTTCGACATAGCTAAAGCTTTCGATAGAGTCTGGCATACAGGCCTTATCTACAAACTATACAAGATAGGTCTCCCCGATCGTCTAGTACGTCTCGTGGCCTCCTACTTAAAACAGCGTACCTTTCGTTTTAGACACGAAGGCACGCTATCTTCACAGCGAACTATCAAGGCTGGTGTCCCTCAGGGCTCATTACTTGCTCCTCTGCTGTACATCCTGTTCACCAACGACATTCCCATCCCGTCGAAAGGTGTTCAACTCTCCCTCATCGCAGACGACACTGCTATCTACTGCAAAGGTGTCTCACTGCTCTTCATACGAAACAAGATCCAAAAGTCAGTTGATGACCTAGGGGCTTGGTTCAAAAAATGGCGCATCGATGTGAACCCGAAGAAGAGCTCCGCCGTTCACTTCGATTATAAACGACGCCGTCTCAAAAACACTCCACCAATACGTATGCTAGGGACCCCTGTCCCCTGGCATACGTCCGCCAAATATTTAGGTGTCACTCTAGACACAGGGCTCACTTTTAGGCCCCACGTCAAAAGAGTAACCCGTCACGCACGGTTTTATCTGAGTAGGCTCGACAGTATGTTGGGCCAACACAGTAAAATGTCCCTTCGAATCAAGCGTACCCTTTATAAGGTCTGTATACGACCAGTCATGTCCCACGCGGGCCCCGTATTTGCCCACGCAAACCCTAATATTATAAATGAACTCCAAATGGTTCAGAACCTTTTCTGTCGTCGAGCTGCGAACGCACCTTGGTACGTCCGTAATGCCGACCTTCATCGGGACTTAGAGCTTCCAACAATTCAACAATTTCTTAAAAAACTCTCTGAGAACTTCTTCAAAGCCTCAGAGTCGCACCCAAACCAATTAATTCGTGAGGCAGCTACTTATGCAGCCCCACCCCCCTCTCGCTATAGAGTCCGCAGGCCGAGAAACTCTCTCTCGGACCCGCCTAATAAACTGATAAACGACCTGAACTGCCTCCTGGCGGCTCAGGCCAACTCTAATTAAATTAAATTATTGTATTAACAAATATTAATTTGCCTTCGTAGGCACTCCCTCAGCGGCTCTTAGCCGCCTGCGCCCTCTTTTCCCAAAAGAGGATCGCTCACGATAGGGCACAATACAGCTTAATCAGCCGGCTGCCTGTCCCCAAAGGCGGTTTTTAGAGGGTATCACTTAGGGTCCCCGGTAGGACAGTGAGTCCCTCATAACCACGATAGACCGGCTATCGTGGTATGCGTAATGCATTTTCCGCCTCCCTACGTATAGGATAGCCCTTTAATTGCTTCGGGCGCAAAAAAAAGCGACTAATGTCTCAGTAGCTACTGTACGGCGCACCGCAACACCAGATTTTATGGAAGGCATATCACATCTTCCTTCTTCTTAATAAAATAACCAATTCTAATCGCCAGGTATACATTAAATACTTTATAGTAGATAACAAAATAACGGACACGAATATCTGCAACATTACTGTATCAAAGTAAAAGTTGATGTGTTCGAGTAAACATTTTCATAAAAGTTGGCGAAAATATTCAATTACGAATTGAAATAATAAAGGTACTCAATAATTTTGCCCGACAGTGTACCTACCTCCGACCACAGTTTATCTGTGCTCACGACTCGTGTTGGCAACTATATGTAGTACATATAACTCAATGCCTACATCACTACTGGCATTGCTCTATCAGTTCGTTTGTCAAGTTTCAGTTCAGCCGCTCCGAAGATTACCCCGGATAGATAGATAGACAAAATTTTAAAAAATGGTTGTTCATGCCTTAATGATATGCAAATAACCGCCTCAACTAAATAAAAGGCAGTTATTTGATTATTAGAGACAGATAAGTTTATATATATGTAGATATGTATCAATACCAATTATAATTCAATTTCTTTTGTATTAAAATTTGGGAGAGTTGCAATTTAATTTTAAGTATCATAAAAATTACATATCACATAACAACTTTCTATTATAATGATTTCTTATATTTACGCGAACACTACACATGATTAAAACTACTTTTACGGATTTTATCGCGTTTTTTTTTTTACTTTTTATTTTTAATTCCCGACGTTTCGGGCGCTTTCCAGCACCCATGGTCACGGGGGACTGAGATGACTGACGTCCCGATGTCATTGTTAAACCCGGAGTACCTTCAGCTTTTTTAATTATTGTTTATGGTCCGATCTATGCAAAATGAACTGACTATTTTTTTTTTATGGAAGAGGGGGCAAACGAGCATGCGGCTCACCTGATGTTAAGTGACTACCGCCGCCCATGATCAACCGCAACACCAGGAGAATTGCGGGTGCGTCGCCGGCCCTTTAGAAAGGAGTAAGCTCTTTTCTTGAAGGTCCCTAGGTCGTATCGGTCCGGAAAAATCGCCGGTGGTAAACTATTCCACAGAGAGGTTGTACGTGGAAGAAAACTCCTTGTGAAACGTACAGTGGTGGACCGCCAAGCATCCAGATGGTGTGGATGGTATCGGGACGTTTGCCGTGTAGTGCGTTCACGAAATTTGGCGGCTGGGATTAATCCGAACAATTCCTCAGAGCACTCCCCGTGATAGATGCGATAAAATACGCAAAGAGATGCAACATCTCTTCGCAGCGCCAGTGAATCGAGCCGATCGGAAAGCACTCGGTCGTCGACGATTCGAGCCGCTCTGCGCTGGATGCGGTCAAGTGGAAGGAGCTGGTACTGGGGAGCCCCAGCCCAGAGATGGGAACAGTATTCCATGTGCGGCCGAACCTGCGCCTTGTAAAGTTGCAGGCGGTGTGCCGGCATGAAATACTGTCCCGCTCTGCTGAGCACGCCAAGCTTTTTAGAGGCCAATTTGGCCTTCCCTTCCAAGTGACCACGAAACTGCACGTCACTCGATATGTCGACGCCGAGGATTCCGATACTGGCTGAGGCAACAAGGGGAGTGCCTTGAAACTGAGGGGATACGACAAAGGGGTTCTTTTTAGTGGTTAACGCGCAAACTTGTGTCTTCTGGGGGTTAAACTGGACTAGATTTAGTCGTCCCCAATCCGAGACTCTGTTCAGCAAAGACTCGACTTCAGACACAAGTTTGTCCCGGCACTCGGAGACGTTTTCCCGAGAAATATTGGCTCGGCCGGTGTAAAGAGCATCACCAGTGCTGTCATCTGCATAGCAATGAACGTTACGGGTATGCAACATATCATTGATATGCAGAAGAAACAGCGTTGGCGATAGCACGCAGCCCTGTGGAACACCAGCATTAATAGGCTTGCAATCGGAGCTTGCACCGTCTACAACGACCTCGATGCTCCGATCTGCAAGAAAGCTGGTGATCCAATCGCACAATTTCTCGGGAAGCCCATAGGAAGGGAGCTTCGAAAGAAGCGCTTTGTGCCAAACCCGATCGAAGGCCTTCGCAATGTCCAAACTAACGGCCAATGCCTCCCCCTTGAACTCTACTGCCTCCGCCCATCTGTGAGTGAGGTAGACCAGAAGATCACCAGCTGACCGACCACGGCGAAAACCGTATTGGCGGTCACTAATCAGCTGGTGATCCTCAAGGTACCTCATGAGCTGGCAGTTTACAATGGACTCCATTGTTTTGGAGAACAAGGAGGTGATTGCGATTGGCCGGTAGTTGGACGGGTCTGAGCGGTCGCCATTTTTAGGGATCGGGTGGACGAAAGCCGTCTTCCATGATTTTGGGACTACGCCTAGGGAGTAGGAGTACCGGAAAAGACGCGTTAAAACCGGTGCCAACTCTGGAGCACACGTCCTCAGCACAATTGGGGGGATTCCGTCAGGCCCACTCGACTTGTGGATGTCCAGGGAGAGGAGTGCTTTGCGAACCGAGCGCTGTGTGAACTGCACTTCCGGCATGGAGCACTCACACCGCGGGATGGTCGGCGGCGTACCCCCCCGTCATCGAGAGTCGAGTTAGACGCAAAGAAAGAGCCTAGAAGATCGGCTTTCTCCTTTGCAGTATGGGCCAGTGAGTCGTCCTCCCTGTGCAGAGATGGAAGAGATGGCTGACAGAAATTCCCCTGGACAGCCTTGGCGAGAGACCAGAATGCACGGGTTCCAGAAGGAAGGCGAACTAGTTTCTCGCCAATTCTGCCTATGTGCTCTGACTTTGCCTTGGCAATGACTCTTTTGAAGGACCTAGAGGCGGAATTATACTTCTTTTTTAGAGCGCTGGTGTTTACATCCCGGGACGCTGATGCATCAACCCAGGCTTGGTAGCACTCCTGCTTATAGCATGATGCTATTTTACAGGAGCGACCAAACCATGGCTGAGATTTGCCTCCAATGGGCACCACAGAGGAAGGAATAAAAAGTACCATACCCCGAAGTACCACATCATTAACAGAATCCGCAACAACGTTGGGATCATCCGGCGAGAAGCAAACCCGCCCCCAAGGGTAGGATGCAAAGAAAGACCGCATCCCATCCCAATCGGCTGACCTATAGTGCCAAACACGGCGGCAGCCTGCAGAATGCAACCGCGATTTCAGCGTGAGTGGCACAACACTCCGGACCAGACAATGGTCCGAGGAGCCTAAAGGGGCATCGACGGAAATCTGATATCCGTCCGGGTGAGAGGTCAGCAGAAGGTCCAACAGGGAAGGTGCATGATCCTCCACATCTGGAATCCGCGTAGGCGAAGTAACCAGTTGTGTCAGACCATATGCCAAGGCAAAATCATGAACAGATCTCCCCGCATGATCGGTTAAACGTGAACCAAGCCATTCGGCGTGATGGGCGTTAAAGTCGCCGAGGATCACGATCTCTGCGGAGGGGATCTGCTGTAGCAACGAATCTGCAGCCATTTGGACGTGGTCGAAGAGTCGGTCTGTTTCGGCATTACCGCTATGGGACCTATAGAGGCACCCGTAGACGCGCGGATGGTCGTCGCTGTCTACGCGTAGCCAAAGGATGGACAGGTCCGAACCTTCAAGTCTGCCGAGGCGTCGAGAACAGATGTCCTCTCTGACGTAAACGCAAACTCCAGCCCGAGGCACAAAGGAGTGTTCCAGTTTGTACCCCGGGTAGGAGAGATACGAGACATCAGCCGGAGAGGACACCTGCGTCTCGGTCAGAAAGAGCAGAGCCGGCCTCGCCGTCTCGAGATGGTAGTGGACAGCGTTTAGGTTAGAGTGAAGTCACCTGATATTGCAGAAATTCACGGACAGCGTGGCAGGGGTCGCCTTGGTCTTGTTGCTCCGTTTGCCCCGAGCAGTTGTAGTCTTGAGCGGAATTTTGCCCCCCCCCCCCCCCAGAATACGCGGGGCAGCCTGAGCACCCACGCTCAGAAGTGGAGAAACATGGTCGTGGATGCTCAGCGAGGGATTCTCCAGGGGTGCTGGTACCCTCCTGGGGTAGTCTATCATTATTTAATTCCGCTACCATGTTGATGGGGGGGGGGATTTGGGCCTCCGGCCACCTGCACTCACCAGACGAAACGCGGAAGCAGAGCTTCCACTTCACGCCGGTATTCCGTGAGGTCGTGGTACCACCCCGGTTTGAGCCTGCCCATACGTGCAACAGCAAAGCTGCTGCGTGGCTCTACCACTGTAGTCTATGTCCTGAGGTCTTGCAGTGGTATGCTTGGGTTTAGTTTTAATTTTATTGATTATAGGATCCCAAGCAGGTGGTAGTACCCCGCCTCCTTCTCTATTGAAATTAGGATGTTTTTTAATTTCAATAGCCTCACGTATCATCCTTGGTAGGAATCGGTGTTCTTTCGCGAGGATTTGTGGTCTATCAAATCTGATGTAATGGTTGGGGCCGTCTAGGATATGATCACAAACTGCAGACTTCCTGTCATCATATCCTAGACGTGTAAACTGGAATAAATACCATTAATTAGTGATTTTGACTGAAATTTACCTATGTACTGTTTTTTTTATGATAAATAAATTAAAAATGTTTTAAGAAAGGAAGTTATTGGTGAGGATAATAAGCCCAGTATTGTACTGATATTAAATACTAAATCTCGAACTGAAATTACCGACATAAGTTTTCCATTAAAGCATATTTTCCATTATAGTAATATCCATTAAGAGGGAACTGTGAAGTGCTCGCAACGCATCGAACGCATTTTAATGCTTAGACACTATATTCTAAAGAGAGTATTTTGTGTAAGTTAAATAATAGATAAATTTTAATAGGAAGTACTTAAATTTTTCTATTATTGAACTTAAGACCTTTATAGAAAGCCATCAGTGCGATCGTGCAACTCCGTTGGAAATAGTAGTTAGCATTGTTTTGATTTTTGACGTTTGATGTTTGGTTTTATTATTATTGAGTACTAACAGTCCGCCTTTGTTTCTGACTGATTTTAAAGTTAAAGGAGTTATAACCGATTAGTCTATGTTTTAAAATTGGGTTTTGATTTTAAAGTTTAGCAAAACATGTACTTGCTTTTGTATCAGACATTTCATGTATAAAAAACACCTTGTAATTTATTTAGTAATTTAATTATTTTTTGAGAAAGACAAAAACAATAGCAGTAAATATAATTAACACTGACTTAATAATAGGTACTAATTATGAGTCATGACAAGTGGCTCAGGACCATGCTTTGCGGCAGTCTGTGGAGGAGGATGTTCAGTAGTGGAGTTGTGAAGAGCTGTAATGATGATGATGATTCGAACACTTGCACGATTAAATTATAAGAAATTGACTTTTTTTATAGGATAGGGTGACAAACGAGCACACAGTTCCCCTGATGGTAAGTGATTATACTGTGGCCCACAGACATCTACATCTATCCTCGATTACGAATCAAAATACAGATGCATTGTCACCCGTGAGGACTAAGATGAAATGCCTCGTTTCCTTTAAAAAGGGTAGGTGTTATGGTTCTTCTATGGTTCTCTACACTCACTATACGAAACACAGCATCGTTAAGCTACTATTTTACGCTGATATTCTGTGAGAGCGTGGTCCTTCCCCGATCGAGCCGACCCATTCGTGCTACAACTATACTTCTAATATAACTGCAGAACCATGCAGTTATATTGGAAGTATAGTTGTATATACCACGTATGAACGACGTGCTTCATTTTTTTTCATTTTGAAATTGTTCTCGTAATAACCTGATTGTAAATAAATGTTCATTATTTTTTTTTTTGATAAATAGCTTATCGATTAAAACAAATGTTTAAAAATAATTAAATCGCGCTAATTAAAGTAGTAGGAATGTTTAAAGTTTAAATTGGCACTAAAAGGCTGGTAATTGGGGCATCAACCCTACAAAGCTTGAACATAAAATTTAAATCAGATGCGTGTAGTCACTCTGGGAGCTTGTAGCAAACTAAACGCGCGCCCCACGTGTGGACGCGGCGACCAAACTCTGCCAACAATCCTTTGATCTTTTGTAAAAAACCGTCACCACACGGATCTCGCGCCAACTTGTGGGCCATCGTTCCAATAAATACCAATGAAGCCCAAACACCCACTCTACACGTTGGCCAATGCTAATGGCCACTACATTCGCCACTGTGTTGGTCAACGTGTAGAGGCGCCGTTACACTGACGCACGCCATATTGAACACCGCAAAAAAACGCCCTCATTTCCTAACACTGACCTCTGTGATTGTGCACGCTACATATACGTTGTGCAATTATCATATTCTGATCTTAAACAACAGTTTGAGACCAGAATTTAACTTCAAATAAGTATAACTACCTATATTTATTTGAAGTTACTGCATAATAAACAAATTTTGAAGGATCTATACAAATAGATTGTACCTATATGTGTGACCTAGCTGTGAAACATTTATTAGAATATTAACAATGATGTTTTGACCTCCTTACGTATGGGTGTGATTGGGGATCTAACTAAATTGCTCGCGTACAGTGAAATCTACTTAGACTGAGCAGTCACTGTACGCTCAGTACTCAATCAATTTGATTGACAAAACTTATAGGTAACACATCTTTTTTATTATGAAATCCTTTAAATCGTTGCTGAAAAATAGTTAATAGTGAAACCATAAAGCAGATCTGGGACCGAAGAGACAGTAAGACTGATCATTCTAGGTGCTCATTTTTACCGAACCTTCGGCCGTCGTGTGTGCAAGGGATATGAAGTGGTTCTCTGTCAAGAGGCCGCAAAGGGACAAAAGGGACGCGTGATGAGCGTGAAAGCAATCCCGTAACCTTGCCGAAATGCGGCGAAGGTGGAACACCACGACATTTCAGCCTGCGAGAATCCGACGTTTTCTTAATAATGCTACTTGTATTTAGCTAAACCCGATCTGTGATCATCTATTTATTTAGCAATCCCATATTAAAATCGAAATGGAATAAAACATCGATTTTCAACACTAGCATATTTCGAAGAAAATAGTGCGTACTATCGATAGTGGAATAGGACGTTTCTGTAGTGAACTCTCCAGAAATATAGTTTGTTGATTTTATTGGCTCATTACGTCAATAACGTTGCAAAATGAAAAAGAATGGAACAACAGGGATAATGGTATTAAACGGCAGAACTAATTATAGACCAACATGTGTGTGTATAAATCCCTAATTGAAAAAACAGCCTACCTACTTACCATATGTTTATTTACTTATTACTCTTAATGATAATGATAAATAATTTTTGTTTAGATTTGATGTTTAGTATTTGCTGCATGTATTTGTGATGTTGATTATTTCGACACAAATACGAAACAAAATCGAAAAGAGCATGTATCAACTACACAACCCACTAATACGAACATGCAAAATCGATTGAGAAAAACGGACAATGACCTTTCGGTAGTTTAACCAGGGGCTACAAACCTTCAATATATAGGCACTTTTTATTTGTAGTACTTTCTTTATTTATAATGATTTTTATAATGATTAATATAATATGTATTTATTAACTATTATTAAAAATCATCTATTGTTATAAAGTACTTTATTCGTTTAAAGAGGCGAGAGAGGTATGTCAGGATCGTGCTAAATGGAAGTCTGTAGTCTCTGCCTATCCCTCTGGGAGACAGGTGTGAGTGTTTATGTATGTACATAATATAAAGATTCGAGTGATAACGACACCGAATAAGTACATTCTTATTCAAAAGATAAAACTTTAGTTTCAATATTACATAAGAACTTTATTTTTACTCGGTGCATGTGGACCGACCCAAAAAAGTGACGCATCTCTGGCTGACATTGTCACGTTTCTTTTGGAACGAACTGACGTAACGCGCGTTTTGTTTATTTTAAAGGGATGAATTTGCATGGTGATTATATTGCTTCAAATATTTTTTTTAATATGAAACTGTTATTAAATGAATTGCTGCGTTACTTACCATAAATTGAAATATAAAATATAACACATTTTTCGCGATGTACCGTAAGATTTTACGATGTTTATTGAAACCACAGACAATATTATTTAAGAAACAAAAAACAAAACATATGTGCTGATCTAGAAGTGTTAATAATATCAACATTTAAATATTGTTATCATATCTAAATTGAGATTTTGTAAGTTACGCCTTTTGACACTTGGCATATCTGAGGTCATTGTCCGCTTTTCTCAATCGATTTGGCACTAACTAGATAAAAATGAGACTCTGTTACATTAGTGATCTGTTACTTCTATACTATATACCTACTTCTTATTAATAGAGAATTGGACCCATTTTCAAAAAGTGTTTTAAATCAATCGTAGAGTGATAATGAACCACTATAATTTTTATATATATTTCTTTTGAAACCAAATAGTGCCATAAAAATTACTTATAATCTATCGTTTTAAATGTTCGCGTTAAAACACTAGCCACCGTGCTGATCTACTCGTGACGTCACTGTCTCAGAATTTTACCGATTTTGCAAAGAAAGAAGATATTTTTTAATGTTTAATAATAAGTTATAATCTATATCATTGTTGTGTTGTGCCTGAATGTAAATGCGAGCATAAGAACGGCGGGAAATTTATAGATTCAAGTGCCGACTGATTTAAATATAAGAAATACTTGGTTAAAACTGGCAAGAAGATAGAAGAATACGTTGTCTACAAAAACTAGACTATTCTTCTGTGAAGATCATTTTGATGTAAGTATGACTAATATTTAACTATATAAAATATAGATGCTATCGATGATTTTTAGTTACAGTCCCATCATTAATTATTTGTTGAAATCTCTTATGTCAACTAGTTCTGCTGGCGCTATACCAGATAAAATTGACTGGGGTTTTAATTTTTGAAGCCTTGTATTTGCTAAAATACTTATTAAATGCTGATGCTAAGGTAAACTTTTAACAGTTTTGGTCCTAAACTAACCTCTATTATAAACAAAATGGTTTACTTTGGTTTATTGCGAAAATATAGTCATAAAAATAAAGGGATCCATACAAGTTTTTTATGTCTGGTAACGCACTAAATTTCAGGCAGTGTACAGATCATATTTTCCCTACACTGTGAGTAAGTCAGAAAATTAATTAATCGCAGTCAACGTATTAGGCACAAAACAATGCCTTAGTGGTTGCTGAAACACGCTTTTTGCACACTAGTTTTTTGATAATAGGCGCTTTTTCCCTTTTACTTTGCTGCTTTAGATCAGATTTCTTGTTACTTGCTCATCGCTTTTCCTTTTTCTTTTCTTTTAGCATTCTCTTAGTTTGCTTCTTATTTGGTTTTGGTACTTTCCTATTTTCATTATATATACATACCTATATTTTGCTTAAAAATATAAGTTTGAGGTAACGTACTGGCTTGCCTTCCTTACTTCTATCGCATGCTTCCTTCCAATAATATGCAAAACTAAACTTATGGCAATACAACAAAAGCGTCTGTTAAAGAAGTCGGCACGATCGATACGCACTTGTTAAAAGAATTAAGACTTACTGCATCAGTAATGGCCTTTCTTGTCTAAGCCTTCCAAGATAAAATCAATGTAATTAAGCGTTAGTGAGTGTGTCGTGTCGACCCAGCTGTGTGCAGAGACTATAAAAATCACATATGAGTGTGGTCAAAGAAGACCGACGCTTTCCACATACTAAAATATCGATGAAGCTAAGTTGAAGCTGATCGTCGCTGCCGCTAACCAAAAGTTTACATTCTTCATTTACCCTTCCTGGTGGGCCAGACTAATTTTCTCTCACTGTAGGTAAATTAAGTAGCAATTCCAAATAAGATCCTGATATTTTTTTTATTTCAAGTAGAAAAGTGTCGCTATTATTACAAAAACGGAGATCAATTCGCGCGTTTTCTAACTTTTTCCAGTCAGCACTTAAAATTGCAATTAACAATTTCATTGGTGACGGCGGGGATCGAATCGGGTTTGCTCGCATAGATACTGTGAAATTTACAGCGGACTCTAACCATCTGAGCTACCACGGCTCAACTTTCATTCAATTTTTATTTGTAATAACGATTACAAATAAAAAACCTAGGGTTGCCTACACGCTTGCCAAGCGTGGCAACAATAGCAAATATCCCTCCCATGAGGCAATCTATAGGGGAAGCTTACGTTCAGTAGTGGACTTTAAAAGGCTGCGGCAGTAACGGGTAACGGGTAACGGTAACGGTTTCATTTATTAATTATAATTCACAACGACTATTATATATTTGTAAACTGCCCCCACGATACAGGAAAAAATCCTAGTGTAGGGGTAACGTTTTAATATATATATATATATATATATATATATATATATATATATATATATATATATATATATATATATATATATATATATATATATATATATACATTTTGATTCTCAATAAAAGGGTAGATGTAGGTGTCTCAAGCCACAGCATCCACGTACTTCAAGTGAAGTGTTCTTTTTTGTCGCCCTTATTGTATAAAGAGGAACTTAACACGTTTTTTTTTCTTCAGTATTTCACAATGAAGTAGCTATATAAAATTTAACAACGGTGGAGAGAAATATACATATTTTTCTCCAACTGCAATTTCTTAGCGAGACTTAAAAGACAAAGCGACAGTTTTCATTCTTTATATCAACTTCTTAGAATGGAGCTTTCGTTCGAAAAACGAAGACACATTGTATGCTTGTAGATAGTACGACCATAAGTTGTATTAAACATTGAAATATAACTTTTTCATAGACAGCGTTATAATAATGAAATTAAGGTACATATTTATACAAATTTATCGAAATCTATGCGATTATCAAAAATAATTTTATTCCATGTGGCTAGTTATTTTTTCTAGTAATTACAGAATATGTCCATGGGCTTCTGAAGCAGATTTCAGATAATCAAATATGACTGCAAATGCGTTGTCACCTCTAACGACTAAGAAGGAATGCCTCGCATCCTTTAATCATACTTGCTCTCTATACCCTCCAGACTTCAGTGCAAGCATTGCTATTTGGCGGCAGTAAAAAAGTAATAGGGTGGATCCTACACCGACGGGCTCCTAGCCTGAAAGTAAGTCCTACCACCTAGTAAGTTATAATAGTATTTTTGACATAACTAATTTTTGTGAATTAATACATGGGTAGGTACTTATATTTGGGTAAATAAACTAGCCTAGCAAGCTTAGTTATGCAGCAGATTATCCTGTATATTTCAAGCCATGCTGTATATTTAAAAAAAATCAATAATATAATTGTAGGAGTGGTATCGGGTATATTATCTTTTCCGCAAAACAAAGATAATTTTAATGTCAGTCCCATGCGTTATTATAAATAATAAATCGCCAGTCGCCATGGAAAAGACCGGATCGACAGTAAAAATAACGCCTCTTGGTGGCCGGTTTCTGACATTGTGGAGCGAGTTCGTGTTTCAGTTTAGCGATCTCAACAGTCGACCCGTAAAAGGTCAGGCTTTAGACATCAAAAGAACGACTTTACCACAAATTTTGAAGCAGTATTTGCATTTGAAGACTTACAAGATTCAGCTAGTGCAAGAATTAAACATGATGCCAATAAACGACTTAACGTTGTCAATCTCTTGCTCGACCGGTTCAACAATTTTCACAACGTGATGTTCAGTGATGAGACGAATTTTGATTTTAATTAATGGCCAAGTGAAGAAACTAAAAAAAAGAAATAGTCGTTTCTGGTCCGAGACCGATCCTCAACGCGTGCACGAACGTCCACTTCACGGCCCTAAATTCGTTGAGTGGGATGCAATAATGCCCACCGGTATTGTTGGGCCATACTTCTTTGAGAATGAAAAAGGGCAGGCGATGATGATTAGGGCCAATAATTGTTACGACATAAGAGTTTTTGGTGTCAGCTTTGCAGGAATTTTTCGGAATGTGGTTCCAACAAGATGGAGCCACATGCTATACGGCTAGGGTGTCCATAGATCTGATGAAATATATAATCCAAAAGAGGCGATATTGAATGGCCCCCACTGAGTCCAGATCTTTTCCATGAGCTTAATTTCTATGGGGTTTCCTCAAATCGGTGCTCTACGTGAATAATCCGAGCAATTTGGAGCAGCTGAAAAGAAACATTATTCGGGAAATCAACAATATACCTACCGAGAACAACATTTCAACGAGTTTTCCAAAATCTGCAACTTCGGTATCAAGAGTGCCGAGCAACTGAGGGACGTCATTTGGCAACATTGTTTTTAAGTCTTAAAAGTTCCAATAATCCTATTTTTTTTTTTCAAAAATATAAATATAAATTTTGTATATTTCGTAATTTTTTTACCAAGCCACGGCTACTAAGCCCACCCGCTACTACAAGACGGAAACCCGTTAGGAGGGGACCCTTATGGCCTACGCGATACATACGAGCTGTCACTTAATAAGTGTAATAATTTTAACTATTTATATTTATCTTATAAAATTAAGTGGCTTTTATTTGTGATGCGGGAGTGCCCTCAATATGTATTGACATATTAAACGCATGGTATAGTAGGCAAATTAATATAGTAAAATGGCGTGATACGTATTCTGAGGAATTTCTCATACAATGTGGCGTGAGGCAGGGAAGGCTAACATCGCCTCTCCTTTTTAATCTATATGTTGATCAACTGATCAAGGAGCTTAGAAGCACCAGATTGGGTTGCCACATTGGTTCTGATTGCTTTAATAACTTGAGTTATGCTGATGATATGGTGTTGCTGAATCCCTTGACTCACGCGTGCACTAATTCAGATATGTGAGAAATATGCAATGTATATATACATAACCTATTGTACAACACCAAGAAGTCTGTTTGTTTGCTTTTTAAAAGTGGTAGGGTTCAACCTCATATCGCCCCAGTGTATTTGTCTAATTCGCAGTTGGAGTGGGTAACGACGTTTAGATACTTGGATCATATTGTTACTCAGGATCTGTGTGATGGTTCCGACATGGACCGCGAGCGACGTTCCTTGACAGTGCGTGCCAAAGAATAATAAGAATTATTATTATTTGGGGTATCTATATAGTTTTCTCATCTGGTTGGGTTTTCTATAAATAAATAATTATAAATGAAAATATAAATATACATAAATATCAATAAAATAAAATAAATATAAGAAATACATAAATAAATAAAAGCCCAACCAGATGGAAGCCCTCGGCAGGGGAGACCAAACGGCCGAGGGTTAGGGGGGAAGGGAAAGAAACCGGCGGACGATGCGGGCGGGATCGAGGAGCACCGCCTTCTGCATTTGAGCCCGGAGCGGTCCGTCACGGAGCCCAATTCGCTTCAGATGACCCGAGAGGCTGACTGGGATTAGCCCATTCGAAGAGACGACTACAGGAATAATTTCGGTCGGCAGACCACCCCACATGTCGGTCACCTCGTGAGCCAGGTCTAGATATATTGTTTGCTTATCTTTTTCGGCTTTCACGAGGTTCTCGTCATACGGAATGGTAATGTCGACCAAAAATATGCTTAACTTTGCCCGGTCCATCAGCACAATATCAGGCTTATTCGCAAGAATAGTCCTATCTCTGATGATGGCCCAGTCCCTGTAGAGCCTGGCGCGATCATTTTCGAGCACGGCTTCCGGCAAGTACATGTAATACGGCAATTTCCGGTCCACGAGACCGTATTTCAGAGCGAGCTCCTGGTGAATAATTTCGGCTACTAGGTTGTGCCTGTGCAAGTATTCAAAGTTAGAAAGCGCCGAAAAACCGGAGATGATTTGCCTAAGTAACTCACCGGGATGACGACAAGCTCGACAGATGGCGACGGTTTCCCCGAAGAGGTCACCAAAGCGTAGCCAGTGGTGGGAAGCTAATGTGTCTACGAAAGGCTCATGTAGAACCTTGTAGAACCTCCCGTGGAGCTCCTTCTCCTTCCATACGGTCTCCCGGTCGGAAATGCTCTGCACTGCCGCGTCTTGCCATTGCTCGTTGGCTAAGGATAGAGGGATAGGTCCTTTATCACAAGAAATGACGTCCTTATAGAATAAATCATCCGATCTCGCCAGGAAGTAATTACGGAGGCTGCACACTTCGCGATTATGCATGGTGAGCGCGCTCAAAAAGCCACGCCCACCATGCTTTCGCGGCAAGTACAGCCTCATTACCGGTGATCTCGGATAACAAATTATTATTATTATTATTTACATATATTATACTGTATTATTTATAATTCCAGTGTCAGTGCAAAAACCTAAAAGAAGTGGGGATGTATGGTACTGAGAACGTTTTTTCCTTTCACTATAATGTTGATAATTTTTAAAGCGTAATTCCATCACAAGTTGTGACGGTAGTTTTCATAATTTTGCCGCTTCATGATTGCTTGTTGTTATAACAGAATTTCTGTGATTAAGGTGAAAGCGCCAGGATAGGGAAATTAAAATTTTGTTACGTTTTTAGCAATTTGCAGGTCAGTGTGAGACTGTATGTTTAAGAAAATATGATTCGTGACCGTAACAAGTATGTATTTACATAATTATTATCATTAAAATCACCAATACAACCCTCTAAGTTCATATTCTGGAAATAACCATACAACGGAATTATATGAACTTAGAGGATTGTATTAATGATTATAATTCTGTAAATACATACTCGTTATGGTCACGAATCATATTTTCTTAAACATACAGTCTCACTGCTTATTGCAAAAAACGTAAGAAAATTAGAATTTCGCGGGCTACCTCGGCTATTTCACTTTATGTTATTTGTTTTTGTTTTTGCTTTGACATGTATACACAATCTTAGAAATATTTTTCAATAATGATGCCAATCATCTGAAATTCGACGCCTCCAAAATACAAGCGCTAAAAAAGCGGCTAACCTAGACTCGTACTTTCCGTAATATATCTTTGAAATACACTGACCGCCTTCAGTTGTTAGTGCTGAACATTTCTTCGAATCTATAGGCGTTTCGTTGAATCTAGGGCAAAAGCAGCCGCAAGGAAACTAGGTATCTTAGCTGCAGCGGTACTTCACGCAAGGGCAGCTTCTTACCTTATATAAAGCACAAGTCCGGCCGTACATGGACTACTGCTGTCGCTTATATTCCAGTACAGCAAAATGTTATCTATAGTAGCGTTGGAGTTAGTGGAGAGAAGTGCTTAGAGACTTTTTGGTAATCTTGATTTAGTTGAAACCAAAGTTGTTAGTCCTGAGCATAGGCGTAGAGTAGCCAAACTCTCGGTATCCTATAAAATACATTTCGGAGAATGTGCGCAGGAATTACATGCCTTAATTCCTCCCTCCTCTTTATACCATCGGATAACTAGACGGACAGCGGGTCATCACCACTTGGTTATTGATATTTCACGCATTCGAACCAAATGGTTTGCTTTGTCTTTCGTAATGCGTAAAACAAAAGAGTGAAATAATCTGCCGTCGTGTTATCTGATTACAATTCGGGCGTCGTCAAAGCAAAAGTGAACAAACTGAAAGAGAACAACTTTAAGAGACTGTGGTCAAGCACTGTCTTTTGATAAGTATTAAATTTAACTGATTCCACTTGACCGCATCCTGCGCAGAGCGACTAGAATCGTTGAAGACTGAGTTCTCACCGATCGGCTCCAATTAGTGGCGCTGCGAAGAGATGTTGCATCCCTTTGCATTTGCTATCGCATTTACTACGGGGAGTGCTCTGAGGAATTGTTCAGATTAATTCCAGCCACCAAATTTCACCAACACACATCGCGACAAAACTTACTTTACCATCCACATATTCTGCATGCTTGGCGGTTCACTATTGTGCAATTTACTAGGAGATTTCTTCCTTGCACGAATACTTTTTGAAATCGTTTACCACCGGCGATTTTTCAGAACTTTTAAAAGGCGGGCAACGCAACTCTTTCCCCTGTTGTTGCAGTTGTTAATAGACGGCGATCAGCACTTACCATCAGATGAGCCGCATGCTCGTTTTGCCCCTCGTCTATAAAGAAAAATTATAGAATTATAAGCAATCGTGTACACCTACATCGTTGATAAATAAAATAAAATAAAGGAGCCCAAAAATTGACATTTTGAGGACGCCGATGCGTCAACCCATTCCCCAAAACATCCTTGCTTTTGGCGTAATGTTGTTTTACAGATGCGTTGAACCTAAACCAAGGCTTCGATCTGCCCTCGATGGACACCATAAATGATGGAATTTTAAGCGACAGTAATCTAATGGTCAAGAGTGCAGACTTCTAAATATAAAATAAAAATTCTATAAAAAAACTATATACCTAGCAGTCCTCTCCATAGCTCACCAAGCGACCTTGAGCTTCCTCACACGGCCAGCAGTTAAGAGTCCACGTCCCAGATTCATAGTATGTCAACTGACAACACGCAGTGGTTATCGAAAAATCCCGTTTTCAAGTTTTGAGGTGTGTGACGAGAAGATTTGTGTTAATCTCCCGAACGCTGGACAACCAAGTTTAATCCGCTGATTAACTTCTCGGTCGAAGTTGGACTTCTCTGGTCAGACAATTCGTCCTAGGTAAACATTCAACTACCGGTATATACTGTCTTACACCTTTCTGTTGTTAGATAGGTTTCGTACTCTGGTTCCGTACTCGAATAGCCATCGCAGCCCTACTGCAAAAGCACTACAAAAAACCGCTGAAGGGACTGTAGCATCGCCCAAATTTCGATGGAATCAAAGGCTTTCTCAACCTCAACATCGCAAGACAAAGTGGCAGATTGTTCTCTTCGATCTTGGGTACGATTTGCCGAAGAGTTTGTTCGGCGGGCTGGAAGTCGAAGAACGTGCGTAAGAGACGATTCGTAATGACTCTCCAAATATTGTTGCATTTCTCGAAGAACAAGAACCCCGCACTTCTGCTCCGCATCTTCCGAGTAGTGCCACCATGGAGGACGGAATTGGAGAGCTTTTAAAGGACTTTAAAGTACCGATTTTCCACCAGATTTGCTTCCATCCTAGTCCAGGACCTTGCAGTTTATAAGGTGCTGGAGAGCCATTCCAATGGTGCAATGTCGGTGCTTGCAGCAGCCCTATGTCGGTTGTATCGTGGACGATACGAAAAGCGGTAGGCATATAACGCGTGTCCTAGAGCGAGTGACGGAGGCCTGACTATACTGAGGACATCTTTTAAGTTTTTTAACTTTACTGCGGAGTACACTGACATAATAGTTATATGCACATATTAAATAAATAGCAGAAGCTGTAATAACTTTTATGTAGACCACATCATACCAATTCTCAATGACGACTGATTACGGCCAACATGTGGAGAGCTCCACAAATTCGTGAACATTTGCCTTGGAATAGGTCTCTTTCGAACTTGACCAACGTGTAGACTGTAGCACTCACCTTGTATCAATTTGCCTAAGCAGGCGTTGGCTGAGGCTTGGCCAACATGTATGTTTTTTTTTTGTTTATTACAGTCCGTCAAGTCCATTGCCTGTTACCAGGCGAGATGAGTTTTAAATATTACTAAATTTTTATCGACTTATATCCTGCTACCCATATATTATTTCAGTCAACATCTGTAGCTCATGACACAATGAACAACTTAGTGCAGCGAAAGTTTAACACTTATTTATATCAATAACCTTCGAAAATTTTTCACTGTTAAATAATATAAAATATAGGTAAATAATTAATAAACAATTTTATCTTTGTATGTCTTTTATTCCATCAAGTGGCAACAATGTAAGTTCACATGTTTAGTACCCATGCTGACGTATATTAAAATCTAATATATCTTATTTGATATATTCGGTTTATGACTTTAATGTAATTTCTACTTATTTGAAATAGCTCTGCAAATAAAAAAAAAAGAAATACACTCTAAAAATAAGGAATTACAAGCTGCTTTTTAATAAGAGAAAATAAATTAAGAAAATACCCCTTTTGTATTAAAGTAACTTAGTGTTATTGTTATGTTAATTTCTTAATTCCGTGATTATAATTTATGAAGTAAAAGACTAATTCGTTCTATTTTGAAACAGGCATGATAAATCGTGGTACTTAACTAATTTCCAAAAAAAGTATCATTCTTAATTAGGAAATTATTTTTTTTTTTGATTATTAAATAAGTTTTTTACTGTATTCAACATACCTTAATAACACAAAATGATAAAGTAATGCATAATAATATAATCTCTTAACAATTAGATTTTACAAAATATACATACATCAACTTAACTGGTAATTAAGAGCTATGCTCAGATAAATACGTCTTTGTTTCTTTAAGGAATGCAACTGCCAATTCTCTGCGGTGAGCTACTGTTCCAAAACATAGGTACATTAATGTTGAAAGAAAATTTGTAAAATTTGAAATACGGAGACTATTTATTTTACATAATACGAATTACTATTTAAATTCGTTATTTTCAACTCTATGCTTTTATATCGTATAATTTATTAAGTAACTTAATTAATATAATTATGAGTTTCCTTTGTGTAAAAATTTGTTTGCTCGTTGTGGATCTTACATTTCTTCCTTCAACAGGTCTCTATGACTTTGTAATAAAAGCAAAACACCAACTGAAATAATCATAATAAAATCTTCTGAAATAATTTACGGATTAGGGCTCATTTTCTGCCATTGAGACCGTCTGGGTAGATAGATACACTCTTAACTATATCTGCCCCCATACCGTGCATTTCTGAATATTAGAGGCTGTGAAAGTGTAGTGTAACTATAGAATACTATAATTGCATACATAACTGAACGGGGGGGGGGGGGGAGCCCGCGTAGCCACTAAAATGTCAGTGTAATGGCAGTATAAGAATAACCACGGCCCTATGTCATCCAAGTAATAAAACAGGAGATGGGCAGCAGTATCTTCCAAATGACAACTCGAATAATAGAAAAACTGCCGTTGCCAACCCGCTTGTCATATTGCCATGAAGCAATCTCGAAGGGGGACATATGCTCAGCAGTGGACTTTTATAGACTAATGGATGAATGCAGAGGCTGTGGAGGCGTTTCATTTCCATTTTACTCTTCAAAGGTGACAACGCCACCATGTTTGTATTTAGCTCCAGTCCATGGACCGCAGTAACCACTAACTATCCGGTGGACTGCATCACTTCAGTTTTATTAAAAGAAAACTGGATGTTCCCCGCGATTTCATCCGCGTGGATTTTATTATGTTTGGATTTCATGTGTTTCATTTTTTTTTCGCGAAACTCCATTTCTTTTTTATTTTTAAATACAAATAGCCTAAGTTACTCCTTATAACATCAGCTATCTACCAGTGAAAGTCCTATCAAAATCGGTCAAGCCATTTCGGAGATTAGCCGGAACAAACAAAGAGACAGACGGATAGGCAGACACACAGACAAAAAATTTAAAAATACTTTTCGTTATAAGTACCGTATATACTTTTATGTGCATTTAGTAAAAAGCTGTTTTTTTTAATTCCAGACATCAATTTTATTTATTCGGATAGATATATAGATAATTAGTCACTTTTGATTAGGTATTAGAGCAAACATTTACCAAGAAATAAATACACATAAACACTCCCTGCTATAATGGTTACTTTCGATCAGAAAAATAATAGAATGTTATATAGATATTAATAACTGTATAATATAAACATAATATATTAATGTTTTGACCAATATGTGATTTGAGGTACTATAATTAACCAGTGACTCCATCTACACATGCAACTATAAATTTAAGGTAAGCTTTATGTAGTGCCTATTTATAATTGGACTTACATTGATATTTGGTAGGCACCAAAAACCCTAACATAATATACTGATTTTTATGAGAGCAAAACATACACAACTCATAGCCTACAGGTGAAGGTTTTTGTGTAGTAATACATTCATAAAGAAAAATCCTGTATATATGATGAACGAATCCGCATCAAAACATGGTTTGCAGACTACTACATATTAATTAAATAAGCAGTTATTTAAAAAAAAGATTTGTACCTAAACATGTTTTGAGCATGTATACAAACATGTAATCCCGTTTCTGCTCAAAACTGTTACAATGTTGTACATAATATATTACACAGCTACAATATAAATAGCTATTTACACAGAGTTCGACAAAAATATTTCTGGAAATATATAATATGAACATTGAGCCGAATAGCTGTGCTGACATTTCTACCTTTAATGAATTATTTAAGAGTAACTACATATACACAAACATTAACAACATTTTATCTAAACTTATTGCATTTTAAAAATGTGAGCTGGTATACATAACATGCAACATCAATCCTAATATTTGATTGGAGTTATAGTCTTGTAATCTTGTCACACTATTAAGTATTTTTAAGTATTGTGCAACCTGCCATAAGTGTTATCGACCACAAATCACGATTGTATGCTTCTTCTACTTTCTTAAAATTGTACCCAATTTTGTTGATTTGCTGGAGTAATTGGATTGTGACTGGTAGCACTGAAAATATAAATATTGTGTGTCAAAAACAAATTTCGAATTATATGATAATCTTATCTCCTATTATCTGCGTGCCCCACATAAGATTGAAACAACACACTGAAAACAATTTGAGAGTCTCAACTTTTTTTTTTGAAGTCTCAAATTGAGACTATAAGTATATTATTATTATAGTGCGGTATGCGCTTCCCCTCCCGTTCCCCACTCCGCTTGCCGCCTCAATACGGATTACGAAGTACAAACCCTCATTAGACTCCGACGTTATTCATTCAAGTTGGTTTCTGCATGTAGTACATATAACACTTGCGATCTGCCCTGGCTTCGCACAGGTGATATCTGGATCTCGATAACAGCGCCATCCAGCGGGATTTCGTAAATTTTTATATATATACATGAGTTTCAGGAAAACTCTTATCGGTTATACTATCATTTCTCGCGACAGACTGCACTGGGATCAGAGTATATCTGCATGCATGAACAGCCGTCTTGCCTACAGATAGGACATATTATAACAAAGGTAATTTGAGCCGAAGTTTTGCAGATGCAAGTATCTATCTATTTATACAATATGTAAAGAACACCCTGTCCAATCTGAAAAAGGGCAGATAGGTACCGCAAAGACATTACTAAAAATTATTAAAACTTATTGACTAGTAATAGTGTAAGAATATCCACTACAATATGGCTTCTATGTGGGTGTGTGGGACTGTGTTCAGCAGTGAAATTTTCATGGGCTGTAAATGTTAATGTTATTTAAAATACATGTCTTTTGCTGAAATTTTCTTAAAATTCAACAAATTATTTAAAATCCACGAACACAGCTGTTCTGATTCTGACAATCCAATCAGTATCCGAAGCTTTCCCTACATACGTAATTAAACTTTGGTTTTGTGATTTGGTTATACACTTACTTGTTTCACAATATTTATTTAGTTAATAATTTATTAATTATAGTTGATTTATTAGCTTATTAACTAAGGTAACAAATTTGATTGTTGAAAACCCACAGTCAAAATCACAAAACTGAAGTTTTGAACAATTGCAAGTATAAATTATATAATTAAATTTAATATTGTTTTTAGTAAAGTAATATTTATTTATTCTGTGACATTGTAACTGTTGAATATAGATTAAATAAACAGAATCATATCATAATACCCAAAAGCATCCTAATAGATTGAACGGGTGTTTTTACATAATGTAGATTAACGAGTTGACAAACCTGAAAGCAAGTAGCTCATGCACAGCAAACCAATCAAATTTGAGTATGAAACCTGGTCCCTTTCCTCACACTCTTTTATCTCATGAGCCAAATGGCTAAAACTGCTGTAGCATTAACAAATCATGTTTTTACCTTGCAGAATTGAAATCGCCCCATTCAGAATTACCAGGTGTAGGTTCCGCAGGAGATGGTGCATGCTGAGGTGAAGGAGGAGGAGGAAGGCGGGATCCCCCTGGAGGAGGTGGTAATAAGTTTCCTCCACTGCCACCGACAGCACGCTTAGGTCTATATCCTTCGCTACCATCTTTTTTCTAAAATATTTACAAAATTTGAATATTTAAAAAGAAAATATAAATTGTTATGAATCCTATTTTTATAATTTGAAAGTACAGTGGACCCTCGGTAATCAGGGCCCTGTCTAATCCGGCACCCCCGTAATCCGACATGGTCTATTATTTATTATTGAAAAAATTTTGACAATCTTCGCTAATGCATGACTTGTACGCACCACTACTATTGTGCTCGACGCGTAGGGTATTGTTTTGATTCTGATTACTTAGTTTGAATTTGACTACATGTGATGAGGATAGCGGTGCGGCCTAGCGTGTGTTCAGAGAAGAGTACATATATATAACATATAGAATCTTTCATTGGATCTGTAATTTGTCGGATTACAAGGTACTCTTTTGTAAAAAATTCCAGACTACAGGGGGTTTAGGCAGCACTCTATAATCAGACAAATTTGATAGTTCGACACTGCCCTGCAAAACGTTTGTCGGATTACCAGGGGTCCACTGTAATTGTAAATGCTAAGGTCAATTTATTCATAAAAAATAATGTAAATTAACTTTCAGTTGTATTATATACAAAAAAAATATAGGAGAGGGCAAACAAGCATGCGGCTCACCTAATGGTAAGTGACTACCACTGTATATGAACAACTTCAACACCAGAGTATCAGAAGGTGCGTTGTCGGACTTTTTTAAAAGCCTAGCTCTTTAGCTTTTAGCTTTTTAGCCTTTGCTAAAGATAGGCTTTAGGCTTTCTTCAAGGTCACTTGTTCTTATTGGTTCAGAGAAATTGCTCATGGTAGATAATTCCACAAAGAAGTTATGCAAGGCCTTTCTTGCTATAAATTTCTGGTGAAACACACAGTGGTAGACCGCCAAGCACCCACGCCAGATGGTGGGGATGGTATCGTGAATTTTGTTGCAATGTCCAATGGCGGATTTAGCAGTTGGAATTAATCCAAACAATTTGTCTGAGCACTCCCAGTGTTAAATGCAACATCTCTTTGCAGAGTCAGCGATCTGAGCCAATCAGAAAGGTTTCCGGTCAAGAGTTGGGAAAAGTGATGGTGTAACATAACTGTAAAACTGGAAACCTAATTTTAACTCACTCTGAATGAACTGCCTTTGTTCATGATAGGGATCATAAAGTTTCTGTGGACACTGAAGTGGGATATAGTAGGTCTTTGGCTCTTAAGGGCCTATACTAGCTCAGGTCAAATTCTAATTTCGCCCCCACCTCCCCGCGCTTCGCATGAAATCTACCGACATGTTTGTAATTACTAAAACTGTAAGTAGATAGGTCATTAGATACTTATTTCATTAGGTTTATCATATTTATGCCTGTTTCTTTACGCCAACCCAGTCACTTCTTATTTTTATTACGGTTATTTCCAACTTTAATTTTACGTCGTCCTGTTACAGAATGTGTATTCTGATCGTAAGCGACACAACTTTCCCGTTCGA
The DNA here is from genome assembly GCA_036936625.1 of Parnassius smintheus behrii. Classification (NCBI taxonomy): domain Eukaryota; kingdom Metazoa; phylum Arthropoda; class Insecta; order Lepidoptera; family Papilionidae; genus Parnassius; species Parnassius smintheus. The sequence goes on from JAUPFT010000011.1 coordinate 20,990,671, forward strand.
AAGCCGAAGCGAGACTGAGCGGGAGTATCGGGCGGCAGGAAACAAGCTTCAGAACGCCGATAATTTCTTTTTATAGTGAAAATAATGGTAATTAAAAAAACATAAGCCCTGCTTTATAATAGCGATGGGTCGAATATTCGTTTTACATTCGGTATTCGGCATATTCGGCAGCTTTACTGAATATTCGTATTCGGCCGAATATTCGGCTAAATCACCGAATATTCGTTTTCATAGTGTCCAATGTATTGAAATGTACGAATTGAGTAATGCGATGTCTTTTACTGATGAAAGTATATTTTATTTATGGGTTGAATCTACTACTCTAGAGTTCCTCAAATGCATAAATCAATACATTTATATTTTTGAGGCACTGTGGATTTATTTCCGATTATGTCAAATAGAAACTTGATAAAATGTTTTTTTGGAATCAAACAAAGAAACATTATGTTACATTAGTACATTTCACTTTACTTTGGTCGTCAGTTTCTCTAAAATAAGTTCAAATAGTAAATCTCCTGCCGCTCATTTTTATCATATATTATCAATTTTCACTAAGAATAAAATTCCTACGGCTCTTTAATTTATTCACTAATAATAAAGAGCCGTGGTAGCTCAGATGGTTAGCGCTCGCTGTAATTATAATGTCACAGTGCGTGAGCAAACCGGGTTCGATCCCCGCTGGCACCAATGATATTGTTAATTGCAATTTAAGTGCTGATTTACAAATTTTTTTGAAAACATCGTGAGGAAACCTGCATGTCTGAAAAATAAGAAAAAATTATTTCGAATACATGTGAAGTTCGCCAACAAGCATATTGGGGCAGTGCGGCGGACAATTCCTTGCCCTAAAACCCTCTCAGAAATGAGCGGAGGCCTGTGTCCAGGAGTGGGACGTATATAGGCTGTAACTTTATTAATTAAGAACACTACACATTGATTATGTTTTAATCAATGTGTAGTGTTCGCGTAAATATAAGAAAACTTTAACTTTAATTAAGAATAAAACAACGAAATACTTTTTTTATCACAAGAATAGTCAAAACATAAGCATGTGCCGGCAATTTGCTCAGTACTAGATAATGCAATAACTGTCAGGTGTGGCGGGGAGCGAGAGGCAGGGTCCGGTGCTAATCCCGCGCGCTTTACGGTAACAAGTTTCGACATAAATTGGTTAGGTCCCGAGGTTATCCTGCCGAATAATGTTCGGCCGAATATTCGGTTCGGTAAAAATTTTACCGAATATTCGTCCAAATATTCGTATTCGGTGAAATCCATATTCGGCCCATCCCTACTTTATAATTAGTTCAGTTAGTATGCACAGATTCATGATCTAGTTTAAAGTATTTTGGGAATACCAGCGATTTATTGTTCGGTTTGGAGATAACTTTGTGTGGTCCTATCCCGGTCAAGCTGACTCATTTGTACTACAACCATAATACAGCTACAGAGTGGCTCTATCACATTTAAATCTAGCAGTGTGAAGTGTTGAGTGATAGAGACTAAAAAGAGGTAAATGGCAACATTTTCATTTTATTTGTTTTATTTTATAATACTAAAAATTAAATTATCCTTACAGTAATTTTCATGTTAATTTTGATTGTCTCTCCATCTTTAAAACCCAAATCAAGGTTCTGCTGCTGCGTTTGTTCACCTTCTTGTTCCTTTTTCAACCATTTAAAGTGATCTTGTAATGCCACATTAAGGTCAAATGAGTCTGACCTATCCCCAAAACCTAAGCCTATGTAAGCAGTTCGACCTGAAATAATTTCCAAAGCAAAACTAGAACTTAAATTATAATAAAGATATTTGACTTTATTTAAAAACAAAACTAAGTAACAGCCTACTGTATGCTTCCTACAGCTGGATAAATACCTCTTCACACTTCTAAGTGGGATTTTTGTGTAAAGAAGTTAGACTCAGTGCCTCAATGACATTTGACTAAACATTTTCTTAGATTTTTTTTAATTACTCAGACATGTTTTTTGCTGTGTTGAATACATGATAAATCAACATGTTAATATTGAAATTATTAATTTCATTGGGACTGGGGGCAATCAAACTAGTTAAGTTCAGTATGAGGATTATCCACCTAGCTAGTAAAAGCTTTTTTATTTTTAAGAATAAGGGTGACTAACTAGCACACAGCCCACCTGATGATGCTGCGGCCCATAGACATCTACATTTACCCTCAAGAATCAAAATGCAGTTGTGTTGTACCCCTGAGGACTGAGATAGAATGTCTCGTTTCCAGTAATTATGGTCCGCAGTTTGTACATTTACCATAAGAAACACAGCAGATTTAAGCTCTTATTTTATGCTGGGTCACATTGTACAAAAATTATGTGGTTACTAATAGCTATGAGCATTAAAACATATAGAGAGTTATAGAATCATTTATTTTCTTTAAACATAGCGTATTTTTGAAACGCTCCCGAAAACGAAGACAGACGATAGTACGAAGGATACCTTTGTTGATGGTACAAAAACATAATCGATTCCAATGAAAAAAAAAAATTCCAACATTTAATTAGCTTTATTCACGTTCGTTTTGTTAGTACAGCAGCTTGAAACGATAATTTCATTTAAAAAAAATTATGAAAATAGCTAAACATAAGCCAGTTGTAAAACTTAAATATATGAAATCAGCTGATAAAGGCTCAAAAACGCACGAACGCTGTACTCTTTTTATCAAGCTCGGTACGAAATAATACATTAGGTATTACTGTATTTACGCTCACTCTACCTTTCCCTTTCACACACATGTTGCAGCATTGCCAAACTGAAATTTACTTACTAAAATTAGCAGGCAAAATAAGAATTAGAGGCGCAATCACAATAAAACTTGGAATTAATTTTAATAGTTATGACTTACCTCTTTTTAAATTCAAAGTATTGGACGGATTAAAAAAGGCAGTCACTTAAAATATAGTAAATAATTATTTTTTGCAATTGGTTTTAACTATTAAATTACTCAGTACCATTTCATTTCCACTTTCTTGTACAAAATCAAAGATAATGAAATTTTGTTTATAATTGGTGAGTACGCAATTAGGTACATTTATTCCTTTCAATATCATTTTTGTAGTAACGAACTGCTTGTTGCGTCAGGGTACATTGACTGTCTAATTGTATTCAAAATGACAACTATAACTTCTAAATTCCATATGAAGACTAGTCGTTGATATAACTAAACTTATAAAATTAAAAAGTTGGGAATGTCGTAACAATTTAATAATCTGTGGAATTGTCAAAGTGCTAACTGCAAGGATACACGAAAGTAGCGGTGGTGGTGGGCTTAGTTTAACTTTTGAGACAGTTTCGTGTTGACGTGCGCGTGAGCGACAGTTCTATCGTTTTGTATATGAAATTGTTGTAATGTTTTGTTTTAATAATACCTAACACGTACGTTTATAGTGTTAGTGAATACGGCGGCATGTTAATGTGCCTTGGAAAGTCCCCAACGCATGCCTATCTGTAACACCTATGGTAAACAAATGTTTGTTAAAAGAGCCATGTCGTGTGATAGCACTTGTTACTATCCTGATCTGTGGCTTGTTCACGTCTCATTAGAACCTTGGTTAGGCGATTGTTTATTTCAGGCTGGGCCTCCCTAGCTTGTCTACAGTCTACTAAATTTTTCCAAAGTCGAGCGTGTAAATTATTGAAGTTTGTATGTACCAGTGAACAAACATAACCAAAGGGGATTAGTATTATTGGTTCCGGTCCCATAGTGGCATGAGCCAATCCCCTTCTGGCCAGTTTATCTGCTGCATCGTTGCCTCTAGATCCACTGTCCCTTAATCCATTCCAGAGTCACATTGTTGTGCTTACATACCTCATTTAATTGTTGATGGCATTCATATATTAGTTCAGAGTTCGCCACATTACAACTCAGAGCTTGTAGTAAAGCCATACTGTCAGTCAGTATTCTGATGGAGAAGTCTTTTACCTTCCTAGCATCTACTGCTATGGCCGCTTGGATGAGACCCATACATTCAGTTGTGTTATGAGTACCCAGTGGTGTGCATATGTGGATATTAAGGTCTTCAGAGAAAGTTCCAGATCCTACACCTTTATTTGTCTTCGAACCATCCATGAAAACTCAAAGCTGTTTTGGGTTTAATCCCTCCAGCATCATTTAATTGTATCTTATACTTCCTATCGAAAACAAATTAGAATAGAATAGAATAATTTTTTATTCAATATAGATTACAAGTAATTCTTATTGAAAGTTAATATTTTACGTTACCACTGGTTCGGAAAAAAAACCTCTGTCCTTGGAAGAACCAGCAAGAAACCCAGTGGGACTTATTTTTAAATAAATTTTAGAATGTCAAGGGTCACAAAATATTTACAAAATTCATTTTAGAAACAGCTTGGAAGCGACTACTTCGTCCCCAGGGGTTATTATCCACCATGTAAATTTTGGAATCCTATTGTACTTGGTTTGTAAGATAGGAATTTTTGAGTACATTCTACCAATTATAGCTGTATGGGGGACTCTACTCTTACTTAAAAGATTTACGGTCTTGAGTCTAATGTCAGCTAAAGTTGCTTCTTGTTATATGTGCTGATGAACCGGTGTTAGCTTCAGTATAGCCTCTAAAGCTGCTGTTGTAGTTCTTGTGCAGTCCGTGGCAGACATACATGCCAATCTCTGGTAATGCTGAAGTAAGATCTAAGTTAGGTATTTAGACAAGTGTTGTAAATTATTAGTTATTAGTATGATCGCAGGCGGCACATGAGTAGATAATTCCGTTTATCTACTCATGTGGCTGCGGGCCGAGCGGATTCAGCGTCGCACGAACAATAACCCTTGTCAGCTAGATTTTAGGTATTAAAGTTTCACTGCCGGTTCTATGTTTAGGTATTTTCATAGTTTTTTTAATAAATTATCGTTTCTTTTAGCTGTATTAACATGATAGAGCATGGATAAAGCTAATTAAACATTGTAAAAATTTTTTCTTTTGCATCACCATCATTTTGTACCATCATCAAATGTATCCTTCGTACTACCCTCTGTCTTCATTTTCAGAATTGTTTCAAAAATACCCGTTATAAATAGCTATGCATAACCCTTATAACTATCTATTTTTATCACAATCTGCAACATTGCAATGTTGTGTTTGTTTGAACAGGTCAGGTTGTGATTTTATTATTACATGATATTTTAGTTTTATATAGACCTAGTTTATTCACAAACCCATCATAAAATATTGTATATAGGTAACTGATTATGTAGTTAGAAAGATAAATTATTTACATAATATTAACTTTTAAGTATGCCTGATTCACTCAGCAAGTCCTCAAGAAAGTAGGAAGAAAAGTTCATTTCAGCAACTAAATTAGTTTAAACATCTTAATAGTTTATATCACGTAATGGATATAGTTGTGGTGATAACTGTTCTATGACTAGGTATTGTTAAGTTACCACTATGTGGAAAATAGCCATTTATGAATTATAATTGATACTATAATGTTATCCATTGTACAATAACAATAACATCACATTATTTTTAAAACATATAATGACTCAACGCTAGTTACTAACAGACACACTATAATTATTATTAAAATATATTGAATATTTTCAATAATAAAAATCTTAAAACAGAAATTATCACAAAAGTTCTACTTTTAACTTTAACTTCGTTATCAATAAAATAGATTTACAATCTAGTAAATATTTAGCTATTTTCGGTAAGGTTTACAATTCGTTCGCCTGAATTAGGGGGTGGGGCGTGGTGTGGGGGGAAGGGGAGGAGTTGTAGAGTCACCCCCTACTTCCCCTTCCTCCTGGATGTCGTAAGTTTTTTTTATAAATGTTAAAAAATATCATTTTGAGGTTATGTTTCATAATTTTTATGACAATTTTAACCTGATTTATGGGGAGAAAGAGTTGGGGGACGGAAGCCCCACGCCACTTAACATGGTGCAGCCGAGGGAAGCCTGGTTGACGGAACCCGCTTCGCGGGGCTCTTACTTCTGAGTAGTTTACAAAAAAATAACCACAAATGGAATGAAGGGGTCTATTCCCTTCTAACCTAACCTGTCCGAGTCGGGGTGCCCCATGTCCTAGGCTGGCTTCACTCGCTATTGCACCCAGTATAACACCAAAACATTAACTTTTATAACTACTTCAATTTATAAACATAATTTATGGCTGCCACCATTTGTAAGAAAGGATCTTTGCGATATTTAGCATTGTTCCACTGCCACAAATATTCCACTATTCACCAATTAACTAAAAAATTATGAAACTCTGAAGCAACGGCATGATGAAAAACTGTCAACAAAATGGCCGGCCTAGTGAATAATTTTACACGTTTTTAAATTGATTCAAATCGAAACTGGATGAATCGATTCACAAAAAATCAAAATCGTAAAGATTGATTTCGCAAAAATCGATCTTTTTTGATTTGCGTTAAAAGTTTATATTTACAATATCAAAAGATACAATTAGTACAGATAACATTGAATGATTGAATTAAAAACTGTCATTCTTTACGAGTTAGGGTATATTCAACTAAATGTAAATAATTTTACAAATCTTAATAAAACAGAAAAAGTTTCAATTTTGATTCTCTAGGGTGAAATATCGATTCACTAGATCGTTTCAGTACTATATATCGATATGACATTGACAGATGAAACATCAAAAATGTAATTAATTATGTCTATGTATTATAGTCATTTACCAATGTTTTTAAAAAATAATTAAAAATACTTCGACGCTGCTCCGGCAGCAAAAATCGAGTGGGGGTGCTTCAGATAAACCCCCTTGACTGCCCCACAGTGACAGAATCTTCAAATTCAGGCGACCGAATTGTAAACCCAACCCCTATTTTCTAATGTATAATATCTAATCAAATTTAAAAAAAAAACTTTTGTTAAATAATGTTGACAAAATCTTATAAAATTCTATAGAATAAAATATTTTTAATTCTACTTTAAATTTAAAATGATGTTCATCCACCTACCATTATCATCCTGAATCCTCACCACAAAATAACGTGAACTGTCAGTTACAGCCTCTAGAGCTACTCCTGGATACTTATCAATAGGACACTTAGCAAACAATTCTCCAGAAGCTTTATCCTCTAACTTCATTATCAATTCATCGCCTTTCGCAACCAACCGCATACGCCCAGTCCATTGCGGCTCTTGTAAATTCCAATCTGCCGCCCTTAGGAGGTGGTCAAATAATCAATAAATTCAAAAATACTTGTTTTAAAAGACTTCTCTTAATTTACTTACCTGTAACCCCTATTTGAGGGTCTCGGCGGTATCTTAAAAACGAATACCTCGTTCTTTACAAGCAACACACTTTCATATGAATCCATTTTAGGAACTCAAAAGAATTCTCATTAATTTTCCAAGATTTAATGCAAATAACAAATGCAAATAGAATAGAATACAATAAAAAGGGATTAGTTACAATTATGAGCGGTTACCTTAGTTTAGTTAAAATATAAAAATAAATAAATATTAGCGAATTTGAAGCAATCACCATAAACAGACATTAGCAAGGACAAAGAGCATAGATAATTCTTTATTATGTTATGTTGGCAAAGACACAGATTAAATAAAGTTAATACGTAAGCAAACGTAGCGTAGACAGAGAAACCTATAGACAAATTGACGCCTTCTTTCGCATTGGCACACGAAAAAGATAGATTTATGCATACGTCTTGCGTGGAAATGAGAGAGCGGTGTGATTGTTTGTCCCTTTCTCCGTGCTGGTTTTTTTCTAAACAACTTTTACAGCGTAGCGATTTAAGGAGTTCACAAGTTGGTTTAAGTGAGAAAAAAAAGTGTTTCGTGAGCTTAAGATTGGTGAATCTTGTTCAGTTCAGTTCTTAGAACAATTAAATTTTTTTATCTTTTATCCTCCATTCCAAAGTGATCGTGCCAGTAAATCGAGCTCCAACAAAATGCCGAATTGCAGTGCATTTACCTGAAAAAAAAACAATCGAAAACATCAAATACATAAAAGGACAACTTGAATTTTCATCTGTGAGTATTTTTAACATAATATTAAAGTAATATTATCATTTAAACTCGTACTTTCTGAATATTTTCGTCCAATACTAAGTGTGGCCATCATAGTTCATAAAGTGAAAAATAATATATGACGGAATATTTGCACCAGAAGTATTTTTTAAAACTATGACGTCGTCATTGATGACGTCATTATTGAGATTTCTAGTTTCACTCATTATTGTTTTCTTTAATAATTAGAATCACTTATTTACTTTGAACTGATTTTACTAATCACAACTAATAGTTACTCACAATCAACAATTACACGCTATTGTTCACAATTAACGATTTTATAATTATTCACTATTGTTCACAATTTATAGTTTGCGAATTCAACTTACAGTCCGAACAGCACGACAGCTCGAGCAAGAATGAATCCTGCCCCATTTTTTTCTTTGCGCCCGAAGCAAATATGGGCAACCCTCCGGAAAGCGAGGGAGGGAGGTTGGGAATACTCATAGCATAACACGCAGCCGCCTGCGTGGTTATGTGGTGACTTTTACCCACTAAACCCAACCTTTTAGGAATTGGCTTAACGATCTGACTAGGGATCTCTAAGCCGTATACGAACGCGACCCTCCTTGGCAGACAGGAGGGCGCATCCTGCCCCATTTTTTTTTTTGCCTGCCCCAACCGTCGCGCGCCTTTTAAACTAAATGCGAGCGCAAGCCATCCCCACTTCCTGCGCTTTGAGAATGATTACCTTCAAATTGTTATATTGAAGACCCGCATTTAATTATATTGTGAATTAAAGCATTTTAAATTATTTATCTGGTAACAATAATCAACTAATTATAAAAATAAAGACACATGTTATAAAAATCAGCTTATAACGTTATTTCAGAAGTTGAAATAACGTCTATTGATTTTTAAATGAATAATAATTGTTTAAGTAATGCGCCGATACGTCGCTTATACTTTTTTGCGCCGATATATATTTTGAAATAAATATAATTTACAACAAAAGTTAAATATATTAACGAAAATATATTTCCTAATAACTAAATCAGTTTGTGATAAATAATAATCATTACATATGTATGTGTCACTACACATTTTGTTAAATGATTAATATATTCAGTTCAATTTCAACGCCATTCTAAATATTATATAATCGATAACTAGTATTTATCAAAGTCTTATACTTGCTACCTCGCAGCAAAAGTGTGCAATTTTTATAAATGTAAACTGGTACCACTGCAACCCAAAGTATTGCATTTAGTGATAAATGCCACAAATGTAGCTATCGATAACTTAATTAACCATGCACGTTTGTCTGCCGAAATTTAATTTATTTTTCACATTCAGGAATCTTCTGAGTTACATAAGTAAATTATTTATTTAAGGGTGATCTTGGTGATTGCACAATATCGTCTACATCGAAAAAAGAAATGGATGTTCCGGAAAAATTCCATCAGTTGTCTCGAAAGTAACGATTCGAAATAAAACCTTATATAGCCCGAACTAATCCTACTCCCACTGCGAGTACAAGCCAACACTTAGAACATACGCCAAAGAAAATTAAACTGAAAAATGCCTTGACATAAAAAACAATAGCATAAACAGGCTTCAATCGCAAACGCGGTATTTAAAGAAAAAAAGTTACAAATTTGCAAGAAATACTAGATTCGCTAATAGAGAAATCTTTGATAAATAAAGTAAGCAAATTTTCATACGTGGTAGAGCCATGCTGCAGTTATATTAGTAGTATAGTTGTAGCACGAATGAGTCGGCTCGACCGGGGAAGGACCACGCTCTCACAGAATACCAGCGTGAAATAGTAGCTTAATGCTGCTGTATTTCGTATGGTGAGTGTAGAGAACCGGAGACCCTTTTTACTGGAAGCGAGGCATTCCATCTTGGTCCTCACGGGTGACAACGCATCTGCATTTTGATTCGTAGTCGAGGATAGATGTAGATGTCTATGGGCCACAGCCACCACTTACCATCAGGTGGACTGTATGCTCGTTTGTCACCCTATCCTATAAAAAAAAAGGTTCTAGAAAAGATAAGAATTGAAAAAAGTGAACTCTTAAAAAAACAATTACTTAAAAGTAAGACTGTATTACTTAAAATTCAATATTCCCCAGAATTAAAATGTTTTGCCCTAACAGTTAACTATTACTCACCAAAAGCCTATCGCCATGTACGTAAACACACAAAGACATTTAGCTTTCGTATTGTTTTACAAATTAATACACCAAAATATTGTATATTTAACTATGAAAAGTGATGTTCCTATCTTTATCTTTTTTCCAGGAGTAATTTTTTACATAATTTTAACACACAGTCATTTGCGAAATTGAAAACACCGGTGCGACTTATGTTCGCAGTGAACGTCGCTGACGTAATGGCGGAACGATCAAACGAATACGCCAATATTGGCACCTTTTAAATGGAAGCGTTTTAGGTAAGGAGTACAGACTCTGTATAAAAAAGTGTCCGTAGGAAAGCGCTAAATAAGGGTGGCGCCACTGTAGCGACAGACTAAACTTTAAAGAACTCTTTATAGTTTTTTACTGCACAGACTTTCACCGTAATTCTTTTTACAATAATTATTTTATTTTAAAAAATTTTATTTTCAAAATCACTCTCAATTTATTTTACGGCGATTTATCAATTTATCATACCCTGTAGCTACTCGAGTGCTGATGTGGAGAGTTTTTGAACTGTTATTTACTGCTTACAGATGGCCACTTTTACAACTATTCATTATTGGACACATTTTCAACTAATTCTCCTATGGGAGATTGTGCTCCTTACCTCTATACTCCATGGTCCAGATACCGTGTACTTTTTTTATTAACTGGCTAAACTGTTGTGTAGTTAACTGGTAATCTGTAAGAGGACCCATACACCTACAATAATATTGCGCAATGTTGATGGTGCACAATATTATTGAACATATAGGGGTAGTATTGAAGATTGCGCAATGATTTAGTAAAAGATTGAGGACTTTTAAATTTTATTGCAGAATATTTATTTATTGTGTCTTGTGTATATTGCGCAATATTTTTTAGTCTACAGTTCAGAGCGGTCGCGTACGCACGCGTGTATTTTTGCAGCGAAAATGGCACAAGAAACTTCAGCGAGAGAAAAGGAACGAGAATCCATTATCGAGTGCATTGAATTATATCGTGATTTATCTGCTTTGTGGAATGTTAAAAGTAAATTGTAACATGACCGAGTCAAAAAGAATATGGCTTATGATTCGTTGCTTAGCGAGTACCAAGAGATGTTTCCTAAAGCAAATAAAGATGGCTTGAAAAAAAATTTATGCTCTGAGAACAAACTACCGGAAAGAATTAAAAAAAAACACATGTATTAAAAAAAACACACGGATTCTATGAAATCTGGGGCAAGTGTTGATTCTATATATGAACCAACGTTGTGATATTACATTGACTTGAACCTTTTACATGATCAAGAAATGGCGTGTGACTCTGAGTCTTATATGGATATAACCCAAAGGTCTAACACACAAAATTCTGTTGAAGATAATGTGGAACAAAAAACGGTATGTTTATAACATTTTATTTGAAAAGTATGTAATTACGTGGTAACAAATTGATCCTGCCGGAAAATTGCACCCTCGTTGTTAAAATATTCACATTAGTCGTCCCTTGCTCGCTTAGCAATCTGTAGCGAATTTTTCTGGTTACAACTTTCCAAGGGAGTCAACACAGTTATTTTCTCGACTGGTGGATATACAGTCCCGTTATCTACATATTCATGAGGAATTAACTTGTAGGAAAAATATGTGGATTTTCTCAAGAAATTATGAAGATAGCAACAAGCTAGAACAGCCTTATGTACGTTTACAAGGTGTAAATAAAATGATCTTTTAAATACTCCAAAACGAGTTGCAAGTATTCCAAATGCGCTTTTCACTAACCGCCTTGCTTATGACAATCGATAAATAAACATTCGTTTTTCTTTTCCAGTTTGACTATACGGCTTTAATAAATTTGGCCCCATTGGCAAGGCGTCATCTCCTACAAAGATATATGGGACATTTCGAGTACTATTGTTCACAACTGCAGGTCTTGGGATATTCAAATCATTGTTCCTTAATTTTTGTCCGAATTTGGTATTTTGTAATACACCTCCAGCTGACACTTGACCATTCGTACCAACATCGATCATAATAAATTCATAATTGGCATTTACAATAGCCATCAACACAATACTGAATTGTTTTTTATAGTTGTATGCTCCAGAGCCAGGAGGTTTGTTTATTTCCACGTGCTTGCCGCCACAATCGTTGACAAAATCGTTTGACAATCAGCTACCTGCTATGGAACATAGCTTGTGGCCGTGGTAGGAAAAGATCTCCCGCCCGGCAAGGTGTTGTGCCCGGGGAGCGGCCATCGCTCCGTGTGATAGTTCGGAGATGTTCTGTATATACTGTTTATGATTCGGAATATTGATAGCGTGATTTAGGCTTCGGTGTATTTCGTTTGAGGCGCGACGACAGCGGCGCCACATCACCCTCCTGCTCAGACCGGAGGTCGATAGTGCAGCCTCGTTGCCGACGAATGTGCAAATGCCAGGAGATTGCCTTTGTAGTCCGCGGTGAGTCGAGAAGAAGGCTATCTGCGAGAGTGCCGTGAAGCAGAGGCGAGCAGTAGAGCTCAGAGCCGTGCCGAACACTGTATTGCGCAGAGAGTGGCTTGAAGGAACAGGAAGCATTATTATTCCAGTGCTGCGATGAACCTTGTGAAGCTAGAATGGCCTGCACGATATGAAGACTGCAGACGATATCTGCTCGGGAGCGAATGGGTGGGGTATCCGATGACGATGATGAAGCTTGAAGTTTCCGAAGGTTGTTGGTTGCGTTGTTCAGATCACGTCGGGGTCACCACTGTGGCCGTGGTAGGAAAAGGGGAGATCTCCCGCCGGGCAAGGTGTTGTGCCCGGGAAGCGGCCATCGCTCCGTGTGATAATTCGGAGATGTTCTATATATACTGTTTATGATTCGGAATGTTGATAGCGTGATTTAGGCTTCGGTGCATTTCGCTTGCGGCGCGATGACAACACCGCCACAAGCTCAAAGAATTTTGATGAGACTACTACGTTCGTTTCTTCCGGGGGTGTTTAGGTATACACATCACTAGGCCCGGGAATCTGCTTATCTTGTGATGATTCATTTTCAGATAAAGGTTGTGTAAGTAGAGGTGGGTCATTTTTCGTAATCGGTGGTCGAGGTGACGGCGGGACATACAGCATAAGGGCTTTTTTGTAGGAACAGTTAAATTCCGCCATGAGTTCTCTAATTCGTTTCTCTTTCAAGAAAACAGGGCAAATTTTAGCCATTGCCATGTGTTTTTCCATACAGTTATTACATTTGAAAGTTGTCGTTTCACAGTTAGGATGACTTTTTGTACATTTAGGACAAATTACTTTTAGAGAAGGGCACATTCTAATCGAGTGACCAAATCGCCAGCAACGGGAGCATTGCGTCACTGGGTATGTGTAAGGACTCACTTTTACCCTAGTGTCATAGATGTAAACATACGACGGTAATGACGATCCCTTAAAACATATTCTTACAGACTCGCTATGTTCCCAATGACCGTCATAAGTGTTCTTTCGCTTTAGTCTTTTTACTGCTAAAATTAAAGTTTCACTTTTAAGTCCCAGTAATATCTCTTCTTCGCTCAACTCTAGATCAATATCTTTTATGACCCCATATGATTGACTAATTTCTAAAGTTTTTTGGTATTTAAAACCATTCTCGTTAAATCTCTTGCACTGTACAATAGATTCAGCACTTTCTTCGCTATTAAAATGAATCAATACTTTAAATGCATTTATGTACTTAATTTTCGTGACGTTTTTAATACTTTCTGCTTTTAACATTTTTGCCAATCCAAATTATTTCGGAAGTTTATCTGTGCATGTCAAACATACTTCAATTTTATCCTCCGTAATTCTCGTAAGTACATTATCCTCTGTACATTCATTATATCTATTTGCCTTTCGCTTTTTTGAGGGTCTGCCTAAGAACATGTCATTCATATCTTCCTATGTATTGATTGATTGATGATGATTATGTAGAATGTAGTTCGGACTGTCTGACGGGATGCTGCATTAACAATTAAACTGCCGTCGGTCACGTTTTAAATGCAATACTCCGTACAAAGTGACTGACACCGCAGTCAAAGGTTTAATGCAATAGTCAATAAAATTAACACTAGTTTTTTTTTTATTTTATTAAAAATATATACTTAAATTCATGAAGAAACATGTGGTTTTATTTCCAGGACTAGTTGAACCTCTCTTTTTCCTTACATGATTCAGTCATCTTTAAATAGATCTTGCTAAGTTTTACAAATCTCATAAAGTTATGAAATAAGTATTCTTAGTGCCAATATCAAAATTTTTGCCGTAAGTGCCATATTTATTGAAAAATAAATTACTTTATTTGAGCAAACAATTTTCAACAGCACTTGTAGAGAAATAAAGATTCATTCATTCCCTTAAAAGCCATAAAACCACTCAAGGGTCACTCCCGCCGATGTAGAGTCTAAAATAACGTTTTTTGTAAACAATACTCAATGCGCCATAATAGTGTCGAGTGACAAAGCCGTTCAGAGGGGCCGCGGGGTTCGTGGCGGTTATATTACATTTCCAATAACCAACATAATTTTAGCAACATTATTTCTCAAAAAGGTAATATATTTCCTTTAACACAAATAATATCCACGAAATAATAACATTTAAAATAAACATATCTCTTCCTGAAATAAAAAAATTATGGATATATATTTTTAAAGAACCCACTTCTCGACCTCGACCGGGGAAGGACCACGCTCTCACAGAATACCAGCGTGAAATAATAGCTTAATGCTGGCTGTGTTTCGTATGGTGAGTGTAGAGAACCGGAGACGGTTTTTACTGGAAACGAGGCATTCCATCTTAGTCCTCAGGGGTGACAACGCATCTGCATTTTAATTTGTAATCGAGGATAGATGTAGATATCTACGGGCCGCAGCAACTACTTACAATCAGGTGGACTGTGTGCTCGTTTGTCACCCTATTCTATAGAAAACATACAAAATAGAAAGGTGTATTCATTTCAACGATGAGAACCGTGGTGGCTCAGAGGAGCCCCGGTAGCTCAGATGGTTAGCTCTCGCTGTAAATTTCACAATACGCTAGCAAACCGGGTTCGATCCCCGCTGACGTCAATGAAATTTTTAATTGCAATTTTAAGTGCTGATCTACGACGTGCTTGGCGGTGAAGAAAAATATCGTGAGAAAGTCTGGCTCATCATTCTCTAAACCATTTCCCATTATCTGGGGTCGGCGCAGTAAACCTTCTTGTTCCATTCCTCTCTATCAGCCGTCATTTCCATACTTACTCCTTTCATTCTCATATCACTCTTCACACAATCGATCCATCTTTTATTCGGCCTTCCTCTGCCCGTGTGTCCCTCCACATTCATATTCAACACTCGTATTGTGACATGACTTTCATTCCTCCGCATCACATGCCCAAACCATGCCAATCTGCTTCCTCTCACCTTTTCTACCACTGGCGCTACTTTCAGGCTTCCTCTTATATACTCATTCCTTATCTTATCCATCCTTGTCACACCACACATCCATCGTAACATTCTCATTTCATTCGCATGCAGTCTATTTTCATCCTTCTTCTTGACGGCCCAGCATTCACTTCCATACATGACGACAGGTCGGATGATCGATTTGTAAATTTTCCCCTTCAGCCTTATTGGCATTCGGGGATCGCACGTTGTGGCTGTGACCTGTCGCCATTTCATCCACCCTGCGTTAATCCTATGCTGCACAGCTCTATCTATTCCGCCGTCGCCTTGAATGAGGGAACCGAGGTACTTGAAATCTGAGCAGGTAGGCAGTATAGCGCCATCCAACGACATGGGTACAGGACTGGAAAGACCGCCGAAATCACAGCACAGATATTCGGTTTTGGATCTGCTGATCTTCAAGCCAACACTTTCCAGCCTCTGTTGCCACCCCGTCAGTCTGCTCTGTACCTCGATGCCTTCTTCCCCGACAAGCACGATGTCATCGGCAAAGAGCATGCACCAGGGTGCCTCATCCTGCAGGTCCGACGTCAAAGCGTCCATAATCAGTAGGAAGAGGTAAGGGCTCAATGCCGACCCTTGGTGCAGCCCTACCGCCACATCGATACTGCCCGTAGTTCCCGCGGCAGATCGTACACATGTACGGGATGCTCTGTACATAGCACGGACCAACCTCACATACTTCCCAGGCATACCTTTCATCTTTAACGCCCACCACAAAACCTCACGGGGAACCCGATCGTACGCCTTTTCAAGGTCGACAAAAACCATGTGCAGATTTTTATGCACGCGCTTGTACTTTTCGCACAATTGGCGTAATGCGAAAATGGCATCTGTCGTACCTCGACCGGGCATGAATCCGAACTGGTTTTGTGTTATCTCACACTCTTCTCTCATTCTTCTCTCTATTATTCTTTCCCAGACTTTCATAGTATGTGACATGAGTTTTATTCCCCGGTAACTGCTGCAGTTTTGAACGTCTCCTTTGTTTTTAAAAATGGGGACCAGTATACTACTGCACCATTCCTCAGGTATTTGTTCTTCCTGCAACAATTTACCGAAAAATAAACTCAACCACTTCCATCCATCCGCACTGAGCAACTTCCACACTTCTACTGGTATTCCATCTGGGCCGACTGCCTTCCCATTCTTCATATTCCTAACAGCCATTTTTACTTCTTCCACACTAATTTCTCTCACTAAGCCCATATTCACTGGTGGGTTTTCAAGCATACCATTCCATTCATTCTCCTCATTCATCAATTTCTCAAAATACTCCTTCCATCGCTTCTTTATACTTTCATCGTCAGTCAAAATCCTTCCAGAATCATCTTTTATACATTTTACATGTGAAACATCTCTTCCATTCCTTTCTCTCGCTCTTGCAATTTGAAAAAGTCGTTTTTGACCTTCGGGGCTTTCAAGGAAGGTGAGAAAGTCTGGCTGTCTGAGAAATAAGAAAAAAATTTTTCAAAGACATGTGAAGTTCGCCAACACAGATAGGGGCAGCGCGGCGGACACTTCTTTGCCCTAAAACCCTCTCAGAAGTGAGGTAAGGCCCAGCAGTGGGACGTAAATAGTCTGTAACTTAACTAACTTAACTATTTCAACGATGATAGTCTGAAATAATCAGCAGAACAAATTATAGCTAGGCAACAATAAAAACTAAATGGATGGATGTACATAAGTATAAAATTGAATAAATATATAACATGGGGGTACTCATTTCTTTAAAAGGCTCCTGGTACTTGTTCGATTTACTGTATCTACAGTACTAATTATTTACGAATGGTACTGTAGGTATCAGCAATCTTGCTCTAGGTTGAAACATAACGCAACGTTACACGATTTGCAGACCTGAAACGTACCTAAAAAGTAAATCAAAAAGAATTAATTTTTTTAAATTCTTTTTAATTTATGAATTTTGCAAAGTGCATACAGATAAAATGTACATTAAAAAAACCGATATAAGAAACATGTATCTGAGGTGACCTTAAAAACCACAACCTGTTTATATTAGAATAAAAAAATAAAAATTACAAATATTAAAATAAAAATATTAAAAATCGTATGTAAATACTTTCTACTTTTCTGTTTTAATAAATTGTTTAAAAAGTTCCGAAGGCTTGTGTTAACATACATGGCATATCCAAATGCCACATCTAATTTTTGCATAAATCATCGAATGTAATTTGAATCAACCAAGCTCCGTTTATCTGCTCGAGGGCGCTAGATTCTTTACGATTCTAACAATTCACCCGAATTTGAACGTGATACAGTATGGCAAACTTTAGTTCCTTTTTTCGCCACCCGCAAAACAAAGAACTAAAATTCACTACTGCGGGCGTATCATAGATGGACACTATTGCACCTATTGCGTATTTACATTGAAATTTTGAAAATATTGCACTTTATCCTCATTTTTATGTACTAAAACTGTAAATAATTAACAATTACACATACTTTGACACAAAACTGACAGTCAACACTAAAATTTTACGTAAATTTCAAGTCAAATTTCCGCAACCAGCATGTTAGTTCTATGATAGCGGTTTGCTTCATACAAGTTAAAAAACAATTTTACACGTACTTAATGAGATAAAACAGAAAATGAGATTACAAATAAGGAGGTTGCTTACCCAGGCATTGTTTTAACACAATTCACCACACAATTAATGTAAATTAGTATAAAATAATTGCTAACAACTTTGTTGTTAGCGCGCGTCAGTCACAATAATGGCTGACTCAAAGCAGGTTGCTTACCCAGGCATTGTTTTAACACAATTCACCACACAATTAATGTAAATTAGTATAAAATAATTGCTAACAACTTTGTTGTTAGCGCGCGTCAGTCACAATAATGGCTGACTCAAAGCACGGACGACTTCATCGGATGGTATATATAAAAAATTTTACTAAAGTGTATAAGCTGTGGGGATTTTATGGTAACCT
This sequence comes from Parnassius smintheus behrii, assembly GCA_036936625.1. NCBI lineage: Eukaryota > Metazoa > Arthropoda > Insecta > Lepidoptera > Papilionidae > Parnassius > Parnassius smintheus. Next base: position 21,009,237 of record JAUPFT010000011.1, read on the forward strand.
TTTTTATCCTGTACACATCGACATATGGTAGAATGAGTTGGACATAGTGCGTAATGCTTTATTTCGACATTAAAAGTGCGGGTAAAAAATGTCCAGTACTTAAACACCCGTAGTCAACGGAGATATTTTTGTGTCCAAGGGTTAGACGTCCGCAGTTGAGAGGATAACTAAAATATAGTTTAATGTCAATTCCCGAGTGAAAAATAAAAAAAAACTCCATAAATTTGTTTCTTAAGCAGAAAATATAGTAATTTTTACCAACACAACGCTAAAAAGAAAAACTAGATTCATTTCCCTTTAATATGATGCTAATCTCGATATTTGAATATTTCTAAGTAGTTAAACGAATCAAATTAAAATACATTCTTGCAATTATACAGCGGCCTCTTGACAATTACCGAGTCGTAGTGAGTCGTTCAAATTGAAAGAAGATGGCCGTCCGTCTAAGGCTTTCTATTCATGAAAAGGTTGAATGAAATACGAATAAGTAATAAAATATTTTAATGATTTATAATTTTGGCTTAAAACGATAAAATCAAAAAAAAACTATTGGCTAAATCGTCGTCCCCAAAAAAATTCGTATTAAACAAATTAAATTTTATAGGAGAAACAAAAACTTCGTAATGTATTGTATTAGATCCGAGAAATAAATTGTAGACGTTTGAAATAATTATAATTATATTCTATATATATATATATATATATATATATATATATATATATATATATATATATATATATATATATATATATATATATATATATATATATATATATATATATATATATATATATAACAAAAAATATCACAAAAGGTAAATAACCCGTAAATACAATGCAAATGCGATTTTCGTAACACGAAACAAGTGTGAAATGAATCAATACAATCAATATATTACAACAAATATAAAACACGTGATAACGTCAAGCAGTATTAAATATTGAAAATACACTTCCTCGTTTCTGGAGACTCTTATTTACAACTTGTTGTAACGTCCCTGGATACCGCACTAGCCATACGAAAAAACCTGAAGAACACATATTAATTGGGAATCCTTTGACATTTTAATATATTCCAACTAAAAAATTTAATCACTATTACTTCACTGAATAACACGTAAATCAATCATAAACAAGACGACTAGCGACTGTGAATTACAAAGACGTCATTGTTTTGGTAACAACAATATTTTGAAGTTGAAATTAGAGCCGATTTAGTACGTGAAACTTTATCGCCTAAGTATTATCACAAATCTAAAATAATCAAAAATAGATTGTTGTACATCAAATGTACAAATTGTAAAGTTCATTTTGATATACAGTTATCAAACAATTAAGTTAAAAAAATACGAAATACTTACGACATAATCACTGGTGCTCCGAGACACTTTCGTGACAAGTCGACTGAAGTTGTTATTTTTAACTCTATACACCCAAACACTAAACACTGCCCTCTTCTGTTATTTCATCATCATTTTTGTCAAGCACAACGTTTATTTATTTCGGCATTTTTAAACTAGATGGCAATATTTACAACGTGTCGTTTTGGATAGTATACTATGCCGGACGGACGACGGCATATTTTGTTTGGCTACTATACTCTCCACCGACGTGCTAGTGGTTAAGATTGGTGAATCTTGTTCAGTTCAGTTCTTAGAACAATTATAATTTTTATCTAAATATGTCCAAAAGTCATAAAGATATTAGTATAACCTAAAACAACGTTATCGTCCTTTCTCACTCGAGGTCACGCTATTCATTAGTCATAGTCATAGTCATAGTCATTTATTCCTTAGAACAATATTACATTGTATTGGAAAATTAATTACACAAAATCAGAATTTACGTTTACATGCAATTGACTTAAATAAAACAAAAATCGAATAAAATTTAAATATCATTTGACAATCATTCTATATACTTATATACATTTAATAGTTTTCACGTCATAATTAAATATTTTTCATGTCATAATAGATTAAAATATAGTACATAAACAAAAAAAAATTTAACATTCATTAAGTTTATATTTGTCATTTAGGTATTCTTCAACTGAGTAGTAGCTTTTCTTAATTAATAATGATTTGAGTTTATTTTGGAATTTTCGGTGGCAATAAATAACTTTAAATGAGATAGGTAAAGAATTAAATAGTGCAATGGCTTGATGCCTTGTGCTGTGGCGTACAACATTCAATGTTGGTGTAATTGAAGTTTTTAAATCTTTTCGACGTGTCATTTCTCTCTTTTTCCTTTCTTCGTTTGTTTCATATTTGTAAAGATTTTTTACTAAGTATGTAAGTAAAACTAAGATATACAGAGAGGGAACCGTAAGTATGCCAAGTTTTCGAAAATGTTCTTTACACGACTCAATTTGTGGAATACGTAACATGGTGCGGACCGCTCTTTTTTGTAATACAAACGCTTTCTTAATATTATATTTATAACTGTTGCCCCAGAATTGTATGCTGTAACGAAGTTGTGACTCTACTAGAGCAAAATAAACCAACTTAAGCTGCTTTAACGTCACTTCGTCTCGTAAACTTCTTAAGGCATAGCATGCTGAACTGATAGTAGATTCTAGTGCTGTCATTTCCTTTTTCCAGTTCAAGTACATGTCAATGTGGATTCCTAGAAATTTTACTGATTGAACAGATTCAATATTTTTACCGTCAATGTTAATGTTTATTGAGTCCTTTTGTCTTGCTGTAGATTTGAAAAGCATTGCGTACGTTTTATTTGTATTTAGTAGTAGATCGTTAGTAGCAAACCAATTTTTAAAGTCATATAGTGTGCTTTTCATTTTGGTATTTAGTTCGTCTATCGAGTTAGCAGATACAATCGCGTTTGTATCATCCGCATAAATAGTTAACTTTACGTCTTGCTGTTTGGTATGTATGTAAGCAGTTAAATCATTAATGAATATTATAAATAATATGGGTCCCAAAATGGAGCCTTGTGGAACACCCTTCTTTAAGGTTTTCAATTTAGATTTGTATATCGTTTCAACGCCGTCTATTATTGTTTTAATCTCAACAAATTGTTTTCTATTTGATAAGTAGGATTCAAATAACCTTAAGATTGAGCCTCTAACTCCGTAATGTTCCAATTTCAGTAGTAGTATATTATGATTTATCGCGTCAAAAGCCGAACTCAAGTCTAAAAATAGACCTCCTACCTTATATTTATCATTGAGTCTACTTATAGCATCTATAGTACCTACACGCGTTTGATAACCAAATTGCCTCTCACTTAATATATTATTTTGTCGCAAATGTGCTACTAGTCTTACCTTTATCAGCTTTTCATAAATTTTAGATAAAATTGGTAGCAAGGAAATCGGTCTATAGTTTTTGGGGTCCATTTTACTTCCCTTTTTATGTACCGGAAGTACTCGTGCAACCTTAAGCTGATCAGGAAACAGAGATTGTTCCACACACTTATTGAAAAGATAAGCTAAAGATTCAGCCAATATATCAATATTATCTTTAATAATCTTGATGGGTATTTCATCATAACCATGTGATCTTTTATTTTCCATTTCCTTAACTGTTTTTAAAATTTCATGGCTAGTAATAATCTTAAAAGGCATATCTGTTACAATTTTCTGCACACTTTTTTTGAGAATTAATTGTGGGGAGATTGTATCACTAGCGTTTTTGCTTAATGAATTAGTTTCACTAAAATGACTTGAGAAAACATTTGCTACATCCTGTTTATTACTTACGATGTTATTGTTTACCTTTAGTAGTATATTCTCTTCTTTTTTACGAAACGAATTTTTCCTACTTCCATTTACAATATTCCAGATTTCTTTATTAGAATTTAACGCCGACTCAATTTTTCTTTGTATAGCTATTTGTTTTGCTTTTCTCAATATTCTTTTATATATCTGTATGTATGACCTTTTATATTTATCTGCAAACACTCCATTACATATTTTAACATTTAATGTCAGAAACCTTTTCATTTTACTTGAAACCCTAATACCTTTAGTGATCCACTGTAATGTATTTTTTTTAGTACGCCACAATACGTAGAGAAACCTATAGACAAATTGATGCCTTCCTTTGCATTCACACACGAAAAAGATAGATTTATGCATACGTCTTGCATAGAAATGAGATATGAGCGGTGTGATTGTTTGTCCCTTTCTCCGTGCCGGTTTTTTTGTTTAGCAAACTCTACAGTTTGCTAAACAACTTTAACAGCGTAGCGATTTAAGGAGTTTACAAGTTGTTCAGTTCAGTTCTTAGAACAATTAAAATTTTTATCTAAATGTGTTTAAAAGTCATAAAGATATTATATAACCTAAAAATTCGTTATCGTCCTTTCTCACTTGAGGCCACGCCGATCATTAGTCTATAGGTTTCTCTGTCTACGCCGCAAACTAATAAGAGTACTAACGTAGTCTACGCTCCATAATCTGGACCTATAAAACATCTTTATCGTAGACAGAGAATCCTAATTCTCTGTCTTCGATCTTTATCTTTGGGTATACTCTATGGAGTGTAGAGGTACATCTATACTCCATGGCAGGGGGGTTACACTTCCATACTTTAGGTTGGGTTCAATAATTTGCAAAAACACTAATGCCATCTTTTACTATATCCCCATAAACTTTCTAACATTAAATTCTAAAAGGTGCGCTAGATGGCGACTACACCAATTCCGGTTATTCTCGAACTGGCATGTAGCAACTTTATATAATATAATGGCTACCAGCGTCTGAACAAGTTGTTGTTTTATTATAGTTTATAAGTGATTTTCGGTTGTTGTTACAATAAGTTTGGTTGAGTTGGGATTAGCCCTCTGTTTCTTGTTGTCTGTTTAGATTTTCATGCTGAAACCACATTGTATGTTTGTGTAGTGTTGTGCGAAATAGACGTTCTCCGGTAACCCGGTGGACATATTTGGTTTGGTGTTGTATTTTGCGGAATAGACGCTTTTACATCGTGTATGTTAAATATATAACAAAAATAAATGTTGATATTACTGAAATCTATAATACGTCTTTAATTGAACCCTAATCCCTTAAAATATAAATATAACCTTCTAGTATAGATAGCTGTATATACATAACTACATACAGCTATCTATAACATGATATTGAGATTGGTTCAAGGGATATGATACCAGACGGCGATACTATTCAATATTTTGGGTGACAAAAAATCCTAGGAGATGGCTCTCTATTTCTGTATATATTACTCTACTCTATGCTCCATGGTATACTCATTTGACCACAGAGTACTTTTTAAAGCGGGAGGGAGTAGAACGGAGTAGAATTTTATTCTTTGACAGTTTGACTAGTTTATAGTTATCTGTGAATTTTATTTAATTACATGGTTTATGACGTAGACAGAGAAATGCAGAGAAATGTCTACGGTTTATGATTAATTACGGAGCGGTGATACGTTAATTCATGTTTCATTTCAAACAAACTCTCACTCTCAAAGTCAAAGTCTCAAACTCGTGTTCAGCTATTTAGCTTGTGCTAACCTTATAGGGAGAGAGTTATACTTAACTCTTATTATAATAAATACTCCGTTGTGTATTAAACGTAATCTGTGACTAAACCATAGAGGAAAGTAATATATCGTACATAGAGAGCCCACTCGTGGAATTTATTGAAAACCGCAAATGTCAATTGATGTGATAAATAGCGCCATCTATTATCGCCATCCATAAACTTAACATCTATAGCTATAGCTGGCTATAGGTACTATATAGGCAATAGTAGCTTTTCCTTCATCCTTACTTATTTACTTATATTCAAGTTGATAAAGTTTTACTTGATTTTATTTTTCTCTAATAAAATCTTAGTAAAACTTTATCAAATTAAAAACAAGCCAATTAGTAAAGAGGCATCAATTTCAAAAGGTTATTGGATAAACAAAAAAACAACTTTTATTTTACAATATTATTTATTTATTTACTTTATTAAATCTCTATTATTAAATCATTAAAAAGACTTTTGACCAAAATAGAAGTGAAGCCGGGCCTTAATAAATGCATATTTATGAAAATTAAAAATACCGTAAAGGAGCTATGTACAGAAGACCGCTTATGCAGCTTAATTTTCGATGAAATGTCAATATCCCCTCAAATCCATTATAACGCTGCTAAAGACCAGATTAGAGGGTTCACATTTGATGGCAAGAAAATTGCTGACCATGTGTTGGTCTTCATGGTGAAGGGGTTAAAAAAGAAATTTAAGCAACCCATTGCGTATTATTTCACCAACTCAGTGAATAAACCTCAATTAAAAGAAATATTACAAAAAGTTATTAAGTATGTATATAGTACTGGATTAAAGGTCATATGTACTGTCTGTGATCAAAGTACAGTCAATGTAAGTGTAATAAATGACTTGGTAGAAGATACAAGAAAAAAATATTTAAGAGAAGAAAAGGAATTTAGGCATGAAATCATTGAAATAGGAAAAACAAAAGTAATCCCTCTATTTGATGTTCCACATTTACTAAAAGGAGTCCGAAACAATTTACTCACGAAAGATTTAAAATACTATGATTTTGAAGAAAAGTGCGAAAAAATCATCAAATGGGATTACTATAAGCAAACTTATGAAGCTGATAAGTCGTATGGAGAGGTGAGGTGCCTACTAAAAGTCACAGATGAGCACATCTATGTCGATAAAATTAGAAAAATGAAAGTGAAAACAGCAGCCCAAATTTTCAGCCACACGGTAGCTGCGACTGCAGGACATCTGGTGGCAAGAGGAGACATTCCGGTAGAATGCCAAAATGTGGTAAAATTTACAAAATTAATAGACAATCTTTTTGATTCTTTAAATTCTAACACATTTCATGTGCCTGATGGCAAAATATATAAAGGATGTGTTAGACGATCTAGTCCACACCATGGTTTGTGGAGAAATGCCATAAAAGTTTTGAAAACTGTAACATTTATTAAAAAAATTAAGGACAAAAATAACAAAATCCGTTTGATTGAAACGAAAGCTATACCATCTATAAAAAACTTCATACGTACAATTAAAGGAATACAACAATTATGGATATTGCTGTCCCAAACATATTCGTTTGATGCTATGCTAACACGTAATTTCAACCAGGACCCACTAGAGAATTTCTTTGGGAATATCAGAAGTTATGGGGCGAGAAATACTGCACCGGACACGGTTGCGTTTGAAGGGGCCTTTAAGTCCCTTTTAATTAATAATTTTAACTCGCCCCATTCTCTGCATGCAAACTGCGAAAAAGACGACGATAGCTGCTTGCAGAATCTAGATTTTTTTGTAAGAGAAAATATCGCGTCAACTTCTGATATTCCTAGTCCCATTTATGAGGAAACACCACAATTTTCTGAAAGCATAGAAGACGAAATTGTAGTGCCTTTCATCAATTTAAATACCAGTATAAATGATGCTGGTCAGGGCAATTATGTGTGTGGGTGGGTCCTAGGGAAATGCATAAAAAATGTTTCAAAAAGCTGCAAAGTATGTAAAAAAGATATGTATGGCAGACCTGAAAGCAAATCCAATGATTACATACGGGCAAAAGAATATAAAAAAGGTAAACATTCTTTAATATACCCATCTGAAGGAATGGAAAAATGTTTTGTCCAAATTCAAAATTTAGTGACAGACATACTAAAAAAAGATGTTCCAAAAATGGGCTTAAAAAGTAAAATAAAAATGTTTACCGACATATTTGTTGACTTTCCATTTAGTTGTGAAAAACATCAAAAAATATTACGAAATTATTTCGAAAACACAATTATTCATGTGCTTATATATAGTTGGTGCCGTTCAATAAACCGGATTTTGTCTGGTAAAATCAAATACCATGGTGAGGATGAAACTAAAGCAGCAGCCCAAGCTTATAAAAATAAACACAAGGTAAATAAATAAATAATATTGTAAAATAAAAGTTGTTTTTTTGTTTATCCAATAACCTTTTGAAATTGATGCCTCTTTACTAATTGGCTTGTTTTTAATTTGATAAAGTTTTACTTGATTTTATTTTTCTCTAACAAAATCTTAGTAAAACTTTATCAAATTAAAAACAAGCCAATTAGTAAAGAGGCATCAATTTCAAAAGGTTATTGGATAAACAAAAAAACAACTTTTATTTTACAATATTATTTATTTATTTACCTTGTGTTTATTTTTATAAGCTTGGGCTCATTTCAAATTCAAATTCATTTCAAATTCATTTATTTATTTGTGAATACAGTAAGTTAGGTGTTATAAAAATTTACAGTAGGTACCGTGTATTCTACCACAGTGTGGTGTACAAATATATTTCTTCACGTTATTACCAATAACAGCAAAATGGAATACTTTTAAAATTGATTGCAAATTATAAAAATACAGTAATCATATTTGTAGGTGGTATTAAATATTCACAAAAATGTTATATATTATAAGTGAAAAGCATCTTGCAATGATACCCATGACACATAACACATTTCTTAATGGCGCCTTTACGTCTATATTGAAGAAAAAAGAAAAAAGAAAAAGGTGAAGTAAATAAAAATGTCATCTTTTCAAATTATTATTACTATTATTAAATACACGAGTCAGCAATAAATACTGCATCTGAAGCTAATGTCACGTAAGTAAACTATATATATATATATATATATATATATATATATATATATATATATATATATATATATATATATATATATATATATATATATATATAAAGAAATCAAAAATGTCGATGTCATCGGCTCATACAAAATAAATATTTTGTCTGAGGTCATTGGGTTATCATAATATCATGTCAAATGTATAATATGTGGTATGTCAAATCAATTATAAATATTATAATATTATGTATACCAAAACAATCATTTAATTTCTATGTCATTAAGGTATTCATTAATATAATAGTAAGATTTAGTAATTAATAATGTTTTTAATGATTTTTTGAAGCTTTGTATATTATTTATTTTCCATGCCAATCAATTATAAGACCAATGGAATTGTTAATCTCAATTTCATAGCTTTGGGTATTATTGCCTTCATAAACGACCGTACAATCATCCGCAAAAAGGACCATAGATTGTTGTATCACCGATGGAAGGTCATTAATGTACAAAAGAAACAGGAGTGGACCCAAAACGCTTCCTTGTGGAACGCCGTAGTACACAGCTCGGGGTGTCGATCGATAAACCTTTTCTGTCAACTTTATAGGACATATTCTCCTTATTTCAGTAATCTGCGTCCTGTGTGTAAGATATGACTCAAAAAGATCTAAAACTGTCCCCCGCAATCCATATTGATGTAATTTTCTTATTAATATTTTGTTATATATGTTTGGGCTGCTGCTTTAGTTTCATCCTCACCATGGTATTTGATTTTACCAGACAAAATCCGGTTTATTGAACGGCACCAACTATATATAAGCACATGAATAATTGTGTTTTCGAAATAATTTCGTAATATTTTTTGATGTTTTTCACAACTAAATGGAAAGTCAACAAATATGTCGGTAAACATTTTTATTTTACTTTTTAAGCCCATTTTTGGAACATCTTTTTTTAGTATGTCTGTCACTAAATTTTGAATTTGGACAAAACATTTTTCCATTCCTTCAGATGGGTATATTAAAGAATGTTTACCTTTTTTATATTCTTTTGCCCGTATGTAATCATTGGATTTGCTTTCAGGTCTGCCATACATATCTTTTTTACATACTTTGCAGCTTTTTGAAACATTTTTTATGCATTTCCCTAGGACCCACCCACACACATAATTGCCCTGACCAGCATCATTTATACTGGTATTTAAATTGATGAAAGGCACTACAATTTCGTCTTCTATGCTTTCAGAAAATTGTGGTGTTTCCTCATAAATGGGACTAGGAATATCAGAAGTTGACGCGATATTTTCTCTTACAAAAAAATCTAGATTCTGCAAGCAGCTATCGTCGTCTTTTTCGCAGTTTGCATGCAGAGAATGGGGCGAGTTAAAATTATTAATTAAAAGGGACTTAAAGGCCCCTTCAAACGCAACCGTGTCCGGTGCAGTATTTCTCGCCCCATAACTTCTGATATTCCCAAAGAAATTCTCTAGTGGGTCCTGGTTGAAATTACGTGTTAGCATAGCATCAAACGAATATGTTTGGGACAGCAATATCCATAATTGTTGTATTCCTTTAATTGTACGTATGAAGTTTTTTATAGATGGTATAGCTTTCGTTTCAATCAAACGGATTTTGTTATTTTTGTCCTTAATTTTTTTAATAAATGTTACAGTTTTCAAAACTTTTATGGCATTTCTCCACAAACCATGGTGTGGACTAGATCGTCTAACACATCCTTTATATATTTTTCCATCAGGCACATGAAATGTGTTAGAATTTAAAGAATCAAAAAGATTGTCTATTAATTTTGTAAATTTTACCACATTTTGGCATTCTACCGGAATGTCTCCTCTTGCCATCAGATGTCCTGCAGTCGCAGCTACCGTGTGGCTGAAAATTTGGGCTGCTGTTTTCACTTTCATTTTTCTAATTTTATCGACATAGATGTGCTCATCTGTGACTTTTAGTAGGCACCTCACCTCTCCATACGACTTATCAGCTTCATAAGTTTGCTTATAGTAATCCCATTTGATGATTTTTTCGCACTTTTCTTCAAAATCATAGTATTTTAAATCTTTCGTGAGTAAATTGTTTCGGACTCCTTTTAGTAAATGTGGAACATCAAATAGAGGGATTACTTTTGTTTTTCCTATTTCAATGATTTCATGCCTAAATTCCTTTTCTTCTCTTAAATATTTTTTTCTTGTATCTTCTACCAAGTCATTTATTACACTTACATTGACTGTACTTTGATCACAGACAGTACATATGACCTTTAATCCAGTACTATATACATACTTAATAACTTTTTGTAATATTTCTTTTAATTGAGGTTTATTCACTGAGTTGGTGAAATAATACGCAATGGGTTGCTTAAATTTCTTTTTTAACCCCTTCACCATGAAGACCAACACATGGTCAGCAATTTTCTTGCCATCAAATGTGAACCCTCTAAGCTGGTCTTTAGCAGCGTTATAATGGATTTGAGGGGATATTGACATTTCATCGAAAATTAAGCTGCATAAGCGGTCTTCTGTACATAGCTCCTTGACGGTATTTTTAATTTTCATAAATATGCATTTATTAAGGCCCGGCTTCACTTCTATTTTGGTCAAAAGTCTTTTTAATGATTTAGTTGAAGGCAATGTGAAATATTTTGCCAAAAGAGGGTAGCTTCTTGGACTCTTTTTATATAAAGAAAGCGAGAGCACTTTTTCTTCGAGCGAAAATCTGCGACCAGGAGGCCTCTTGCTCGTCTGGGTGTACTGCATTTTTGTGAAAATTTTTGCTGCTACGGTCATTTTGTTCGTCAGTTTTTTAAATAAAATATCTGCTGACATTTTTTCAGCATTGGCTATTCTGGATTGAAAGGTTTTGTTTTTCTTTTGTGATCTGATCAAGTTTGATTGCAAAACTTTAATTTTTCTTCTTGTTGTTTTAAGCTGGTTCAACCAGAATGACGGCCACTCCTGCTGGTGATAATTATCTGTAAAAAATTTGATTTGCATAATTTTTGGATACATGAATATGTGAACCCATTTTTTTAATAGGATAGGGAGACAAACGAGCACACAGTCCACCTGATGGTAAGTGGTTGTTGTGGCCAATAGACATCTACATCTATCCTCAACTACGAATCAAAATGCAGACACATTGTTAGCTGTGAGGACTAAGATGTAATGTCTCATTACCAGTAAATAGGGTATCCGGTTCTCAACGCTCACCACACGAAATACAGCAGCAGTCAATTACTATTTTACGCTGGTATTCTGTGAGAGTATGGTCCTTCCCCGGTCGAGCTGAGCCATTCATGCTACAACTATACTCTAATATAACTGCAACATGACTCTACCACGTAAAGTAAATTTTTTGGCAATGGAAACAATAGACAATATTGTTGCCTTCCGAAGGAGCCTATTTTTATCTCAGAAAGACTAAAAGTTTGAGAGATATGATATTTTTTGTACACACGTAGATAATATGTCAAGAAAAAACAATATGGCTGTCACATAGAGGGGAAGAGGATTAGACCTGTGTGTAGTGTATGTGTGTATTAAAAAATGTTGTAATATACGTATTAAGTAATAAGACAATAGAAGTCGCATAGACGCGTGACCTTGTCGCTGCTATGATGTGTTGACGAACATCATTCACCATTTTGTGATTAAGTTGCGCGGGGAACGTCGTCCGTGAATTTATGTTATTATAAATTTATAATGGTGAACTGCAGCATAATCAGTTGTAAAACTCATCAAGGATGTGTAATTCAACTAATAAAGGCATAACATTTCATCAGTAAGTTGATAGTTTACTAATTTTCATTGTTTTAACTAATTTAGATCTAGACGAATACCTTACTATGATATTTACCTTTGTAAACTCTCACTTATTAGTTTTCGTATTGTACAATTAACATTGCTGCTTTTTTTTGCATTGACAAACTCACCAAGCAATGTAATGTGAAACATTAGATATCATTGTGCATTGTGCGTATGTTTATAATACGGTAAGATGTGGCGACATCGGTTATGGAAGTAATCGAGCGCTAATTCATTTCTATTGTCTTATTATTACTATTTCTGTGCACTGTATGTATTTATTTATATGTCATTAGGATTTACAAAATTATGGCCAATTACTATCCATTTGATTTTTAGTCGGGATTGGGTTCGGATGTTTTTTAGGAAAACACCATAGTGCTTTTCTTAAAAGTGCACTCTGTTTCCTAATCCCCTAAATATCTAAAAAAACTTACTATTGTTTTTATGAATCGCCTTCTTCTGCAGTCGGCAATAATTGTGTTCTGAATTGATTCTGGCAGAGTTTTCTGTAATAAGAAAGAAAAATTCATGAGAAATATTGATTTTGTTAGTGTGTTATTTTTAGATTTAATTTAGTCCAACTTTATGTATATAAATTTACCAACAACATGAATGTAATAAATATTTGGAATTAATATGTCAGTACCTGTCGTTGTCAATTTTAATGTAGCAAGGCTGCTTTCTTCATTCACAGGTTCAGGTACAAGTAAAACTTTCTCTGAAGTACCAACTTCATCAGATTTGCCTGAAACATAAGAGATATGTTTTAAGTCTAATGCTGAGCACAGATACATAGGAAGATGGTGTCATAAAACACCATGCAGATCGGCTCGAGATTTTATAGTCATGTAGCGCCGCACCAAGCTGTTCAATGTTGTCGTTTTATTTATCATTGAAAATGTAATTTAGACTAGATTCTATTTAGTCTAAATTACATTTTCAATGATGATGAATTTAACTGTATTGAGCCCAATAACTATAACATTTAGAGTATATTTTATTAGGTTAGGCCCAAAATTTTAAAATGATACAATTGTATTTAATTTGTTATAACAAGTAACTATATAACTGATGGGCGATAAGGACATTTTGAAGATGCTGATGGCACCTAGACGACTATTCCCTTAAAAAAAAAACTATTTCGCTTTTCTTTAATTGCTGCCTACGATAATAATTGCAATCAATATGTAAGTACCTGTTAGTGTTGATTTTAATGTAGCAAGGCTGTTTTCTTTATTCCCAGGTACAGGTATTAGTAAAACTTTCTCTGAAGTACCATCATCGTTAGACTTGCCTGAAAAATAAGAGATATGTTTTAAATCTAATGCTGAGCACAGATACATAGGGAGATGGGGTTATAAATCACCATGCAGGTCTGCTCGGCATTTTACAGTCGTGTAGCGCGCACAAAGCTCTAACACCAAGCTTTTCAATGTTGTCGTTTTACTTATCATTGAAGTTGTAATTTAGACTAGAATCTAAATGGTCAATAACTGTATTGAGCCCAATAACTATAACATTTAGAGTATATTTTATTAGGTTAGGCCCAAAATTAATTATGATACAGTTGCTTAAATTTACGCGAACACTACACATTGAATAAAACTATTATTTATGGATTTTATCGCGTTTAATTACTTAAATTTATTTTTATTATTATCCCGACGTTTCGGGTGCTTTACAGCGCCCATGGTCACGGGGGGGACTGAGATGTTTGACGTCCCAATGTCATAGTTAGTCCGGCTACCTTCAGTTTTTTAATATTAATTTTTGGTCCGATTTACGCAAAACGAGCTTATAGTATCATGAAGTCTTGCAGTGGTATGCTTGGGTTTGGGTTTAATTTTGTTGATTATAGGATCCCAAGCAGATGGTAGCACCCAACCATCTTCTCTATTGAAATTTGGATGTTTTTTAATTTCAATAGCCTCGCGTATCATCCTTGGTAGGAATCGGTGTTCTTTTGCGAGAACTTGTGGTTTATCAAATCTAATGTAATGGTGGGGACGATCTTGAACATGTTCACAGACTGCAGACTTCCCGGAGCTTCCAAATTTCAATAGAGAAGATGGTTGGGTGCTACCATCTGCTTGGGATCCTATAATCAACAAAATTAAACCCAAATCCAAGCATACCACTGCAAGACTTCATGATACTATAAGCTCGTTTTGCGTAAATCGGACCAAAAATTAATATTAAAAAACTGAAGGTAGCCGGACTAACTATGACATTGGGACGTCAAACATCTCAGTCCCCCCCGTGACCATGGGCGCTGTAAAGCACCCGAAACGTCGGGATAATAATAAAAACAAATTTAAGTAATTAAACGCGATAAAATCCGTAAATAATAGTTTTATTCAATGATACAGTTGCATTTAATTTGTCATAACAAGTAATTATATAATTGATTGACGATAATGACCTTTTGAAGACGCTGATAGCATCTAGACTACTAATCCTTTGTTTTTATTTTGCTTTTCTTTAATTGCTACCTATGATAATTGGAATCAATATGTAAGTACCTGTTAGTGTCGGTTTTAATGCAGCAAGGCTGCTTTCTTCATTCACAGGTTCAGGTACAAGTAAAACTTTCTCTGAAGTAACAACTTCATCAGACTTGCCTAAAAAATAAGAGAAAAATGTTATTTATTTAAAAAATTGATAAAAACTTATAATGTTAAAGAATTTTTAATTAGAAGTGGGATAAAAACATATAAACATCTAATTTTTCCACCACACAGAATAACCACCATAAATATGTTTTCTTATCATTATAAAATAAATATAATACAAGTTGAAAAATTACTAATAAGCATAAAAATAAAACAATACTAGCAATAGAGCCTCCATACTAATTAATATAGGGTTTAATATGGGACAACGCATGGTACTGTATTTGCACTTGTTAAAAACATGGGCAAAAAGATTTCCCATCATTTAGGCCATTTTTCTTGCCTAATATTATAAGTATTTCAGTTAAATATGCAATATTAGCAAAATGCTAACTTCAACTCAAGCCCAGTACCACTATTGTATAATAATTAATATGTAATAAGTTAAAATGCTCTTATTTGTATTATATGTAAATCTTACCAGGAAGATGAAGTGATGGCACAGCTAGAAAATTCAACCGGTTATTACGGTTTCTATCCCTGTCTGTAAAATGGATATCACAGATGACCTTCTTTCTATACAGTTCATAATCAGCAGGACTATCTAACTTCCCTCCAGCTATATGAACCCAAGCCTTGAAACGGTCAGGATTCTTTTCTGGATGTGGAAATTGATGATAGGAAGTCTCTGAAAAAAAAAGAAAGATCACTTTTAATATTTTTCTTGAAAAGTTTAAAGATCTAAAATAATTTTCCTGAATAATGATGCATAACAATTTTTGCTAATAGAGCCAATGATCCTACTAATATTTAAAAAAAAAAACAGACAAGTGCAAGTCAGACTCTTACAAAAAGGGTTCAATACCACCATATAATATTTGTAAATAGCTTTTCTAAACATGCAAAATAAAGTTTGATTAAGGCATTTAGTTTTTAAAAATACTCTTGCTCAAGCATGTGGATTTAAGTGTGCCAGTACTTATCTTTAATATACCTAAAACTGTGCTATGGCTTAGGACTTACAACTAATCTATAGTTTGTAACAAAGTGAAATGCTACACTTAGAAAGGCAATGATAACACCTACTCCTTAGGTTTTAAAGTTATTGGTTCAAATTGCCTTTAATATTTTACATAAATGATCATTTTATTTTAATCTTGTTTGTAAGAGGGTGACACTGAAAGTTTTTAGAACTGGCCACTTGTAAACACTATATAATAAAAAAGTAAGTTCAAATTTTGAAAATTGAACTATTTGCCAATATTATTGTGTATGTATTTTATTAATTTGTCATTTGTTTATGATTTATAGATTCATACCTCATTATTTGACAGAGGCCCAAAAACTCCATCGTGTTGATTATTGTCGTAAAATGGTTTAAGGATTTAACTGAGGTTACACAAATGCTGTGTTTGACATACTTACGGGTGACGAAAGCTGGATTTATTGTTATGATCCTGAAACTAAGAGACAGTCTGCTGTCTTGGTTTTTCCTTCCAATTGTTTGCTACTTGTCTTGGAAAATGTTCGGGAGAAATAACCTCACAGTAGGATCTTCCTTCACAACGAAAACGCCTCGTCTCACACCGCCAAGCAAACAATCGACTACTTGGCAACATCAGACGTGGAATTACTGGGTCACCCTCCCTATAGCACCGACCTCGCACCTTGCGATGTTTATTTTTTTTCGAAAACAAAAGAAAAACTTTGAGGAAAATGTTTAATGGACACCGAGGAAGCAATGGCTGCATTTCAAAATGTCGTCGAAGAGACCGCTAAGGGCAAGTAAGCAAAGCGCTTTTCTCAGTGATTCCATTGGATGCAGGAATGTATTGATGTAAATAGACACTATTTTGGAAAGATATAATAAAACTAATAACTTGCTAGTTTGTTCAGTTTTTGATTTTCTAAGAACTTTCAGTATCACCTTTTACGTTGCCCTATTGATATTTCAACTAATCTCACAGATTAAAAATAAAGATTATGTAAGTGTACTTAGTTAAGAAATCACCTGATTGCAAAAATTGCTTTGTAATACATGAGTATACAAGTTCTTTATTACAGAATTGTAATTCCATGGCTACTCCAATCCTCATTGATTTTGTTATTTATGCCATTTTACAAAAATTTTATATTGCTATAACTATTTTGTAATGTTGCTATCACATTATTCTTTGATGTAGCTATTAATGAAAAATATTATACACTTTGCTTGTATAATTACCTTGAAATGCATTAATTAAAGTACCTAGTGCATGTAATGCAGTGTTATAATTTTTACTAATATGTTGGTTGCAATAGAATACTTTTGTAAATTAGATATATCATGTATTGAACTAAATGTGAGTGCACTTAAGACTGGTTTGTAAGTAAAGGCTATACTCATACTTATTTCTGTCAAACATTTCTAATGGCTTATGGCCATCAACCGGGAGAGGGAAAGGTATAATTTTAATAAGTACCTACGAATATAAACACAGATAAATGCAGTGGTCCATCTATAATGTAAATCTTATCCTGTTTATCTATCATTTAGGACAAGATTGTAAGCCACGGTGGTTCAGATGGTTAGCGCTCACTGTAAACTTCACATTATGCAAGCAAATCAGGTTGGGTCCCTGCTGGCACCAATGAAATTGATAGTTGCAATTTTAAGTGTTGATACCACATGAAAACATCCTGAGGAAAGCTGCATATATGAGAAATAAGAAAAAAAATATTTCGGAGAAACGAGAAATTCGCTAACCTGCAACGGGGTAACACGGCGAACACTTCCTTGCCCTAAAACCATCTAAGAAACGGGGGTACCTGTGCCCAGCAGTGGGACGTATATAGGCTGTAACTTTATGTAAGTTGTAAGTTGAAGTTGACAAGGCACTGTGGAATTCTATGGAGGCAAGATGGCAGAGATATAATGATGATTATACTTACTGTTTGAACATCCCAATGCACACCGTTTAGGCATGATAAAAACAAATCACAAGCGTCTATATCGCAAAGAAACAGCACAAACGAAGCGTCCGGGTCGCAAAAAAACGATTGCACTAGAATGACGGAGGAACAGCTCAACTCACACTATTACTTCGGAAAATTCTTACACTTCACTACGGAGGATAGGACTCAACTCAACGTGGATCGGCGGATTAATTTCACGAAGAAAAGCACAAAGATGGGACGAAAACTACAAACACGCGCAAACGCAAGGAGCAGTCGCCATATTTGTGATGAGTGATGACGTGACTATTTGACATTTGACAATCAATAAGAAATCGTTCACAGTGCTGCTATCGTAATTATTACGCAGCTTGTAATCTACACAAATATTTACATATAATTATACTAAGTGTTAAATAAAATGATACGTAACGGAATTAATATTTTTTACATTATTTTTCAGTCATAAATTATATTTGCGTCGATCGTAACGCCATCTGCGGTGACATAAAGTAACTCGTTGTTTTGGATGGCGATAACAGATGTCGCATTTCGAAAAAATGACGTCAAATCTGTTAATATATGGAACTGTCCTACCCCTGGACTAAACTAAACCGTACATATTTATTAGTCTGTGTACCAATTTTTCAATAATATCACAAACTACATAATTATACATATTTATTTATTAGTGTTAATATTAATTTTATCATCAGAAAGTTTAAAACCACTCAGTTTTAGTAACAACACCAGATATTTCTCAATAGTAAGTATACAGTAATCTATGAGTAAGTACAAGTGAAAAGTGAATTGTCTTCTACTTTTAAAGTTATTGTAGTAAAATGCAAACTACTATTATTAATTACAGATCTAAGTACTGAATTGAACTGCTTTTAATAATGGCATACAACGTGAGTATTTCATTTTTTCTTAATAATTTTATTAAAAAATCTTTATAAATCATACAATGTAAACATGTTTATGTCTATACGTTTACAATTTCGCTTCTAAAAGCTTTTTATATCTCATTACTTAATTGTTTTCAGTAAAACTATAAAGTATAAGTTATAATTGTTGCTAAGTCTTCAAAATCGTGAAAGTAAAGTGTTACAAAATGAAATGTTCATGTTCATGATATGATGATAAATTAGAATAGGTTGTAAGCTATAATGATATTCATGACTGAAAGCTGAAATATGTGTGTTAGTCCATTTCAAGCAGTTACATATTACTTTATCTTAATTTCTCAGTCTTTCATTATGTTGTATGGCTCATAATTAGATTTAGCATTGAAATAGTACTAGTTTTTACGGAATTTATCACGTATATTTAACTTTTTAAATACCCGACGTTTCGAACGCTTTACAGCACTCATGTTCACGGGCGGGACTGAGATGTTCAACGTCCATATGTCATAGTTAACCGCGGTTACCATAGATTTTTAATAATTTTTAAGAAATTTAACTTTTAGATTTACCATCCTAATGATTTCTTATGTTTAAGAGAATGCTACATGTTTAAATAAAAATAGATTTTATAGCATATATTAACTTATTTGATATTCCGGAATTGAGTTATTCAACATCCCAGTGACACTGTTAACCACTGCCTACAAAGTAAAAAGTACAAAAGTATCTTTCAATTGGGTTCTATTGTGCCACGCTACAACTAGGGAATGCAAACATGGTTTTCAGCATATTTGAATTATTTTAAAAACCTGGTGATTTTTTTTACATTTCTGGTTTTTCGGATTTTCTTATTATTTGCAAATAGCAACACCAAGTGTCTGTGAAAACGATGTATTATAGAGTATGTCTATTGTGATTCTGGGAACCACAATAGACATACTCTATAAAAACATCAAGGTAGCTAGTGTAACAACGTATGATGCTGTAGCAGAAAATGCAAATCTATTTGCCTGATAGTGACGATGAAGAAGATGGTATATCAGTTTAGACAGAAAATAGACAAAGGTCTAGTGTTTCTAATCAATACTACATACAGACTTGATATGAAAATTTTTAGAAAATCTGCACTAAAAATGATGACATGGTACAAAGGTATGTAAAAGAGAAGTTTTTGCCATGAACTATGTGTAATTTTGGACTGCAAAACGAGATGGAGTTCATTAGGCGATATGGTTGACAGATTTTAGTACTCTGACATACAGAAAGCATTGCTGGACTTGATGAAATTACCTCTCTAAGTCAATTAAAAGAAGAACTCGAAATAGTAAAAGAAGTTGTTGACGACTTTTGCTTAGAAGTTGCAACTCTTCTTACATCTGACACTTAAACTTGTGTTAAAATGCATATTCGGAAAACTGTCATGAGAAATGCCTTCATGGCATTCTGAGTTTTGAACTACATACAGCTTTACGAAAGAGAATATGGTGAGAGATATCTTTTAATACAAGGTGTTTTGAAATATTTAGATGATGCTTTAGTATTTTTTGATGACATTTACAGTGATTCTATATTTCAAAAACCAACCGCAGATTCCATAAAATCTATCATATAGAAAATAGTCAATACTTTGGCAGGACATCAGAGGTTGAACACTGCTTCTTCAACTCCTAATTTCAAAAGTTTCAAACAGAAGCTTGCATGCATTGAAACTAACAAAGAGCTGTACTGGACTATCTTTATCTGCACTAAATTTAGAAATCGAAAAAATGGTTTTATGTGAAATGGCATTACACGAGAATGGCGGTGGTGAGTTTTTTAACAAAGGCATACAAAGCTCTCATCATGATCAAACCCACAAGTGTCGAATCACAACATGCATTTCCGACAGCTGGTTATTTCTGCAGCAAAATACAGTCTCGTCTTAATGATTCCACTCTTGATGCTTTACTTTTCTTAAGGTCTCATTTTCTTACTAGGGTTCCAAGGGTCCGCATACAAATGTGATGTATAACTACATGCTAGATCAGATTCAAACTTTGCAAATATATTGAGAAGACAAATCAATGTCTGTAATTGGTTTTTAATTTTCAAAGTACTAAAATTAAATCAAACAAAATAAGAGTGAGTTGAAATTTTTATACTAATCTAATTACAGCCTTTTATTTTGTTTTGTTTAAGTTTATACTGATGAAGACAACAGACATCCATGTTCATTTGTCTTGTCAATATATTTACAAAGATTGAATTTTACCCCTTTTTGTGTTGTTTTTATCTAAACTTTCATTAAACTTTTTCTTTAATAAATTTCTGCACTTTCTTTGAAATTTTAAATATGTATTTCCTTTTAATAGGTATTAGGTACATATCTATTTAATAATTGAAAAGATAAGTCTGAATTTCACATGCAGTTTCACAATATAATTTATACAAAGAATAACCCGTTTCACCGAAAACCGGGTTTTTGGAAGAAATCCAAAAAAAAACGGTTTTTATTTGGGTTTAAAAAAAGGTTTTAATTTGGACCAGTTTTGCATTCCCTAGCCACAACCAACCGGATTGAATACATAGGATATATGACATTGAATATGGATAGGATGAGAACATATAAGAGAAAAACACAAAAGGGTATTGTTTCCCAGGATTTTCTACACAAGGGCTGCTGAATAGGTGATTAAAGATGGGCGCAAATTAAAAATCGTTGCATGTGAATAAGAAATTTGTCACGCAAAGCTACAACGGTATCTGAAGAAAATAAAGAGTGAACTTACTCTTACAGTTAGATATAAACCAGGACTGATTTTTAATGAGGAACAAGAAACTTCATTGACATCATACATCCTAAAAAGCACATCTATCTACTTCAGACTTCTACCTGAAGAAGTTCGACTGTGACCGTGGAATGAAAAGGGGAGATCTCCCGCCGGGCAAGGTGTTCTGCCCGGGGAGCGGCCAACGCTCCGTGCGATAGTTCGGAGATGTTCTTTATATACTGTTTATGATTCGGAATTTTGATAGAGTGATTTAGGCTTCGGTGTGTTTCGCTTACGGCGCGACGACAGCGCCGCCACATCACCCCCCTGCTCAGACCGGAGGTCGATAGTGCAGCCTCGTTGCCGACGAATATGCAAGTGCCCGGAGATTTTCCTGTAGTCTGCGGTGAGTCGAGCAGAAGACAAGTAATCTGCGAGAGTGCCTTGAAGCAGAGGCGAGCAATAAGGCTCAGAGCCGTGCCGAACACTGTATAGCGCAGAGAGTAGCTTGAAAGAACAGGAAGCATTATTATTCCCGTGCTGCGATGAACCTTGTGAAGCTAGATGGCTTGCAGGATATGAACACTGCAGACGATATCTGCTCGGGAGCGAATGGATGGGGTACTTTATGACGATGACGAAGCCTGAAGCCTTGAAGTTTCCGAAGGTAGTTGCGTGTTTAGATCACGTCGGCGTCACCATTGTGGCCGTGGAAGGAAAAGGGGAGATCTCCCGCCGGGCAAGGTGTTTTGCCCGGGGGCGGCCAACGCTCCGTGCGATAGTTCGGAGATGTTCTTTATATACTGTTTATGATTCGGAATTTTGATAGCGTGATTTAGGCTTCGGTGTATTTCGCTTGCGGCGCGACGACAGAGCTGCCACAAGACAACTTGTATACCAGTGCACGATAAAATTTGGTGTCCAAAACATTCCACCCTCTTGGGCTGAAAATGGTAATGCCAGTAAGGAATGATTGACAAATTTTTGAAAAGAAACCCAGTGCTTTCTATAAGTACACTGGAAGCAATGAGTGCAGGATGTGCAACCTCATTCAACAGACATAATGTGAACCAATTATTTGAGAAACTTGGTGATTGAATTACAAAATATAATCTTACTCCTTAACATATATGAAATTTAGACGGGACTGGAGTTCAAACTGTGCTGAAATCAAAGGAAATTGTGACTGAAAAAGGAGTAAAGCAGTTAGAGCATTTGTATCAGCAGAATGTGGAATGTAGTTACGGTTGAGCTAGTAGTAAATGCTTTGGGAAACACAATTCCACCAATGTTTGTATTCCCACGTCTGAAATATAAGGATCTGTTTATTCGCGATGGCCCTCCTGAATGTATTAGTGCTGGTAATCTCTCATGTTGGATGACAAGCTCGGAATTTCTGATGTTTATGAATAATTTCATAAAATATAATAAGCCTAGTCCTGAAGAACCAGTGCTTTTACTCCTAGATAATCATTCATTACATGTTGATATTGATGTGATTGAAAAAGCATTTGAAAATTATCATTCCCAACATATTGCACCCACTGGCTCCAACCACTTGATGTTGGAATCAATGGTCCGTTCAATCATACTGCTCCTAAGCACAAAACAATTGCATTCAACAATGCAAATAAACACATTATTTCCAATGTGTTGAAATACGGTGCTGTCTTCCTCTCTAAAAACAGTTGAATCGAAGGGCGTAATAGCCGCCTTTTTAGTCACCAATCGTCTCATGCCAGATAATCAACTCTTACAAGAGATGAATAATTTACCTGGCTCCACAAACATTCAAGAAAAGACCCCTGAAGATCTCCATGAGTCAATAATCCAGCCTGGTCCTCAGCACCACCAGTGCAGTGTTAAATGTATAAATGAAACCAGATCTTCAGGTATTTAGCAATCAATCCATCAGGTTATCTGCAACTATAGTCACGTCAGTACAGTTAAGAGCTTATCTCCCCTCACTATCATCCTCAAGCAGCTGATCGCATTACTTCTCAAATAGGATGTAATGATGCAGCATTTTTCTCACGAGTTAAAATACACACCATAAGAGAAAGTCAGCTGTTCTAACTGATACTCCAGAAAAAAATTCTTTAGCAGAGAAACAGGCTAAGAAAGAGCTGAAAGATATGAAATACGTGGTAGAGCCATATTGCAGCCATATTAGTGGTATAGTTGTAGCACGAATGGGTCGGCTCAATGGGAAAGAACCACACTCTCACATGTGTTTCGTATGGTGAGTGTAGAGAACCGAATACCCTTTTTATGTCGTATCGGTCCGGAAAAATCGCCGGTGGTAAACTATTCCACAGAGAGGTTGTACGCGGAAGAAAACTCCTTTTGAAATGTACAGTGGTGGACCGCCAAGCATCCAGATGGTGTGGATGGTATCGGGACGTTTGCGCCGTAGTGCGTTCACGAAATTTGGCGGCTGAGATTAATCCGAACAATTCCTCAGAGCACTCCCCATGGTATATGCGAAAGAAAATGCAAAGAGATGCAACATCTCTTCGCAGCGGCCAGTGAATCGAGCCGATCGGAAGGCAAAAGCCGGTCGTCGACGATTCGAGCCGCTTTGCGCTGGATGCGGTCAAGTGGAAGGAGCTGATACTGAGGAGCCCCAGCCCAGAGATGGGAACAGTATTCCATGTGCGGCCGAACCTGCGCCTTGTAAAGTTGCAGGCGGTGTGCCGGCATGAAATACTGTCCCGCTCTGCTGAGCACGCCAAGCTTTTTAGAGGCCAATTTGGCCTTCCCTTCCAAGTGACCACGAAACTGCACGTCACTCGATATGTCGATGCCGAAGATTCCGATACTGGCTGAGGCAACAAGGGGAGTGCCTTGAAACTGAGGAGATACGACAAAGGGGTTCTTTTTAGCGGTTAACGCGCAAACTTGTGTCTTCTGGGGGTTAAACTGGACTAGATTTAGTCGCCACCCATACGAGACTCTGTTCAGCAAAGACACAAGTTTGTCCCGGTACTCGAAGACGTTTTCCCGAGAAATATTGTTGGCACGGCCGGTGTAAAGAGCATCACCAGTGCTGTCATCTGCATAGCAATGAATGTTACGGGTTTGCAACATATCATTGATATGCAGAAGAAACAGCGTTGGCGATAGCACGCAGCCTTGTGGAACACCAGCATTAATAGGCTTGTAATCGGAGCTTGCACCGTCTACAACGACCTTGATGCCCCGATCTGCAAGAAAGCTAGTGATCCAGTCGCACAATTTCTCGGGAAGCCCATAGGAAGGGAGCTTCGAAAGGAGCGCTTTGTGCCAAACCCGATCGAAGGCCTTCGCAATGTCCAAACTAACGGCCGATGCCTCCCCCTTGGACTCTATTGCCTGCGGCCATTTGTGAGTTAGGTAGACCAGAAGATCACCAGCTGACCGACTACGGCGAAAACCGTATTTGCGATCACTAGTCAGCTGGTGATCCTCAAGGTACCTCATGAGCTGGCAGTTAACAATAGACTCCATTGTTTTTGAGAACAAGGAGGTGATGGCAATAGGCCGGTAGTTGGACGGGTCTGAGCGGTGGCCTTTTTTAGGGATCGGGTGGACGAAAGCCATCTTCCATGATTTTGGGACTACGCCTAGTGAGTAGGAGTACTGGAAAAGACGCGTTATAACCGGTGCCAACTCTGGAGCACACGTCCACAGCACAATTGGGGGGAGTCCGTCAGGCCCACTCGACTTGTGGATGTACAGGGAGAGGAGTGCTTTGTGAACCGAGCGCTGTGTGAACTGCACTTCTGGCATGGAGCACTCACACCGCAGGATGGTCGGCGGCGTACTCCCCCCGTCATCGAGAGTCGAGTTGGACGCAAAGACAAAGCCTAGCAGATCGGCTTTCTCCTTTCATCGTCGTCCTCCCTGTGCAGAGAGGGAAGAGATGGCTGACAGAAATTCCCCTTGATAGCCTTGGTGAGAGACCAGAATGCATGGGTTCTAGAAGGAAGGTGAACTAGTTTCTCGCCAATTCTGCCTATGTGCTCTGACTTTGCCTTTGCAGTGACTCTTTTGAAGGACCTACAGACGGAATTATACTTCTTTTTTGAGCGCTGGTGTTTACATCCCGGGACGTTGATGCGTTAGCCCAGGCTTGGTAGCACTCCTTCTTATAGCATGATGCTATTTTACAGGAGCGACCAAACCATGGTTGAGATTTGCCTCCAATGGGAACCACAGAGAAAGGAATAAAAAGTTCCATACCCTGAAGTACCACATCAGCGACAGAATCCGCAACAACGTTGGGATAAACGTTGGAAAAGGGTAGGATGTAAAGAAAGACCGCATCCCATCCCAATTGACTGACCTATAGTGCCAAACACGGCGGCAGCCTGCAGAATGCAATTGCGATTTCAGCGTGAGTGGCACCACACTCCGAATAAGACAATGGTCCGAAGAGCCTAAAGGGGCGTCGACGGAAATCTGATATCCGTCCGGGTCAGCAGAAGGTCCAGCAGGGAAGGTGCATGACCCTCCAAATCTGGAATCCGCGTAGGCGAAGTAACCAGTTGTGTCAGACCATATGCCAAGGCAAAATCATGAACAGATCTCCCCGCATGATCGGTAAAACGTGAACCAAGCCATACGGTGTGACGGGTGTTAAAGTCGCCGAGGATCACGATCTCTGCGGAGGGGATCTGCTGCAGCAACAAATCTGTAGCCATTTGGACGTGGTCGAAGAGTCGGTCTGTTTCGGCATTACCGTTATGGGACCTATAGAGGCACCCGTAGACGCGCGGATGGTCGTCGCTGCAGGTCCGAACCTTCAAGACTGCCGAGGCGTCGAGAACAGATGTCCTCTCTGACGTAAACGAAAACTCCAGCCCGAGGCACAAAGGAGTGTTCCAGTTTGTACCCCGGGTAGGAGAGATGCGAGACATCAGCCGGAGAGGACACCTGCGTCTCGGTCAGAAAGAGCAGAACCGGCCTCGCCGTCTCGAGATGGTAGTGGACGGCGTTTAGGTTAGACTGAAGTCCCCTGATATTGCAGAAATTCACGGACAGCGTGGCAGGGGTCGCCTTGGTCTTGTTGCTCCGTTTGCCCCGAGCAGTTGTAGTCTTGAGCGGAATTTTGCCCCCTCCCAGAATACGCGCGGCAGCCTAAGCACCCACGCTCAGGAGTGGAGAAACATGGTCGTGGATGGTCAGCGAGGGATTCTCCAGGGGTGCTGGTACCCTCCTGGGGTAGTCTATCATCATTTAATTCCACTACTATGTTGATGGGGGGGGGGGGGGGGGAGTTGGGCCTCCGGCCACCTGCACTCACCAGACGAAACGCTGAAGCAGAGCTTCCACTTCACGCCTTCTGTGAGGTCGTGGTACCACTCCGGTTTGAGCCGGCCCATACTTGCAACATCAAAGTTGCCGCGTGGCTCTACCCCTGTTATGCTGCATGCTCGTGTCACTCTTCTCCTTAAAAAAAAGAAAGAAAGTAAAACCACTGTGAAGTATAAAGGAACTAAACAAAAAAGGAAGAAGGCATTTCTGCATCCCCTATGCTGTGACTTACTGTAATTCTGCGTCTAGAAAAAAATGGATTGAATGCAGCTTATGTAAGAATTGTAAACATTCCATCTTAGTCCTCACGGGTGACAACGCATCTGCATTTTGATTCGTAATCGAAGATAGATGTGGATGTCTATGGGCCACAGCAACCACTTACCATCAGGTGAACTGTGTGCTCGTTTGTCACCCTATCCTATAAAAAAAAACATTTGCAAAGTGTGGATGATGAAGACATCTTAACATTTGCATATCCTAATTGTTGATAATAGGATGATAAGGTAATTGGGAGAAAGCTTGATTATTGCTAGTATCATGTCTGTGGAGGCTTATTTTTTAATAACTCTCTAATAGATATATAATTTATATTAAATTTAACACGTTAAGTGCGTTACCGGACGCATATAGCCGGTAATGTACCATCCCGCGGTGCGAGCGCCAAAAACTAGTTTTTCTCGCTCGTGCGGCGTCATTTTAGGTATGATATTCTGTGAGTTAAAAAGGGACAAATAAATATTATTGCTTCTTACTTACAGACGGTCTTATTACAATAGAAAAAAGGTACATAGCATATTTGACCTGTACGCACAGAACGAAAAAACATTGCATTCCATGCGTTACCGGACGAATACGACTTGTATGTGCAAGTCCGGTATCGCACTGTTGGCGAGGGCGTATGCATTAGTGAGAAACTGATCTTATTAGCGTTTAGGCGTTTGTCGACATTTGTTATATTTTCCCGCCCTTTATTTACGTAATAGTTACGACTCCAAATTTGCAATGAAGCGCTCCCGAAAAATATTAGCTCGTATTTTCGAAGAAAAAGAAGAAAATTATGACATTGCATCCAACGGCACAAGCAAAAATCAAAAGATTTTCCCTCCCGGTAAGAAAATCAAAGTTTTAGAAGATATAAAGATTCCATCACGTTCAGTTAAAACTACATCACCTGGGCCACATACTTTAATTTGCCAGTCAACTACAAGCAAAATAATTAATCCAGGAAAGAATACATATGAAATTCCTTCTACTAGCAACAAATATGCAACATTACAGAATGTCTCTTTTCCTGGGAGTTCGAGTGAAGCTGGCTCACTTAGTGACTTATCATATAATAATTTATTAAAAATTGATTGCAACCTGACACCAGAATCTATAAAAGAATTATTGTCTACGCCAAAGTCAAATAAACAGCAAACTTTAGACACCCATCATAAAAATAGTGACCCTAAACTACAAACCCTGGTGGATAGTAAGATTAAGATATGCACAAAAACTTCCAAAGATTTGATTCAAGAAAATAGTTATGCAGTTAATACTTCACAAGCAATAGACTTATCATTACCAGCTACTAGCGCAACGGATGCAATATCTCATCACCTAGAACCTAATCAGCATGTAAACGAAGACCCACAGTGACAGCAATTATGTACCATCTAGTTCAGAAAGTTCTTCAAGTGATACGGAGACAGTATCCACGGCTGATGATGAAAATACTGTAGATATTCCGTTGATTACACAACAAGATAGCGAATGGGTAGATATCACTTCTTCTATGCCTAATATTGGTAATTTTAAAAATGATACTGTAATAAACATTCCTCCCGATGTAACATCGCCATTTCATATCTGTAAGTTATTTGTTACTGATGACATCATACATAAAATGGTAGCAGAGACAAATAATTACGCAAATAATTGCCGTTTTAATGAAAGTGTCAAAAATAAGTCTAAGTTGAAAAGGTGGCAGGACACCAATTTCGAGGAAATGTGCACTTTTATGGGTATCTTGATGACAATGGGAGTTGTCAAACTACCAAGCTTAAGTCACTATTGGTCGAAAAAGACATGTTATAAAAACAT
Source organism: Parnassius smintheus behrii (assembly GCA_036936625.1). Classification (NCBI taxonomy): domain Eukaryota; kingdom Metazoa; phylum Arthropoda; class Insecta; order Lepidoptera; family Papilionidae; genus Parnassius; species Parnassius smintheus. The sequence goes on from JAUPFT010000011.1 coordinate 21,038,227, forward strand.
ATATATTCAATCATTAATGACGCGAGATAGATTCTTATTGCTATTAAAATGTTGGCATTTCAGTAATAATACAATTGATCCAACGGACAAATTAGGCAAAGTTCGTGATGTTCTGAGTATGATTTTGAGCAAATTTGGTGAAATTTTAATACCCGGTAAGTATTTGGTTATTGAAGAATCAATGATTCCGTGGCGAGGACGATTGAAATTTCGACAATATATAAAAAACAAAAGCCATAAATACGGAATAAAACTATATAAATTATGTACACCTGAAGGGTATACATGGTCCGCAATTGTTTATACAGGTAAAAGTGACAGACCGGGAAACCAGCTACATGGCCATGATATCGTCCTAAAATTAATAAAAGACTTAGGTGGAAGCGGTAGAACAGTTATAGCTGATAATTTTTATACCTCTGTGGGTTTAGCAGAAGATTTATTAAAGAAAAAAACTGAACTATGTGGAACAATAAGAATAAATAGAAGAGGCCTACCTAAAAATGTTACATCTACTAAACTGAAAAGAGGAATGTGTATTGGTAAAATGAATAAAAACGGAGTTAAAATAATTAAATGGCATGATAAACGGGCTGTCACAATGATAACAACGTGCAAAAATCACGTTGCAGCTGTTAAAGACATCGGCAAAAAAACACGAAATGGTGAGATAATTTACAAGCCAGAATGTGTATCATTTTATAATTTAAATAAGAAAGGCGTTGATTATAGCGACCAAATGACGGCATATTATTCATCATTGAGAAGAGGGATCAAATGGTACCGAAAACTTATGATGAGTTTTCTTTTTGGTACCTGTGTTGTTAATGCGTGGATCATTCATAATAATATAACTAACAAAAAAGGAAAATTGATAGATTTTGTTGAATCTGTTATACAAAACTTTACTGGTCTTACATTTTGCGACGATATAAAGTCCTCAGAAAAGAAGAAGTACCATACCTTAGAAAAAACTACAAAAAGAAAACAATGTACACTTTGCTATCAAGAATTACGAAAAACAATGAATAGCCAGGAAGCTGACAAAAAGGTGCCAAAAGTTAAATTGATGTGTATTGAATGTAAGAAAGTTTTTTGTCTTCCTTGTTTCAATAAAGCTCATGAAAATAATGCTTAATTTCTTAATAAATGAAAATTTTATCGATAAATATTTGTTTTCTAATTTAACATCACTACTGTTTATCGACTATTTGAACATTTTCACCACTTCTTGTGCGCCACATGACATATAAGTCCGGTTAGACTTTTATACCTATAAGTAAAAAAATACTTGTCCAATTCTAGAACCAAGAGAAATGTATATAGTTCCAGGTTTTCAGATATTGATCGATAGTAAAAATTGCTAGATAGTAAAAAACAATATGAGAAATATAAGTTTTAAAAAGAGTTGTGTACCGGTCATATTTGTCTAGTTTCGCACTAGAAAAATTAACAGTACATGGCAATATTGTCCTGTACCGCACCAGAGTGGAATATTATGTTTTTGAGCTACGCAGTAAACGTGTTAAGTAAAACTTTAAATACTTTCAGTTTCAGATAGAAGAGTAACAGGTTGTTGTTTTTTCACTGATGTTTTATAGGTTTATAGGACTTTTTAGGTTTTATAGGATTTTAACTATAAAACTACTAAAGTTTATAATATGTAGTTCTTTTTATAAATTAAATTTCCAATAAATATAAAGCTAATAAACATTTTTTTTATTCAAAAATTAATTTTAATCTATGTAAAAGCCAAATATTATGAATGGCCCAACCGAATTCAGCTGCGGCACAACTTTCCCTAGACCCGGCCCCTCGGTTCAGTAGTGGCTTATGACCGCTTTTTAAAAATATAGTTTTCTAAAAAAACTATTCAAAAAGCACACAAAATAAATATGAATTTAAAATCTAGATAAAAATTTACATAAGATAGATAGTTCAACTATTAACCGTAGCATTTGTCTTATATGATTTATCTAGGAACTTAATCGGTACTTACAGCCCTGCCCACCTCTAATAATAGTTTTAACCAGTACTGGTAGTTAAAATTACTAAGAAACATTGGGGTTAGCCAAGATGACTTTCATGATATGATATATTGTTAATGCTATAGAAAACTAAAAATTTATGGGAAGAGAATATCAGAATGTTAACCCTTAACCACTTACCTCTGTTTTCTGTCACGTAACCACTTACGTGCAGTCATAGTGACCGCTCCAGAGTTATCGTCATGTTAAAATCGGGAATGATATATGAAAACTATATAGATATATACTAATACTATTTATTGAAACTAAAAATAACAAAATATGTTTTGCTGTGCCGTTTAAAACCTAGTATTTTTTGCTAGTCTCTTAATTAACCCTTAAAAATTTTACTTTTTTAGAATATGAGATCTGTAAAAAAAGGAACTTGGATATTGTACTTATTGAGACTAATTTTAGTTAAATTAATAAAGTAATTACTTGATGAAATAAAAAAAAAACAAAAAAGTTACATGTTTAAAAAAAATTAAAAAAAAAAGTACTAAAAGTTTAAATTATTTCGCGGCAATTACGACACATCTTTTGCGAACATTCTACGCATATTGGCTTTTTATATACAAAACAAAGGTGAAATGTTTTACGTTTTTTTAGGGTCGCAGGTTGAACAGGTCTTGCGAGTTTCCAGCTTGTCAGCACCGGAACTGATTGGTATTTCTTCTTCTACTTGAAGTATTCGGCCAATAGAACCTCTGATATCCCGCGGAATGTGTTCATTCGTTCTTCGTCGCTCCATGTGCGGTCGTGTTAACTGTTCTGCCAATTTTTTTATGAACTTGAATCTGCTTCCGGTCTTTTGCGCCTGATTAGACAAACTGACAATGTAGGCGTTTGAAAGCGATATGTCCAACAATCTATAAAAAATGACCATCGGCCATCTTTGAGTACGACGAGCTGTAGAATAACTTGAACACCTTTGATCCAGTAAATCGACGCCTATTTTCGTTTTATTATAGTACATAATGATTTTCGGTTTTTTGGTATTTTCATCAATGCTTGCTGTATGGTGCATGCTCGACATCATAATAACAGCCTTGTTCTTATTTGGTACATAAGATGACAAAGTCATATCTTTGGTAAAACCGAAAACCGATGATTCAACTGTTCTTTTCTTAGATGCCTTAAATTCTGGTGGTATTTCGCGCTTGTTTTTTTTTCAAAGTACCTACAAGAGTCAATTGTTTATCTTTCAAAACATTTACTAGTTCTGCAGAACAAAACCAGTTGTCAGCCGTGATGTTTCTGTTAGTTCCCTCAATAACAGATATGAGACGTAAAACTGCTTGAGTCGGCTTCGATAGTCGCTGTTATTCCGCAGTCAAAGTGAGCCCATCAGAACCTTTGCCTAAATAAATGTAAGCATTGACAAGGTAACCATTTCTTGCGTCTGACCAGCTAAGTAAGTTGAAAATAATGTGCCTAACACATTATTTTCAACTTACTTAGCTGGTTTCTTTGGCACAAACATTTTGAATTTGCAGCGACTACGGAAAGCCACTAACATCTCGTCTACACAAGCGCAGGTACCTATATTGTAGATTACTTGGCATTGCTGGATAAACGAAGCAAACAGTTCCGATATAGGAGCTGACAGATCAGCCTCTCTCCTCTGCTCTCTAGTTTCTGCATCATCAAAACGAACAGCATTCAACAAAATTTCTAATCTACTTTTACTCATTACGCGGCGATATATTTCTCTTCCAGAACCATCAGTATTATACCATGAAGTATATTGTTCGTGATTTTCTTTAAAGATAGCAGAGTAGAATAAAATACCAATAAAGGCCTTCAACTCTATGAGATCCAAATCCTGAACATTCGTTTGTTTTTTGTATTGCGGTCTCATCTTCCTTATTTTTTCATTAGTATGCTGAACAATTTTTTCAAGCATCTCATCTGAGAAATAAAGCTTCCAAATATCGAGAGGCGTAGTAGTATCATTGGTAAGAATATCTGGATACGCTGGCTTTACTCCTGGCGCTTGTGAAACAATATTATGCCGCAGAGTTCTCGAACGACTAGTGCAAGGCGTAGAAGACCATCGGAATCGGTTCTTGCCAAAAAAATTCCTTCTCGTAGTTTGGTGTTGCACGAGAGGAACCTCATCTTCTGATGAAAAGCTGTCACGTGTAACTGGCGATCTACTTCGTGAGTAAATAAAAAACGAAGAAACATCATCTTCATTTCCAAGCGGAAATTGCTCTTCTTCTGAAGACGATCCGCTCTTGCTACCTTCAGAGTCATATTCACAGTCCTCTTGGAGCACATAATCTTCCGCAACATCGAGCTCCACGTCGCTGGTATCTTCATTCAGTATCTCCTCCTCATCTGACACTTCTATTTCTAACCACCACGCAATATTTTCGTCGTTTATACTCATTTTACACCAAAACAACAAAAAACAAAATCAAGACAAAATAATCACACAACCACTTACGTGCGGTCAAGGTGACCGCTTACGAAAATGTCTTATTTATTGTAGCTGAATGCGCGCACGTTGACAAATGTCGAGCGACAGCGCGTTACTAACCGGGATTTTGGGAAGGCACAAGCGTAAGACAAACACACGTCGAGATATAGACGATAAAAAAACCGTTGCGGTCATGGTGACCGCGGGTAAGTGGTTAAGGGTTAAGTCCCGTAACAGAGTCATGACTTAGCACTGATTTAATTTTTGTTTAAGATCATAGAATGCCATTTTGGCAAACCCTGCAGTAGTATTTAGTAAAACAAGTGTTTAATATTTTACAAAATTCTTTATTGTGAATCGATTTTGGGAAAAACTGGAGTTTCCTAGGTTAATCTACTTGATCTGGTCAAGAAAAGTTAGTTATCAGTGTAAAAATTGGTCCTTTAGTGATTGAAGTATGTTTAAAGTTTATTGTTTATTAAATTAGGCATTACCTGCATACAACGAAATTATCTTAGAGTTTGTTCCCTGCATTCATTGTAGCAAAAGCTAGTAATAATATACTATTACATAATTAATGTAAAAAGGAAGTAATTACAGCTCTTGAACAATTTTGAACTAAAATTTTAACACATCATAATAATTGATACTGTTAGATATGACAATAATAGAATAAAATATTTTAACGGAATATTATTTGTCTCTATTCAGTTAAAATCTATAATATACTTTATGACTAATAAAACTGTCCTTTTTTAGAAAATATTTAAAGAGAATGTATTTTTACAGAAAGGGGAATAAAAAATAACTCTTACAGTGTGATCAAATTAATTATGTATGTTGGGTTGAATCTTAGCGTAGTGTAAGCTTTTTGTTGCACCTATGGCAATTAATTAAAAAGTAATTCTCTCAGAAATTTCTTTCCGGAAAGTGTTCTCTCAGACTATAATAGCTGGTTTAGCAAGTTCGTCAGTATATTTATTACTAGTTACTTACCAACATGACTCCAGAGTACAAACCAGGAAAATTTGAATATTTTGAAATTTGTATATGAGTAAAAGTTTTTTTTTTAATTTTATTTCAAATATCAAGGGATTTTAGGGAATATAATAATAATCAATATACATGGACTGCGGTAGCAAATTACCATCACATTTTTTGTTGCAGTTGTAGTACAGTTTTATATAAAAAAAAATTGGTGACTCTGCAGGCCATCCCTGGTACTTCCCGCTAATTTCAAATCCAAAGCGCTCCAAATTTCACCAAATGTTGCTGCGAAATCTTGAAGCTATTTTTTTTTTTCAAATTTTTTCTCCTTCGATATCTCACGAACGAATGAACCGATTTTTATTTTCCAAAGGGCATTCGACGTCATTTTTGAGGTTAAGAGCTGAGTAGTTTTTAAAATCGATCGGTAAAGCCATTTCAAACTAATTCCAAATAAACAGTTCTTCAAAATTTTTATTTTTGAGATTTCTCAAAATCTACTTGTGCGAATCAGTTCATACTATCAACAAATCTACTCCACATTGAGATCTTTAGAACGCATCTCATCTCATCAAGGTTTACACACACACACACACACACACACACACACACACACACACACACACACACACGCGCACACACGCACACACGCACACACGCACACACGCACACACGCACACACGCACACACGCACACACGCACACACGCACACACGCACACACGCACACACGCACACACGCACACACGCACGCACGCACGCACGCACGCACGCACGCACGCACGCACGCACGCACGCACGCACGCACGCACGCACGCACGCACGCACGCACGCACGCACGCACGCACGCACGCACGCACGCACGCACGCACGCACGCACGCACGCACGCACGCACGCACGCACGCACGCACGCACGCACACACACACACACACACACACACACACACACACACACACACACACACACACACACACACACACACACACACACATCTGTACGGACGTCCACGTGAAATCAGTCAGAATAGATTCCTGGGATCTCAAAACGTCGAGATCTGATGAAAACTCGATTTTCGAAGACCAATAATTGTGTAAAAGTGAAACCAATAAATCCCCTATTTTTGAAAATTTTCAGTTCTCCTAGTGGGAAGTTAAAAATATTATTTGCTTCAACCTTAACTAAAAATAACATGCCCCAGCCCTAATGAGGAAAAGGTGAGCTCAAGCCAAGGAAATGGTTAGGCATATTGCCATATCTAACGGCTACCCAGGTCTAGGTTCTGGAATAAACTCCCCAAGTGACAACGAGGATCCACAGGAATGTCCATACTGAATGGTGTTGGGTTAATTTCAGCCCTGGACGCCTCCAATGATCACTTTCTTCCCAGTGGGGTAATCATGTCTTCACTTCCTGTTATTGTGGGAATGGCGAGCAGAGTGATTGTGGAGGAAAAAGGCAAGTTTGGTTCTCTTGAAGAAGGAAGAAGGGCCTACAAATTCTTAGACGAGATTGGAAAATTAACAGAAAGCATCAGTCCCGATCTAGTCGATAATCAGTTTGAGTTAAGACTGAAGCGTTCCACCATTGCCGTCTATCAAAATAATCACCAGACTTGGGTGTTCCGGTGAATATCTGTCTAAGATTGGACGCGAAGTGACAGCGAACTGTTTGTGGTGGGAGGGATCAGGACTTTGCAAAATGTGTGCATACACAGTATGCCTGTGGGTCTGGATTAGCATTATTTAGTAGGAACGCGGCTTGGAGGGCCGTAGCCTGAGCGGAAATGAGAGTGGAGAGATCCCACTCGGAAATAATGCCCCAGGGGCGTTTCGTCACGGCTCTTTTGTGAATGTTACTGGTGATCTCCCACCATAAACATGGTCTTCTATGTCGAGGACGATGCATCTACCTGGTTTCGTGAGGGGAGGTGAGGGGTTTGGAACCACCCCAGAACGGGGTGAAACAATTAAGGCGGTGGGGGACTCGCGGTCGCTTTCTTCTTTTTATAAAACAGAGTAAAACGAACATGCGGCTCACCTGATTGTAAGTGACTACCGCCACCCATGAATAACTGCAACACCGGGGTATTGCAGATGCGTTGCTGGCCTTTTAAAAATGAGTAAGCTCTTTTCTTGAAGGTCCTTAAGTCGTATCGGTGGTAAACAATTCTACAAAGAGGTTGTACGAGGTATAAAACACCTAGCAAAACGCACAGTGGTAGACAGCTAAGCATCCAGATGGTGGTGATGATATCGTAAGTTTTTTGGACTTTATGGAGAGATCCTGTGACCCTTCGTCGATACTGAAATACGGTAGCCGTGTGGTTTTACTGGGTAGGAGTCCAATATTACCCGCTAATTCCCACTAGGGCAGCCGGGTATCAATGAGGATTTCCCTACATAAAGGTTTAATAGAATCAGATGAGCTCTGAATAAGAATGTGCTTTTCTACATTTGGGACACAATCAGTAATTCCTGACCGACAACCTTTTTTTTTAGAAATTTTGCTTATTCTAAAAAACTTATGCTAAAAAAAATGTAGGCACCACACAACACTACTTCCTCGGGCTACATGACCCAAGCAACTGGTGTGTGGACGGTAGTGTTTCCGAAACATTGTTCTTGGAAACATCTATCTGATATTTCAGAAACTGTGTATCCGAAACATTGTTCTCAATGAATATATGCCATTCTAATTATTATTTTTGAAATATACGAATTTCACCTAACCTAGCCGATCAGTCAGTGTACAGTTCTAGTACACGGCGGTACACGGCGTAGTTCCTTTTGTTTTGTTACATTAGTGACAGGAATAACGGAGAAAATAGAACGGTGGCGGCGCGAAGGAACAACGTTATTTGAACGTAATTGAAGAGAAGGGGTAATTTTCAATCCACAAATGGAAACCAAGCTCTCATTAAGGTCCCCTCTGTTGGGACGCTGAATTACATCCGTCTGGAACATACTTTACTGCATCTGTCCGGGCTAATCTTAAGAAAAAAGAGCTGAAACGATTGTAATGAAGCCTCAAGAACAGATAGTGATCTAGGCTATAAGCTAGGCCGAAAAAAAAACTTGGATAGTTTATTGTGAATAGGATTTTTTTTAAATAAATGACTAATGGAGACTATCCAGATTAGCCCGGATTGTTGCTTCTGTATCATATGATCGTTTAGTTATTGGTTTGAAGTGGCTATTGATACGTAAAAATGTTATAATTTTAAAACGATTTTACAAATGTTTAGATAGTGATATAAAAGTCTTAAGTTTTTTGACCGCTTGAGTGGTTTACTATCTTAACGTTATCAATTGTCCAATAGATTTAACCTCCCGCGCCACCACAGTTTATTGACTGGACCAACTTAGACCTACATAGTCAGGCCAAAGGCTTTTTTAAATGAAAAATAAATATGATTTAGTCTTTACTATGTTATCCAAAATTAAAAAATTATTATATCGTATTATTTGTATATTATATTATATAGAAATTATCAATTGGACTATTTTATAGAAACTGACGACCAAAGTAAAGTGAAATGTACTAATGTAACGTAATGTTTCTTTGTTTGCTTCCAAAAACATTTTATCAAGCGTTCTATTTTCTATATTTGGAAATAAATCTACGCGCCTCAAAAACATAACGGGATACAAGTAGATTTAACCCCTAAATAAAACATACTTTCAACAGTAAGATTATAAAAGACATGGCATTACTCAATTCGTACATTTTAATACAGTGGACACTGAGTACCGCTTTAACGAATGTTCTGTGTGATTGTGATTTAGCCGAATATTCGGTCGAATACGAATATTCGGCCTATCTCTACTTACAACGTGACTTTAAATATGCATTTTAGATTTAGTATTAGGTTTTATTTCAATAGTCTGTTTTTAATTACCTTCCTTACTTCAGCTACGAAGTGGCTATGTTATAATTAAGCCACATATTTGTTGAGAAACTATTGTTTATAAACACTGTTTCGGAATCTAAGTGTTTCTGAAACATATAATTTTGTTTCGAAAAGTTTCGAACTTTACGTGCTTATTGGCATGTTTCAGTGCTCCCCGCTGTGAGTGGAGAGCACAGAAATATATCAGTTGCGCAACAAGTGCATACAAGTGTGGAAACGTTTAAACATTTGTTTATCAACGTGGCTGTAGTGTGGAACGATGAAACTTTTTTAAATTATATAACTGTTTACTTTTTGAGAAAAACGAATATTATGGGATTGCTCAACAAAGAATTACAAAAATAAAATCACTTAATGTCTTGTCTATTTAGCAAGTAATTCCTAACCCACAACCTTTTTTTTATAAATTGACTTATGCAAAAAAATTTAGGCAGGAAACTTTGTTCCTGGAAACATCTACGTGATATTTAAGAATCTGTCTACCCGAAACATTGTTTCTCAATGAATACATGGCTATACCATTCTAATTATTATTTTTTAAATATAGCAATTTCACCTAACCTAGCCGATCGGTCGGTGTACAGTTCTAGTACACGGTACACGGAGTAGTTCCTATTGTTTGGTACATCAGTGACTCAGGTCAGTCAGGAGTAACGGAGAAAATAGTACGGTGGCGGCGCGAAGGAACAACGTTATTTTGAACGTAATGGAAGAGAAGAGGTAATTTTATTATTTGATAAAAATTGTGTATGAAAAAGCCATCAAACAATATCAATTTATTAAAAAATTTTCAATAAACTAGTTTAATGGTTAAAATAGTAATAAATAACAAAACCAAAAAGTTTACTGAAAAGCAAAGATGAACGAAAAGGATAGCAGGTTAGACACTAACATTAATGTATTTTAAAGTGGCCCAGGTACTATATGTATGTACAGCTTTTTATTATGACACGTTGCGCTAACAAAAAGAGACAACAAACAACCTATCGCTAGAAAAAGATGACTATACATTTTATTTATTTATTTATTCTTTATTGCACCAAAGATTTTGTACAAAAGGCGAGCTTAATGCTATATGGCATTCTCTACCAGCTAACCTTGGGTAGAACAGAGAGTGAGTTATGGGCAGTAAATTCAATAATAAAACATACAATTCAAAATGTACATGCTACACATACATAAAATATATATATATACACATATGTATTATATACACTTACACACACATATATATATATATATACATATATACATACATATATATAAATATATATCTCCATAAATTTATATACAAATAACTATAAACATATAAAGTGGACTCAAATTTGTTGGTTACGTATATAATCGTATAGTTTTCTTTTAAACACGTTTTTAGCAGGTATTATGCGCAGGTCAGCAGGCAATTTGTTCCAGAGGGAGATGGAAGTTAATGTGAAAGAATTTGACATAAACCCAGAATGGTGGAGGAGTAGACAGTAATAAATTGTGTGAAGACCGGAGATTGAGAGAATGAGTGTCACTACGGAATTGGAATCTTTCTTTTAGGTAAAGGGGTGAGGAAGAATCATTAAGAACTGAAAACAGAGAGGACAGCATTCGAAAATCTCTGCGCTGGCGTATAGTCAACCACTTTAATTGGGAGCGAAATTCTGATACGTGATCGTATTTGCGCAGACCAAAGATGAATCGTATGCAGTTGTTAAGTAACCTGTCCAACTTGCTTAGCAGCTCCTGAGAGATATTAGAAAGACAAACATCGGCATAGTCAAATAATGGAAGAATTAGAGATTGGATGAGTAGAAGCTTAGTTGAAGGAGGCAGAAAGAATTTAAGACGATAGATGGAACGAAGTATGCCTGTGACTTTACGACAAATCTCGGACACCTGTAACCTCCAACTAAGGGTCGGGTCAATAATTAAACCCAGATCCTTGACACTAGTGCGGAAAGGAATTAAACAGTTTTCGTAGCAAATGGATGGTAGATCAGGTATGTTAAGTTGTGACACCAATCGACGACTACCAATGATAATAGCCTGGCATTTACTGGGATTTACCGTTATACCAAATCGCTGTGACCAGTCTGAAATGCGTTGTAAGTCCTGATTAATAGCTGCAATAGCGGTAGCAATTTCAACCGAGGACGCTTGTGAGTACAACTGAAGATCGTCAGCATAGAGGTGGTAAGAACATTGAAGGTGGGTAGTTAGAAGATTGATAAACAACGAAAACAAGAGAGGAGAGAGAATGCCGCCTTGCGGTACACCTAGATATAGATCGCACCAGTCGGAAAAATCCTGACCAGCCCGAACAACCTGCTGGCGACCGCGAAGATAAGAGGAAAACCAGTTCAGTACTGACGGAGAGAAGTTTAGGCGTGAAAGTAACCCAAGGAGTAAGTCGTGATCGACACAATTAAATGCGTTTGAAAAGTCAATAAGGACCAGTACAGTCAAACATGACCTCTCCATGCCCTCTCTAAAATCTTCTGTAACTTGAAGTAACGCTGTGGTGGTACTATGTCCCGGGCGGAAGCCAGATTGATATGTACTAAGGTAGTTGCATTTCGAAATGAAAGAGGTGACTTGTTTGTGTACCAATGTTTCAAGGGCTTTGGAAAGAAATGGCAGTATAGAAATAGGTCTAAAATGGGAGGGTAGGGATGGATTGGGTACCTTCGCAAGAGGCAAGATAAAAGCTTTTAGCCATAACTTAGGGAAAATACCAGTAGAGAGGGAGAAATTGAATTTGAATTGAGAATTATTTTAGTTACGTATTGATTGCTGTTGAGCGCTCGTTGGCGCAAGCGCGTAACTTACCGATACGGAAGTTAACATTGTCTCTTTCACTCTCATGCGCAGAGTACATCTCGCTCTTTACCTTACACATATTAAACAACAGTCAAACCAACTTACATCTAATTTAATTTAAAAAAATTTACTTACGTATGAAAGGAGACGTTTTTCTTGTTTCTTAACAGTTGCCGAGTAATTTGTGCTTCATCTTAAAACAAGAAGGCATTTTTGCCACGAATAACTCGAAGATTTACGCGCTGTAGCGAAATATAGCCGCGACGCGAGAGCGTACCCGACTGAATGCGAGTCGGGCAATTACCTGACATTCGTATTACCATTCTAGAGCGAGTACGACGTATCTATAAGTTTAAAAACATCTTAAGCAGAAAAAAAAACTTCAAATATTACATGCCACTTCTACAACTAAGGCATAGTAAAACCATTGAAATAATATGTACTTACGTACTAGAACAGCTATTTCAAACAAAAAAATGTGCGCTACTCTGTGTTCGCGCGGTTGGTTATTTATCACAGAATAAACATGTAGAATGGTAGAATGATCAGTAGGTAATAATAGATGGTATTGTTAAATAGGTAAATTATATTGATAACAAATTTTAAATTTTGTCATTTATTTGTGTATTATATTTGTTTATTTATTATAATATTAGATATATAATATTATATCATAATTACGTTTTAATGATATTTTTATCTGAATATTTTAATAGGTTACTATGTCAAATATTTAAAAAAACATACTAAGTGTATGTTTAACAAAACTTATTAATATAACATTTAAATTACAAATATATTTATTTAAATTAGAATAAAAATCGTTCATAAATGCTGGGCACGCGAGAGTTAAAAATGGACGAATTTATTCCACTTTGGTCTTGATCTGGAAATCTAACAATAAAATAAAACAATAATGAGCAGATTTAAATATAAAAAAATTAGCCTTATTATGATAACTTATATATGTTTCTACAAAAAAAATTACATAGTAATGTTTTCGTCCTATACTTTAGTACCCACAGAAATGTCGCATCTGAACAAATTAATTTCATAATCTATATTATTATATTTGCTTATTTAATATAATATTATATCATATTTACATTTTTATGATATTTTTATTTGAATATTTTAAGAGATAACTATGTCAAATTAAAAAAAAAACATACTTAATGTATGTTTAACAAAACTTATTAATATAACCTTAAATTACAAATATATTTATTTAAAGTAGAATAAGAGTCGTTCATAAATGCTGGACACGAGAGAGTTAAAATGGACGAATTTATTTCACTTTGACTTTGATTTGGAAACCTAAAAATAAAATAAAAGAATAATGGGCAGATTTAAATATAAAAATTCTAGCCTAATTATGATAACTTATATATATTATGTTTCTACAAAAAAAATGTGCATTATAATATATTCTTCCTATACTTAAGTACCCACAGAAATGTCGCGTCTAAACAAATTAATTTCATAATCTATATTCCATGACACGAGATGGCGTCTTAGGAACAATTTCTTTTATTATTAATCTATAATACATTTTTGATTGATTAAGTAACTTACTAACCGATAAAAAGTTATTCCTTGGTATTTTCTAAAATTATTTGAATTATTTGTGCAATATTTAAAAACACATCAAGGCATATTTTATCGAGATTTTTTTAAATATAATTAATTAAAACGTGTCAACTCACTAGCGCCTAGCGAGTGAGACTTTTTTCCATTTTATTTTCTCTTTTTTGAATAAATTAATATATTGTTTAAGTAAATTAGCTTTTTATTAATAGGTTATATTACCTTATCGATACGTAGATATGTACATACCTCATAAGTACATTAATTATTATCATATCAAATCCACAGAAATCTAAATAATAAGGCAATAGGAGTCGTAAAAGCACATGACTTTGACGCCGCACATGTGACTAGTAGGCCACAAGCGCGCGAGGAGCGTTTGTTTCGGACACCAGTGCTGTATCGGACGCAGAGACGTAAAAATGGTGTTTAGAACCATATCCAACTGCGGAAATTCTTCCACAACTTGCAAATTTTTAAATAAAGGGATAACATTTCATAAATATTATGTACTTAGTGTTTTCAAATAAAGGGATAACATTTCATAAATAAGTACTTCGTGTTTTTAATAATGTTGTTGTTAATGAAATATACTTAAATAAAATTATTCACCTCCAGTACTACGATTGTCTCCGAAAATGTCATTGTTTTCACATTTCAATATCCACTGATTCTTAAGCTAGTTCGTGTCTACGAGTACGACAACTAATAGCAGCGATGGATTTATAGTATGGGCAATAAACAGTATTGTCGCGTACCTACGTAAATTTCCAAGAACACGGCCACAGTAGACGAGCGAGTGTCAGTGACGTGACACTACTATTTTGTACCGATAATTTATTATGATGAAATATGATTAAATATTTATTTACACCTCTATTTTTTTTTCTAATTATTTTATACCGTTAACAGTTTATCAGCGATTATCTGTTTTTTTTTTGTACTTTCAAATTACTTGATAAATTTTTATGCAGTTTTAATATATTGTAAATATAAGTAATTGTATTGTAAGGATAGTAACTACATTCGAAGAGAAAGAGCAGCCAAAGAATAGAAGCCGGGTAACTCAATAAATAACAAACAACAGAAAGTCAGTTACAGATCTTTAAAACTAATTTAAAAAAATGACAAACGTGTCTTCCATACATATATTTATTTGTTTGCTGTTTGTATAATGTGATATTTATTTTATTTATCCGTCTGTTTATTTAATACAATGCTATTATTTCAGGTTTGCAAAAGATCCGGATATTAAAGATAAATGGATATACTTAACCTTAACGTTTTATTATATCCCCTTTTCTCTAATTATAAAACGTCTATAAGCTAAAGCTAAGACTAAAAGTGTCTATTAATGAGTCACTTTCAGTTAGTTATATCTTGGTATGATGCTTCTGGACGATCAAAGACGCTTAATAGAAAGTTATCGAAACGTTCGTTGCGCTGCACTATGCCCAAGTGAGAGGGAGGCAATGTCATTCTCTGTTTTTCGCATACCTTAATTATTGGGCCGAGTGGCTACGCCTCCAGAGATTTTGCGTTCTTATTAAATATCCCTTAAGGCTCCCGTCTAGCTGTGCTGTTTTACATTCCCAGCCATTAGAGGGGGCGCTCTCCCCCGTGCATAAATACGTTCGAGATTGCACGTGAAGTTGCTCTATTTCATTAAATATATAACTTATTAATTTTTTTTCCAAAAATATTCCTTTTAGTTTTGTTGTGGTAGTATAATTTTTTACCCTTTTATATTTCATAAACGTAGTTTTTAGTCATATTTATACGGGTTGTAGGTTTAAAAAGGGTAAATACAACCGAAGGGAAAAAATACTGCTTCTTGTTTTCATTCATACAAATTACGATTCTACCTTGTATATTTTGTATTATGAATCAGTCAATTTTTTATTTTAATTTTTTTTGTATGAAATGTGGTTCAGCTCCATGATTCCAACTCCTCCCGTCTAATCGGATGTATATGATTTTTTTATACAAACTGAACATACAAATAGCGCTTATACCAGTTTTTTTTATAATAAAAATCGTATAGAGCAGTAATTTAGAAGGCAATCGATAAAAAATTCAAACAAAGGATTAACTGAATACACAAATATTTATTTATTTAGGTGGTTACAAGATTAAAAATAAGATTTCGCATTTCTTGATCCGCTGTTTTATGAAACCAGTCATAAACAACTTGGCTTGTGTTATTGTACAATTGTTTTGACATAGCGGGTATGTTATTGTTTGCCGCTAGTTCGTTCAAATTTTCGAGACTACAACCAATACTGATCGTGCCCGCGACAATACCATGATTAACATTGTAATTAGCATTGGGATCATCGGTGCTTATATTAAATTCTGCGTTACATAATTGACATTTGAAGCACAACGTTGAAATAAAGCCTTTTCTCGTCTCACCGATGCATTTCAAATTTGAAAATCTGCATCCAAATGATTCATGACTATGATCAGCAACTGCTTGCAGAGAAAGTGAGAAGTATCGCATAGAGACAATTCTACGTCCCTCTAAATCAAAATCCTCTTTTTTACTACACATTTCTTCACGTTCTACATTGAAGTCGAAGCAATCACCCTTTTCACGTGCTTTTTTAATTATTGTTTATGGTCCGATCTATGCACCATAAACAATAATTAAAAAAGCGGAAGGTACTCCGGGTTTAACAATGACATCGGGACGTCAGTCATCTCAGTCCCCCGTGACCATGGGTGCTGGAAAGCGCCCGAAACGTCGGGAATTAAAAATAAAAAGTAAAAATAAACGCGATAAAATCCGTAAAAGTAGTTTTAATCAAATAATAGCTTTGTTTTACATTTCTACGATTCAAATTTTATTAGCCCATATTTATCATATTTTTATTACCTTAGTTTTAAATTTTCTAAAAGGCAGTCCACTGGTGGTTTTTCGTTTTCGCCCCTTTTTTATTAACCTAAAATAAATATTATTATTAGCTTTTTTTAAATAGCAAAACTGCAGGTATTTATTTGTGTAGATAAATAAAAATGAATAACAATTTTAAAACAAATGCGATGTTGTAGATATTAAACATGTACAACATGTGTTTTATGCACGATAATTGGCTAATTGCTACTCAAAAATAACTGTTAATATGTACCGAGATTTCATTTTGGGGTTTATTTGCTAATCTTGTCCTTCTGTTTCCTTAGAACCATTAGTTTGTATTAAAATATTTTTAGAAGAATATTGAGGTTTGTTCTCTTGATCACTAAAACGAAAAATATTATATGTATTGTATATGTAAGTATTAAAGTTAATATGGCATTAACGTATATGTATAACAACAGAAAATGTTACCATGGCATAATATCATTTACTGGAGGGCAAGTGTTGCTAATATTTGACATCGGTTGACGATCGGTAGACGCAGTGGCACCGACATTACTGAAAAGAATAAAGGTCACGTAAATAAATTACTGACAATTCAAAATAAAAATAATATTATTTTAATGAATTCTATTATAGTAGAGACGGACCTTGCATTTTCCGGGATAAATTAAACACACACGTACAGACATAAAGACAGATAAGAATATTTCCAAACAATTATTCGTCATCAATATCGATAGTAATGAGCAAATAAAAGCGTCCGTATCTAAAGAAATGTAAACGTACTTACTAGATTAGAAAACAAAGCGTCTTTATCGCAGTACCATAACCCTACTAATCACTATCCTAATTACAGTAAATAAAACAATAGATAAGCGTCTTTTTCGCGGAAACGTTCACAAAAATATTAAGAGGGCACGCGTCGCCTGCGCTACCTGCGCTGCCCGCTCGCCGAGAGTTCTCTAAGTAGCTAAGTATAGATTGTATTATTATATAAGTAAGAAGCTAGTTTCTAAAATTTAAATAAATCCGTAAATAATAACGTTTAATTGAAATATAATTGCTTCATGAAACGAAAATGTGAAAACGTATTTGTGTTTTTTTTTATAGGATAGGGTGACAAACGAGCACACAGTCCACCTGATGGTAAGTGGTTGCTGTGGCCCATAGACATCTACATCTATCCTCGATTACGAATCAAAATGCAGATGCGTTGTCACCCGTGAGGACTAAGATGGAATGCCTCGTTTCCAGTAAATGGGTCTCCGGTTCTCTACACTCACCATAAGAAATACAGCAGCGTTAAGCTACTATTTCACGCTGGTATTCTGTGAGAGCGTGGTCCTTCCCCGGTCGAGCCGACCCATTCGTGCTACAAATATACATCTAATATAACTGCAGCATGGCTCTGCCACGTATAAAAACGTCGCCTTTGTAGCAGCACGTTGTACATGTGTATAGATAATGCAATAAATAATATCTCAAATTACACTTGTTAACTATAGTTATATCAATATTATTCACGTATACCTAGGTAGTATTCAACATACCTGCTTAGTCTGTTTCTTTTCATCACTTCAACTCTTGCTTTACATTTCTTTATAATGACACAAGGATATTTCCTCTTTTTTCCATCCATCTTTTTCCGTTTATTTCTTTTGGTTGTAAATTGAAATTCATCAAATAGAAGTCAAAGTCAATTATTAATCTAACACACGAATACTAATATAAACACTAATACAACACACTAAAAACTAGAACTAATATGTACAATTAAATAAAAATAACATATATTTATGTAGAGCAAATTTCACGATATGCTCCAGTCAGTCCATAAGAGCTGCGCGAGTGAAAGAGATCAACCGTGCGAGCGAGAGGTAAAATAACGTTGAACAACACAGCACACGTCTGAACGCCGAGAAATCTCAGCGGAACTGAGCGAACTTTCAGGCGTTTCTAGTTTATAAATGGTATATAGGTAAAAGGTACGAAAATATAATATTTTTTTATTTTATTTATTTCTAATTTACTTGAAAATAGTTATACTTTATGTGGTTTTAAGTACGACTTTGCCACATTTATACTTCTAATAGAAAAAAATAGATATTTGCAGTAAAAAAAATCATGAAATTACAACTTTTTAAGGCCTTCAAATAAGAAAATTAAAGCATTTATAAAAAAAATGACCAGATCAGATTATTGTAAACAATATTTAAATAAATGTGATCTCAATACTTTTCTTGATATTGTTATAGATTGTACATAGCAGAGGCTTTAATAAGACCTTTTACGCATGTAACCTAAACATAGGTATGTTTAACGCCTAATTTAAACACCACAACAAATTAATTTAAACACCAAAATAAAATTAAAAAACAGTTTCCAAAATATCAAATCCTACACTTTTAATAAACGTAAAATATGTTTTACTTTTTCTTTTTTAAATACCATAAAAAAATATTTGTTTTGCTGTAAATTTTGCGACAACACAAATTTTTACAAGACCGGGGCCTTAACGCAATAGTTTACAGTTTAATCTTTGTTCCATGAGTGCTAGAGATATGTGTCTGCGTAATTGTGTATTTATTGTTTGTCTATGTGTGACAGCTGCGAACCGGCGACACGCGTCCTGATATTAAAAGACAGTAGAAGGCATTTCTAGTGCCTCATTATTTAGATTTCTGTGATCACATCGGATCAAATTAATTTTAAACATTAAATCTGAGCTGACACCATATGCTCAGTGTTAATTTACTCTATTTTTAGTTATTTGGCATTTGTTATAATGTAAAGCTAGAATTTTTTGACAAACATTGATTCTTGGATAGGAAACTAAAGAAGTTATTAATAAATATGATACATGCTACATAGGTACGTTTCAGTCACAACCATGTAACAGTAGGCATTTTAGTGTCACGTGGTGTGGAAGTAAGCCTACTATTCTGTTATTACTATGACTAGGGCAAATCTAACGAATATGTTAAAATCCAATATCTGTATGTTAAAATAAAATAACTACTATGAAGAAAGAAACAAAGACACAGAACCTTCGTCATAGAGATAAGAAATATATAGTATAATTATATCGATATACTCAGTTGAGCCTCTAAAAAATAAAATTAAAAACATCTATGGTTGGAGTCTATAGTCTGTGGTATGTTTGTAAAGAAAATGGCGGACAAGTCTGTATCAATAAATATGTCGAGTTGTTTTTTGAATGAACACATTTTAGCGTGTGCAAAATGAAATATGACCATAAAAATAATTTATTGAAGTGTTTTCTTTATGACCTTTGAGTGTAAGGAATTTGTGTCGTCAATTATGTAAGAATAAATACGCAATCAGACTTATTTTCAATGGTTCGAGCAAACTACCCAAATGCAGAAAAATGGGAGTCTCCCATTATTTGATGTCGATTGCAACAATTTTGTTTCTGGTTTCATTTTCTCAGCAAACTGAAAATTATGTATGTCCTCAAAAATGTGATTGTTTAAAACAATATGTGGATTGTTCTAAGAAGAATTTAATCTATGTGCCAAGAATTCCAGAGTGGGTGGAACAATTGGACCTCAGTTTCAACAGATTAAGTGAAAAAGTTACAGAGGATTTTGATAAATTATTCGCATTGAAGATTGTTAAATTAGATAAAAACGCTGTACATAATATTCCTAATTTCCTGAAAACAAACCAAATTGAAGAAATTAGGTTGAATAGGAATAGTATTGAGTCTATAGACGGAGGACACTTTTCAGTGAACTGTTCTGTCAAGTCTTTGAGCTTAAATAGTAATCTTATTCGAGTGATTGAAGAAGGAGCTCTTGATAACTTGACCAATTTGATTGTTCTTAAGTTGAACCGTAATGAGATATCATCACTGCCTAATCATTTATTTAT
Source organism: Parnassius smintheus behrii (assembly GCA_036936625.1). NCBI lineage: Eukaryota > Metazoa > Arthropoda > Insecta > Lepidoptera > Papilionidae > Parnassius > Parnassius smintheus. The sequence goes on from JAUPFT010000011.1 coordinate 21,058,728, forward strand.
GCGTCAGTCAAAACTAGAAGTTTTGGAACTAAATCATAACAAATTGCATATTATAAGTGGTCTACTATTTCAAGGCTTATCCAGCTTAACAACCTTGAAATTAAAGTTTAATAATATAGATAATATAATGGATGGAGCCTTCTATGGTTTTAAGTCTGTTAATTTATTGCAATTAGATCATAATAGAATTAAAACCATTTCAAAAGGCTGGATGTATGGACTCGAATCACTGAATACATTGTCATTATCTAACAACTTAATATCTAGAATTGACTTAGGAAGCTGGGAACTCTGTACAAATTTAGAAATGCTTGATTTATCTCATAACTTTTTAATGGAGATAGAGGGGCGCACATTTCAACATTTAATCAATCTTCACACACTAAACCTCTCTAATAATAATATTTCTTCCGTGTCTCAGGAAGCATTTAGTCATATGGTCCAATTACAAACATTACTATTGAACAATAATAAAATATCTTGGACTGTCGAAGATATGTCTGGTCCTTTTGCAAAACTACAAAATTTAAAATTGTTTAATCTTTCTGATAATCACATAAAATCAATAAACTCAAAAGCTTTTGATGGCCTAATAAATCTTGTAGAGTTGGACCTAAAGGGTAATAATATAACATCCATCCAACAACATGCATTTGAAGCCATGGTAAAAATAAAGAAATTTCATTTAAATTCTTCATCACTTTTATGTGATTGCAACTTATTATGGATTGTGAAATGGATAAAAGACAAATTGGAACAAAAATTTATTACTGCTACTTGTGCTTATCCTTCGGAACTTCGAGGTGTATTAATTTCAAAGCTTAAAGAAGACAATTGTGGGGATTCACCAAAGCCAAAAATTGTTGAACATCCCAAATCACACCTTGCTATTAAAAGTAAGTCGGCAAATTTGATTTGTACTGCGACATCAAATCCTTTTAGTAATATGACTTTCCTTTGGCGAAAAAATAATGGAAATATAAGTAATCCCACAGTTTATGAGAATGTTACAATGTCAAAAAAGGGACAATCACAAGCCACATCAGTACTTATTATACCAAATGTCACCAATGCTGATTCTGGAAGGTATCAATGTGTTGTAAGTAATAAGTTTGGAACAACATATTCAACAAAAGCAAAAGTTAATATTGTTACATTTCCTCGATTTATTAAAATGCCATCAAATGTAACGGTTAGAACTGGAGAAACTGTTACACTAGATTGTGCTGCTACTGGAGATCCCTCACCAGAAATATCTTGGAAAAAAGATGGTGGAAATGATTTTCCTGCAGCTAGAGAGAGGAGGATGAATGTGATGCCTTCTGATCCCAGATTTTTTATTGTTAATGCAAAAACTACAGATATGGGCATTTATAGCTGTGCTGCCAAAAACCATGCTGGTACTATTATTGCTAATGCTACATTAACTGTACTACAGGAACCATCCTTTATAAAAGTAATGGAAAACAAAGAAGTAACCAGTGGTGATTCAGTTGTTTTGCAATGTATGATATCGGGTTCTCCTAAACCTGTTTTAAAGTGGCTTAAGGATGGAATACCGGTGATTCACACTGAACGTCATTTCTTTACTGGAGATGGTCAGCTGTTGGTAATAGTTGGAGTGGAAGCAAATGATGCCGGTAATTATGAATGCGAGATTACTAATGACTTAGGCACTAAAAAGGATATGATAGAATTAAAAGTGTTACCTCCAGTGGCGATAATGGTTAATGAGAAAGATATGACTGGTATTATTATAATAACTGCTGTGTGTTGTGCAGTGGGGACATCTATTATTTGGGTGGTAATAATTTATCACACTAGAAGACGAATGGCAGCATCTGTACATACTTTTCCTGGTGAAAGTGTAAAAATGACACAAGTGGTTCATAGTGATTGCGATTCACCTCAAATGTTTCCAGACAATATATCTGAACATTCATCATGTAAAGATAGTGGTACAGGTGATTCTGCGAAACAAACAAGTTTTGATGGAGTGCCTACAGAAAGAAGTGATCAGGTGCATTTTGAGACTGCTGTTTGCAGAAGTTATTCTCCAGTGCCTGAGGCACATAAACTTTTACCTTCTTCTTTTAAGCCTTCAATTCAAGTGTGTGTAAATACTTCTGTAACACCAGCTACTTACAGTTTTTCTAGTCACAGTGGTAATGTTTAGGGATAATCATAAATTTATGTAATGAAACATTGATAAAGTTATTAAAGTTATTAGTTCTGCAGTTTGACTAACTGGAATTATTTGTTATGTTTTCAACCAACTTCAAAAAAAGGAGTGGTTCTCAAATCGCCTGTTATAAATAAGTGTTACCTCAGAACTTTTTTCTAGATGAACCGATTTCGATGATTCTTTTTTTATTTGAAAGCTGGTGCTTCTCATGTAGTCCCATATAAATTTAATCAAGATCTGAGTAGTTTTTGAGCTATCCTTTATAATGTGTATTTAATTGACTTCAACTACATTGATTATGTTCTCATTTTATTTATATTGAAGTTGGTTATATAAAATTTTTAATTTTACCACTTGTATTATTTAGAAACAAATGTATTTCTATTTAAGTTACTTTCCAAACTATACTGGATGACCTTTTTTACCGTCTGGAAAAAAATAGGGTGTAACATGTCAACAGAGTAGAAGCCTATGGCACTGATATTTTACAAAATAAAAAGCAAAAATTTTGAATGAAAAGTTTGAATTTTTTTTAACAATTTACCCTTTGCTTGAGCCTGTGACCCTGCGAAGTGACAAGGTCAAAGGTGCCTACTAAATTTATTGTTCTATTGCCATTCGTAAAGTAAGGTGGTGATTTTAAAATATTTAATAAAAAAATTTTGTTTTTATTTTTTGTTAAATATCAGGACCATAGGCTTCTACTTTGTTCACATGTTACACCCTATTTTTTTCCAGAAAAAAGAAGGTCATCCAGTATATTTTTTATTTCCTCTCATTTTGTATAGTATGATAATATTATGTATCCATAAATAAAAATAAATAATGCTTTGTCACATTCTTTGGCGGCCTATGTTCGGCAGTGGAATTGTGATGGGAGCTGTATTGATGTAGAACATGAAATAATATTTCTAGTTAGTGAAACAGCATTAAAATAGTTAATATAATTTTAATTGTGTAGTACAAAATGTAACAAACTTGCCAGTATTGGTTTGATGTAAAAGACTGAATGTCATTGTTATTTTATAATAATAATAATAAGGCACTAAAATTAAATAGATTTTATTTCAAATGTTATAATTTTAAACCCCTTAGTGTCCTCAGCCTGGATCACTTTGGTTATAACTTTGTGATGGAAATGGTAGCTGTTTATTTATGTTTATGTTATGAGATTGTAAACTTATTTATATTTAAATTAATTTTAAAAATTAATAATTTCATAAGATAAATAATGTAAATTAGGCCTTAACATAATAATGAATGAGTTATAATTCTATATTACCCTATTGATGGGCTTGTAATCATAGTGATGCAAAAATTGATGAATTAGCCAATATGTTTAAAAGAAATTTACGTCTGTATACAAGGAGTGAGATTATAGTATGTGGGCACAAATTGTAAATAATAATTTTGGAAAGAAGTAGAAATTTTCCGTATTAATTATGAAAAACTGACTTTACCTTACTGCAGCAAATAAAAAAAATGGTATTTATTTAAAAAAAAGTTGTGGTTTTATGGAAATATAATTATGTAACCCAAGGTGGTCAGTGCTTTCATTTCTAATAAATATTTACTTCTATTAGCATACAGCATTTAATAACTTCATTGTTAAAGCATTCTTCCTTGCACAATGATATGACTGTACATTGTTAACATTAATAATAAAAAAATAACTAACTTGAGTAGGGGGACACCTTTGTTACGTTTATGGATTAATCACATAGTGAAAATATTTATTTAATTTTTTTTACTCTTACTACATATTTGTATTTTACCATTATTTTTGAGAGGAGTAAAAGGACGCACATTTCTACCCTTATTGTAAATAATAAGTTTTGTTCTATAAAATGTTCATAAATGGCCTAAAATTTTCAGATAGCCTTCTCAATACTTAAACAATGCAAACAATTTTTGTATTGTATATAAACAGCACTAATAATTGGGGATAATCTTTAACATTATAAATATTAGAAAATGTTGTCATAAACTATAAATCCCTGATAAGTTTTTAGTGTGCTTTTACCATAATTTTCTATGCAAATTATGTGTTTGATTTCAATGATAGCATTTGTAATTAATATAAGCAGGTTTGTATTATTTATACAATTGGATATATACGTGTATAAGGTAACTACTATTTATATACTTTATAGAATAAAGTCGTCCATAAAATAATATTATTTTATATTCAAAACTCCCTCACATGCCCTATCTCACACCACTGAATAATTTATAGACTATTCAGTTTTTAAAAGTTTTTTTTTAATTTATCGCATAGTTTTCGATTATTAATGTGGTACATACTGGATTATGAACTACTTATTCGTATATCTATAATACAGCATAGATATAGTGTAGTATAGATTGGCGATGGAGTGATTAGGGTGAGAACAAAATCAAAATACACCAGCGTGCATGTAATCTGCATGTGTGGGCTACAAATAGTGCTGCACCATGCATTGCCTCAACTCCAAATATCGATACCGATTGTAGTTTAATTGTGTCTTCTGATTTGACGCAGATGATGTAAGTGAATATTTTTTTCCAACCACAGCGAAGTCAAAAGGATTTTTACAATTTTAGGAGGCTATGTATGTATGTATGTTCATAATATCTTACCTCAAATCTGAACAGCTCATCTTTAGATGTCTTTAAAAGCAGTTAGTTTTTATGTGTAAGCTCTTTGTACACATAAAAACTAACTCTAATGAAACATTGGAATACATACAATATTAAAAAAAAAACTATAAATATGAGAAAAACTTTAATTATTGTGCAATTTTACTCCTTGTGTTATTGTGCCAAGAATGCTGGCTGCGTTTCCTCGCTGAATGGCTATACTAATTAAATAAATATTGAATCTCGACATTTAGAAAATACATGTTATAAAAAATAGTTAACTATATTAGTATTGTTATTACTTCTAAAGTATCTAACGAACTTATAGTCCACCTGACGATGGTTAGTGGCTACTACAGCCACTGGAACCTTGCAGCAATAAGGTAGTTGTCACCTCTAAGGATAGAGATGGAATGTCTTATAGCTTTTTTGCATTGGTACTATATAAAGGATCAAGAATTACACCTACCCAGACCTCACATATATCAAAACGTAACTAATAACGTTATGTCATCTAATATATCATGTCGATAAACCTAAGTACAAAACCGTTATCACATATCCAACCAAAACATATATCTAACCAACGTACGAAAACGAAACCGAAACGCATTTAACACAAACTGTGGAACGATATCCCAAAACTGAAAATGGCCCACTAACCGATGACCTTCGTTGATATTCATCGCTTCTCGTTCTTGCAACGACAGTTTAAATAAGTATAGAAAGAGATGAAGCGAATATGGATATCGTTGCGATGTTTTGGTAGTTATCACACAACGGTGCACATTGCGAAATATAATATATAGCTAAAGCCTTTGCCTTGCCTTAATTTTAAGTTTGTATAGTTGTGAGATGATGTGTGTGAGTGTTACCAAACTTCAAATGATCTTTAGCTCATTAGGCACAGGCTTAGATTTGTAAAACGCAAACACGGGAACGATATGCCAACATGGCCCACGAACTAAACCGATGCGATGTCCTTCATTGATATTCATTGTTTCTTGTTCTTGAGACGGTATCATAAATTCGTATAGAAAGAGAGGATTTCTGTTTGGCTCGTGCTCGTGCCATTCGCTAAGATACTTAATAACATCCATGAAGTTATTAATTTTTGAGGTTGCATTTGTGCATTTTTTTGCAATATTTGTGTGTATTTTGTGCATTAGGTAGTTGTAATTCAGACAATTATGTGTAGTGTAAAGTGTAAATATAATATAGCATAGTATAGTTTAAGTTGATTTAGAACTTTTAATCATTTTTGAATATAGACTTTCAAAATGTCGCGTAAGGGTAGTGAAATATGGGTTCACTTCGATAAAAAAGACAATTCCGACCACTTCTTCCACCGGAGCCGCATCAGCGGCTAGTGTCAGGTAAACCTGCGGTGAATAGAGTTGAATTTTGAAATTGAATTCAGAATTCGAATTTAAAACTTTTCTGCTAGTTCTAAGCCTAGTTAAGCATGAAGGAAAATCGCCTACTTAAATAATTGTTAATAAAATAAACTAACTAAAATAATTTTCTATAAATGTGTATAAATTATGTTTACTTCTTAAGAATACACTTTAAAATCAGACTCTGATCCTACGTCTCAATTTGAAAAAAAAAATGGGTAACAAAATTATAGAAATTAATAAGGATAGAATGAACGTAATTTTATTCACTACCGATTATCATCCCGTGGGTCCGACATAAGGACACAAATCAGGAGATGGGCAGCATTTTTTTTTTAGGTTTATGCCATCTTGCATCTACTCTACATACCACCTTGAGAGTCAATCAATGTTTGTTCGATAAAATATCTTTACCTATACAACATAGTAGATGGCGCTATTACTAAAGTGCGCTCAGTCTTACCAAAATAAATACGTGTACCTTGGTAACTGTCTCAAATAAAATTAATATAAGATTAGTATTTGAACAAAAGACCGTTGTAATCTTGTAATTGTAGTACTATATACTTTATGGTATGTAATGCCCTGCGTTTGCGACTTTAATGATCGACCGAATGCCCGGTACGTACGTAGTGTTTTACACCCGCCACTTTTCGTCATACAAAAAGGTTGCGGATCAGCATTTCACTCAAAGCCCTCCCGTAAAAAGTTTCACTTCAAAAAAACTGTGGTTGCCAACCCGCTTGCCAAGCGTGGCAACTATGGCAAATATTCCACCTATGATACAAATCTATGAGGAGGCTTATGTGTTCAGCAGTGTACTTTAATAAGCTGTAACAGTGACGGTGTAATTTATTACTGCATAACATTGAATATACAAAAATTATATATTAACATATATGTTTAAATATTACATCTAAGATAACAATGACATTAGAACCTCTGACTTCTAATCTAGAATAATCTATGTAATTCATAAAATACATATTGCACTGGTAGTACAGTTTGCGGTTATGGTTCGGTTGTCGTTTGCACATTCAGGAGCAAACCATTACTATTGATATCGATATCTGAAAACGGTTGTCAATGTCAATAACGATATGAAAACTAGATATCGGTTATGTAACCGTTGCAGATAAAAACTGAAAACGCCCATGCTTAAAATGGGGTACTATTACTTAGTCCATATATAAACTTCAAAAATTGTTAGTACAAATTCGCTGAACATCTCAACTATGTAAACATCTTTGCACGTGCACATTCGGTGCGGCTGCGTTAGCAAAAACGCGCATATGTGATAAGGCCCTTAATCGGAAAATACCTTTGTCCTGTGAAGAAGCAGCTATAGTTGCAGGTGGATTGGCAAGCAACGCAGTTTTTATTATTTTCAGTTGTATAATATATATATCCGGAAGATGCCACTGCCTATCGCACGTTTCAATTTCTCTTAATACGCCGTCAATACTTACACGACGACGATTGTAGAATGAGCTTGGTAGCATCATCTCATTCCCAGGTTATTCTATATTTTAACTATTAGAAAATTGTTGAATTTATATTAGAAGATAATCATGAAATAATGATATTGGAAAATAAGGGTTATACCTTTACAACAAAACGTACAGTGTTTTGTTGTTAACGTTATTCAAGTTATAGAAATGTAGATGTAGAATGCCCGGAAATGAATTACTCTTTGGAGTGGATTAACTGCCATTACAATTTTGTGGTTTTTTCTAGTAAGAAAAATCTTTTTTGTTTTTATGTTTACGTAACTCGGCACGGCTGTAGCTTTCGGTCTTAGGTTCGTCTCGCCATTAGGTAATCGCTGACAATTTTGAACCGCCGCTTTTAGGGTCGCTAGTTCCAAATTTCTCCACCGCCAACTCTTCTTGTTTCTAGTTTGGCGGCGCTGTCGTCGCGCCACAAGTTAAACGTACCGAAGCCTAAATCAAACTATCGAAGTTTTCGAACGATTCTGCATGCCTTTACGGGCTGAATACCTTGCCTGTCGGGAAATCTCCCCTTTTCATTCCACGACCTAAAGTCCCTAATACCACGTTTTTTAACGTGGTGGAACCATGCTGCAGCTATATTATGATTACAGCACGAATTGATCGACTCGACCAACGAAGGACTATGCTCTCACAGAATAACAATTTAATGCTTTTGTGTTTCATACAGTGAGTGTAGAAAGCCAGAGGATGTAGGTACCTAAAGGAATAATATATATTTACTTCATTTATTTTTTGTTTAGCCAGGTTATGGACAACCAGGTTACGGCCAACCAGGCGGACAACCAGGTTACGGACAACCAGGCGGACAACCAGGTTACGGACAACCAGGCGGACAACCAGGTTACGGACAACCAGGCGGACAACCAGCTTACGGAGGTCAACCAGTTGGTCAATTAGAAATAGGCCATGGGCCATATCCATCAGTTGGAGCAGGTGGAGGAATTTCACCACAAGTACATCAATGGTTTACTGCAGTGGATAAGGATAAGTCAGGATTTATATCAGTCCCTGAATTGAAATCTGCTTTAGTGAACGGTCAAGGTCGAAATTTTTCTGATACAGCATGTCATCTAATGATCGGTAAGGAGTTTACTTTTTGAATTTAATGCTTATAATTTTAACACTTGAATATGATTATTATCACAGTCACCATTTGTCACTAGATTTTGAAATAGGGATCTCATCTGTCCAATACTGATGTTTTCAAGGGGAGGCTGCTAGCTTGATGAATTCAAGGGCTAGAATAAAAAAGGCTATATTATCTACGATTGAGTAACTATTTTTTTCTTAAGTCACTAATTGTCACCAATTCAATCAGTTAAGTCTGCAGTCAGTGAACACGTACAGGATGGCCCCCGTCACTACATCAGATTTGATACAGCACAAATCCTCGCTAAAGAACACCGATTCCTTCCAAGGATGATTCGCGAGGCTACTGAAATTAAAAAATATCCTAATTTCAATAGAGAAGATAGCTGGGCGCGCTACCATCTGCTTGGGATCCTTTAATTAATAAAATTAAATCCCACCCCAAGCATACTACTGCCATACTTCAAGATATAAGTTCATACTGTTGTAGATCGGAACAAAAATTAATAATTTTAATCTATTGGTAACCGCAGTTAACTATGACATCTGGACGTTGAACACCTCACGACCACCCCGTGACCATGGGTGCTGTAAAGTGCTCGAAGCGTCGGGGAAATAAAAAAGTTAATATACGCGATAAAATCCGTAAAAACTGTTCTTATTTAAATTCAATTCAATTAAATCTTGACATAATAAAAATTAGGATATTGTTGAGGGAGGGATTCTGACTCAAGGTCCAAAACAAAACCAAAAGAAACATGAATAACTGATTTTGAAAAGGAATATTTATACAAGGTGCCCAAGCGCGAAGTGATCGCCAAGCGTCTTTCGAATATTTGGACAAAACTATGAACAAATACCATCAAAGTGTGTATCTATCTGTTTGTTTTTTTTTATTAGGTTTTTATTTTTTTCATAGAGAAACCTGACTTGCTGCTCTATTTTAAGGTATGTTTTTTGTTTTTACATTTGTTTTTCATTTTGTTTTTTTTTCTTTACCAGTTGTTATCAAGGTTTATCAATTCGAAGTATAAAAGGTACCCAAAATTAAACAAGACATTAAAAAAATTAATTACCTCAGAGTTTTAAGAAAAAATTACCCGTTTTTATTTAATTTCGCTAAAAAGTTGAATAAATGCCCAATGAATATAATTATTTTATTAATTGTTTTTAAATTACGTGATATTACCTACAAAATCTCATAGCAATGTTTCTAGCTATCTCAAACATTTATCGAAGTACAAACTCTTGAAATATGCACCACATTTTCAACAATTAAATAGAATAGACCTTTAAAACCAGGGTAGTGGCACATTTAAGTGTCTTACTATCAAAAATACCTTTTGCCTTTTGATAGAATAATTTTTACGTAAATAAACAATAAAACAAGTGTAAATTTAAATCATTAATTTAAAAAAAAAACCGTAATTATTTTATAACGTTTTCGAAATGACCGCCATTGACCATAATACAAGCTAAGGCTCTAAATGACATTCTTCGAGTCGTTCTTTGCACTTCCGAAAAGTTCGCTCTTCTTCTTCTTATTTCTGTAGAAGTAGCATCAGTTATCTTGTGGCGGCGCTGTCGTCGCGCCGCAAGCGAAACACACCAAGCCTAAATCACGCTATCAAGATTCTGAATCATAAACAGTATATATATAACATCTCCGAACTATCACCCGGAGTGTTGGCCGCTTCCCGGACAGAACACCTTGCCCGGCGGGAGATCTCCCTTTGTATCTGTTTTAGTTGTTCTCTCGTAGCTATTGGCACACCGTTAATATTTTGTTTCCTGTAGCCCCAAAAATAATAATCAAGAGGCGTTGAATCAGGAGACCACGCAGGCTATGCTACTGGACCGCCTTTGCCTATCCAATGTAGATAATTTTAATTAATAAATTGACGCACTGACGCATAATGAGCCGCGGCTCCATCAATTTTTTTTTTATATAGAAGAGGGGGCAAACAAGCATGCGGCTCACCTGATGTTAAGCGACTACCGCCGCCCATGATCAACCGTAACACCAGGGGAATTGCAGGTGCGTTGCCGGCCCTTTAGAAAGGAGTAAGCTCTTTTCTTGAAGGTCCCCAGGTCGTATCGGTCCGGAAAAATCGCTGGTGGTAAACTATTCCACAGAGAGGTTGTACGTGGAAGAAAACTCCTTTTGAAACGTACAGTGGTGGACCGCCCAGCATCCAGATGGTGTGGATGGTATCGGGACGTTTGCCGCGTAGTGCGTTCACGAAATTTGGCGGCTGGGATTAATCCGAACAATTCCTCAGAGCACTCTCCATGGCTTATGCGAAAGAAAATGCAAAGAGATGCAACATCTCTTCGCAGTGCCAGTGAATCGAGCCGATCGGAAAGCACTCGGTCGTCGACGATTCGAGCCGCTCTGCGCTGGATGCGGTCAAATAGAAGGAGCTGGTACTGGGGAGCCCCAGCCCAGAGATGGGAACAGTATTCCATGTGCGACCGAACATGCGCCTTGTAAAGTTGCAGGCGGTGGGCCGGCATGAAATACTGTCCCGCTCTGCTGAGCACGCCAAGCTTTTTAGAGGCCAATTTGGCCTTCCCTTCCAAGTGACCACGAAACTGCACGTCACTTGATATGTCGATGCCGAGGATTCCGATACTGGCTGAGGCAACAAGGGGAGTGCCTTGAAACTGAGGAGATACGACAAAGGGGTTCTTTTTAGCGGTTAACGCGCAAACTTGTGTCTTCTGGGGGTTAAACTGGACTAGATTTAGTCGCCCCCAATCCGAGACTCTGTTCAGCAAAGACTCAACTTCAGACACAAGTTTGTCCCAGCACTCGGGGACGTTTTACAGAGAAATATTGGCTCGGCCGGTGTAAAGAGCATCACCAGTGCTGTCAGCTGCATTGCAATGAATGTTACGGGTTTGCAACATATCATTGATATGCAGAAGAAACATCGTTGGCGATAGCACGCAGCCTTGTGGAACACCAGCGTTAATAGCCTTGCAATCGGAGCTTGCACCGTCTACAACGACCTTGATGCCCCGATCTGCAAGAAAGCTGGTGATCCAATCGCACAATTTCTCGGGAAGCCAAACCCGATCGAAGGCCTTCGCAATGTCCAAACTAACGGCCAATGCCTCCCCCTTGGACTCTACTGCCTCCGCCCATCTGTGAGTTAGGTAGACCAGATCACCAGCTGGCCGACCACGGCGGTAGTTGGACGGGTCTGAGCGGTCGCCTTTTTTAGGGATCGGGTGGACGAAAGCCGTCTTCCATGATTTTGGGACTACGCCTAGGGAGTAGGAGTACCCGAAAAGACGCGTTAAAACCGGTGCCAACTCTGGAGCACACGTCCTCAGCACAATTGGGGGATTCCGTCAGGCCCACTCGACTTGTGGATGTCCAGGGAGAGGAGTGCTTTGCGAACCGAGCGCTGTGTGAACTGCACTTCCGGCATGGAGCACTCACACAGCGGGATGGTCGGCGGCGTACTCCCCCCGTCATCGAGGGTCGAGTTGGACGCAAAGAAAGAGCCTAGAAGATCGGCTTTCTCCTTTGCGGTATGGGCCAGTGAGTCGTCCTCCCTGTGCAGAGATGGAAGAGATGGCTGACAGAAATTCCCCTGGACAGCCTTAGCGAGAGACCAGAATGCACGGGTTCCAGAAGGAAGGCGAACTAGTTTCTCCCCAATTCTGCCTATGTGCTCTGACTTTGCCTTGGCAATGACTCTTTTGAAGGACCTAGAGGCGGAATTATACTCTTTTTTTAGAGCGCTGGTGTTTACAGCCCGGGACGCTGATGCGTCAGCTCAGGCTTGGTAGCACTCCTGCTTATATCATGGTGCTATTTTACAGGAGCGAACAAACCATGGCTGAGATTTGCCTCCAATGGGCGCCACATGCGATGGTTCCAAATAACCGAGTTTAGGCATTTTGAAGTCAAAACCACAAGTTAACACGAGTCCTTAAAAACTTTCAAGAACACGAAATACGTATCGTCATACAACACAATGAATGTGCGACTAAACTAATCTAAGCTTAGGCTTAAGAGTGGGGGTGCGCGCTGCACAATAAAAACGAGTCAATAAGGGATTTGCGCAGGTAAAAAAATTACCTGCTCTATCCCTTATTTTTGACCAAATTAGTTTTTTGAACAATGATATTATAAGAAAAAGAGGTAGATAGGTTATACGCGCACCTCAAGTGACACGTAGAAACTAGGCTAATTAGCAAACCCGAGCTCAGACGTCGCGCTATCGTCGCGTCATTGACAACAGCGTTGATAGTAATTCGTGTTTTGTTTTTGCACCGAAAATGCCATCATATGTGATGAGATTCTGCACAAACTACACAAGAAAGGTTTCCAAAAGTCAAAAGGAATCATATTTCATTCGTTTACTATTTCCTTAATTTATTTTCGTATTGTTTACGAATTCAAAAATTACGTATTTTAAAATACAGGGTGCTAGTGTAAACACCGTTATCCTTGAAACCAGTGGTTTGGTTTCACTTATAGAACGTAAATTTAATGAATTTAAAAAAAAAACGCTATTTTCTTTCATAAAATTTAAAAAAGTTTTTGTCCGACACCGTCCGTTTCATGAATGCGCTGATATGCGCCCGAGTGACGTAATCACTGTAACGATCACCGCCCGCGCTAGCTACCAACACAACATTCCAATAAAAACACAATAGGTACACATAACCTGTGATGTAACTTTTCCCTCATACTTTCATCTGGCTTAGGACAGGCAAAAATTGAGGAATTAAGGAAAAATTGAGATTTTACTAAAAATATTATTTTTCATTGAATTTACGTTCAATAAGTGAAATCGAACCACTGGTTTCAAGGATAATGGTGTTTACACTAACAGCCTGTATATTGTCAGAAAAATAGAGAGGGATAGAAATATGATTAAAACTGCTTTTACGGATTTTATCGCGTTTATTTTTACTTTTAATTACTTTTATTTTTAATTCCCGACGTTTCGGGCGCTTTCCAGCACCCATGGTCACGGGGGACTGAGATGACTGACGTCCCGATGTCATTGTTAAACCCGGAGTACCTTCAGCTTTTTTTAATTATTGTTTATGGTCCGATCTATGCAAAATGAACTGACTATGTCCTGAGGTCTTGCAGTGGTATGCTTGGGTTTTTTATTGATTATAGGATCCCAAGCAGGTGGTAGTGCCCAGCCTCCTTCTCTATTGAAATTAGGATGTTTTTTAATTTCAATAGCCTCACGTATCATCCTTGGTAGGAATCGGTGTTCTTTCGCGAGGATTTGTGGTCTATCAAATCTAATGTAATGGTTGGGGCCGTCTAGGATATGATCACAAACTGCAGACTTCCCTGAACGTTGATGCTTCACATCAGCTATATGTTCTTTTACGTGGGTCCTAATTGATCTTTTTGTTTGTCCTATATAAGAGAGACCACATTCACAATCAAGCTTGTACACTCCTGCATCTTGTAGAGGAATATGACACTTGACGGATGGTAGGAACTGACTAATCTTCTTCGGCGGCTTGCAGAATGTTCTAATAGAAGCTCGCTTCAAGATATAGCCAATCGTGTCTGTGACACCTCTGACATAGGCGCGGGACCCGAAGCTTGTTCCTGCGCCTACGTCACAGTGACCGAGTGAAGCCGGCCACAGTCGAGCGTGTGCCTGCTGTACTACCATAGATCAATTAGGACCCGCGTAAAAGAACATATAACTGATGTGAAGCATCAACGTTCAGGGAAGTCTTCAGTTTGTGATCATATCCTAGACGGCCCCAACCATTACATTAGATTTGATAGACCACAAATCCTCGCGAAAGAACACCGATTCCTACCAAGGATGATACGTGAGGCTATTGAAATTAAAAAACATCCTAATTTCAATAGAGAAGGAGGCTGGGTACTACCACCCGCTTGGGATCCTATAATCAATAAAATTAAAACTAAACCCAAGCATACCACTGCAAGACCTCAGGACATAGTCAGTTCATTTTGCATAGATCGGACCATAAACAATAATTAAAAAAGCTGAAGGTACTCCGGGTTTAACAATGACATCGGGACGTCAGTAATCTCAGTCCCCCATGACCATGGGTGCTGGAAAGCGCCCGAAACGTCGGAAATTAAAAATAAAAGTAATTAAAAGTAAAAATAAACGCGATAAAATCCGTAAAAGTAGTTTTAATCATGTGTAGTGTTCGCGTAAATATAAGAAATCATTAGGGATAGAAATACCCCAATGAGCGTAGACAGAGAAACCTATAGACTAATGATTAGCGTGGCCTCGAGTGAGAAAGGACGATAACGTAGTTTCAGGTTATAAAATAATCTTTATGACTTTTAAACATATTTAGATAAAAATTTTAATTGTTCTAAGAACTTAACTGAACAAGATTTACCAATCTTAAGCTCACAAAACACTTTTTTGTCACTTAAACCAACTTGTAAACTCCTTAGATTGCTACGAACTGTCAAAGTTGTTTAGCAAAGTGTAGTTTGCTAAACAAAAAAACCGGCACGGAGAAAGGGACAAACAATCACACTGCTCTGTCTCATTTCTATGCAAGACGTATGCATAAATCTATCTTTTTCGTGTGCAAATGCGAAAGAAGGCGTCAATTTGTCTATAGGTTTCTCTGTCTACGCCAATGAGTGAGTTTCAAAGAGAAGTGATATTGTTTCTGATCAAAGAATATAAAAAACAGACAGGTCTCTTCTGAGTATCGTAATTCAAATTGTGTACATATAATTCTTGTTTTATTGAAGGGTAAATTAACTATGTCATTATTAATTAATAAGTTCGATTTATTTGTTTTGTAGCGTAACGAAATGGTATAATATACGTTCGTATATAAATAATTATTACATCACTTTATTTGATAATAAATGTTTATTAAAATCAATATTTTTTTTCCTACTTTTAATGCATTTTTACTACTTTATTAATTTTACCACGTGCACTCATGAGTGAAGCGCGTTTTACACATAAATCAGCGTGATTAATTATTCTACATTGTTCTTCCTACTTACATAAGACCACGCACTATCGCAAATTACATTTGTCTCTTTTACGCTTGCGAAAGTTTAATCATGCCATCCTACTTTGACGTTTAATCGTAATTTAGTGTGCTATTGCAATATTTAGATATTTATGTGTGCGTTAGTGTGCCGTTTTTGAAGATCGAATATTGTGTAGGTAACCTATCTACACCTTTTTACTTATAATATCATTGCTTTTGAACAATTTGTAGTTCGGCAAATGTTTGAGATAACTACAAACATTGTTACGATATTTTGTACGTATTATCACGTAATTTAATAATAATTAATAAAATAATAATATTTATTGGGTATTTAACTTTTCACCGAAATTAAATAAAAACGGGTAATTAATTTTTTTTAATGCCTTGTCTAATGTTGGGTTCATTTTATATCTCGAATTGATAAACTATGATAGTAACTGGTAAAGAAAAAAAAAAGAAAAT
Organism: Parnassius smintheus behrii; assembly: GCA_036936625.1. Lineage (NCBI taxonomy): Eukaryota > Metazoa > Arthropoda > Insecta > Lepidoptera > Papilionidae > Parnassius > Parnassius smintheus. Next base: position 21,075,005 of record JAUPFT010000011.1, read on the forward strand.
AAATGTAAAAACAAAAACATATCCTAAAAATAGTGCAGCAAGTCGGGTTTCTCTATAAAAAAAAATAAAAAACCTAATAAAAAAAAACAGATAAGGCCTGTACTTTGATGGTATTTGTTAATAATATTGTCCAAGTAATTAAAAGACGCCCGGCGGTCACTTCGTGCTGGGGCACTTGTTGTATAATATATGTACTAATAATATATTTTTGTCTTGAATATAAAATTTATTTAAATTTAGAATTTCAATTCAAATCATAGCCTATTACAGTTAAAAATGGCCAGATCAACAAAACGACGAAAAAGCTCTTCATCCGTGTTTAAATTTTGATAAAGATCAATTAAAGCTATTGTCCGAAGAAAATCCCACGCATACTCAATAGGATTAAGATCGGCGGACTGAGAAGACCACTCTGACTGCACCGTGATATTATACTCGCTGAATGCATTCAACACTCAATCTTAGCTTAGCTGCTATTACCGAGAGATGACCATGGATTGCACTAACTTGTCGAGGTTTACTTGTATGTTTTTCCTCCCAAGCTAACTTGACCCAACACCATAATGTTTTCGTCTTGGTAAGGATGAATTTCCTGAGGATTCTGGAGTATACTCTGGTGACTAGGCGCACCCCATAATAAGCAAATTCCTCGGTAAATAAATATAAGCCAAAAATAAGCCTACACTAAGAATCGTCCTCGATTTCTAAATCGCAGAGCTGGCGATCTCAGCGATCTGCGAGTGCAAATGTTGGCTTCATATATTCTTCTCTTAACAGTTCATCACTGGTAAGCACTTGGTTCTGGGATTAGTCTTCCTACCTGCTGGGAACTGTACACTGGGGCTGCCACCTTGCAGTATTTTACAGAAAATGGTCAGTAAAGCACTGTAGTAGTGCGTGACTTTCGGCTACATCTGTAACCCTGTAACGGCAAATTACGCTTAGTTGCGTAATAACAGCGTTCGCAGTTTCGCATGGACTGTGCCCAGCTTCTAACATACCCCCAGCTCTAAACATCTCTTCTCGCGTTGAATGACGATGTTCCATAACGCTTAGTCTTAAAAGTTGTTACAGCGCTAATTGTTTAAAACAGGAAAAAAATTAAAATTGCCAATAATTCCTAGTTTTTTTTTACGTTCGAAAACTTCATACACAATTAGGCTGTTAAGTTTTAACAATTAGTAGCTTTAAAGATCTTATATAATAAGCTTAATAAAGTCATTAGTAGACGAGTTCCCTATAAATCCTTAACTACCAATCATAAATATATATATATATATATATATATATATATATATATATATATACATACATATATATATATATATATATATATATATATATATATATATATATATATATATATATAATCTTAATCTTAATCTTAAAAATGTTTAAAAGTCGTGGCTTGGAATTTAATAAGGCGTTATTTAAATATTATAGAACCAAAGTAAAAAAACTTATTAATACAGCATCTATAAATTATATGATAAAAGTTGAAAATGATATAGCACGCGAACCTTCAAATTTTTGGAAATACGTGAAAGAAAAACGAAAGAATAGACAACAGAATAAGGAATTTGTGTATAATAATAGAACTTTAGAAGGGCAGCAAGCTATTGATGCATTCGCGCAGTATTTCGGCTCAGTTTTTCAACCTGATACTCGCATTGTTAAATGCAGAGGCAGCGGAACGCGATGCAATGTACGCAGACTGTGTAACCAAAGTCAGTATTAATAGATATTATTAAAGCTTCAGATCTACGATGGGCAATACGCCGTCTTAAGGCATCGGCAGCTTGTGGCCCTGATAACATATCTTCGTTTTTAATAAAGGACTGTATGGCAGTTTTAGAGGAACCATTACTGTATGTCTACAATCTCTCACTTCAACAATGCCTTTATCCCAATGCATGGAAGGTGTCCAGGGTAACTCCTGTACCTAAAAGTGGTTCGTCCACTGATGAAACTAACTTCAGGCCTCGCGGTGTTATCAGTATTTGCCAAGGTGTTTGAATCCATTGTAAACAATTCCATTTATAAACAAATAGGTGGGCTTCTAGATAACTGTCAACATGGATTCCGGCCGGAACGTTCTACTTTGACGAATCATATACAGTTTGTGGACTACGTGACCACTCGGGTTAAGTCAAGTTGTCAAGTCGACGCAGCCTATTTTGATTTTAAGAAGGCGTTTGACCTTGTTGATAATGATATCCTTTTATTGAAATTCGCAATGCTTGGATTCTCTACACCACTTTTAAAATTTATATTTATATACAGATTATCTTAGAGACCGAAACCAATTTGTTAAGCTAAGAGGTTATATTTCTCAAGAATATTACACACGCTCGGGTGTGAGTCAAGGTAGTACGCTCGGCCCAACTCTATTTCTAATAATGATTAACGATCTGCCCAGTAATATCTCAAGGGCAAAATGTTTAATGTTCGCTGATGATATAAAACTTTTCCATGCAGTGACTGGAGCTGAGGACTGTATGGCATTACAGTGCGACATTGACGCAGTGGTTGAATGGAGTGTAAAAAAACAAATTGCCCCTTAATAATTACGAGGGTTGGTATTCAAAGTGTATGACTAACTTTTTCTCGGTCACGCAATCCAATCACAGCGACATACCAGCTAGTAGGCACTCCATTAGGACGTGTCTATTCAATTCGCGATCTAGGCCTAATCATGGATAGTAAATTGAATTTCCATGAACATATTACTAAAACGTGCAAAGACGCGAATAAAAGTCTAGATTTCATAATTAGAACTTCGCATCAGTTTAAAAATGTCCGTGTGATAAAACTCCTGTATAATGCCTACGTGCGAAGTAAGCTAGAGTATAACGCCTTAGTATGGAACTCCCGAGAAATCATGTATACAATGATGGTGGAAAAAATCCAACGTAAGTTTGCCAGATATCTGTATAAACGCCAGTATGGATACTACCCATTTCTATATCCGTCAACATTTGTATCGGGCATGGTTGGTCTGGATACCCTACAGTGTAGGCGGAAACTTATGCATATAATGCATTATTATTTCTTGTTAAGTAACAAAGTAGATAATCCTGCAGTTCGTGAGACCATACATCTTTATGTACCGGACCGTTATGTGCGAGGTGTTGGTAGACGAAAACGTAGACTCCTCTCCTGTCCGCGTACGTGGCGCTCCCCACACGCAGATAACAGTCCCACTTCCAGAGCCGTTAGACTAATAAACTGTTTTCTCAGGGCCAATCCAGACGCAGATATATTTTTTGACAAACCCAGCGCAATGTATAAAGATGTATTAATATTCTTAAACAACTTTGTAAGATAGTAGAATAGTATATGTTTAGGTAAATAAGTTTAATTTATGATATAGTAAATAGATCTAAATGAATATGAATGTGTTACGTATCGAGCCTGTCTGCGGACGCGGTGCGTCACATCCATTATCCTCCTTATATATCCTATTAGCGAATTATTGTATCACTATGTGAATGCATACATTGTGTTGTGTCATATGAACCTGCAACTTTTAGGTCAAGGGGATCGAGCGGGACGAACAGTTTAAATTCAGTCACAACTGGATTTTGTTACCATCATAGCTTAAAACAAAAAATCAATACACAAATAGACACAAAACTAATATTTTGTCTGGTTGCCACACACAACATTGATATTTATGTCTTCCACTGTAATAATTAATCCTTTAGATGTTTAGTCCATGATTTATATTTCTATCCATGGCTTTATTGATTTTTTTTTGCTTTTTTTCAGGCATGTTTGACAAAGATCATTCTGGGCACATCAATGTTGAAGAATTCGACAAATTATACACCTATATAAACCAATGGTTGGCTGTTTTTAAGACGTATGACGTAGATCAGTCGGGGCAAATTGATGAACAAGAGTTATCTAAAGGTATAAGTTGTATACTTACTTATTATAAATTACTTTTAAAATTTTATCACATACAAATACATTTGTCTAATTGTCATATTTTTGTTACATTTCAGCACTAGCCCAAATGGGGTTTCGGTTTTCGCCGGAATTTGTAAATTTCTTAGCTAAGAGAAGTGATCCGAAAGAAGGAAAAATTTCAGTGGATAGCTTTATTGTATTATGCATTCAAATTCAACGTTTCACGGAAGCCTTTAGGAAGCGTGACACTCAACAAAATGGTACAGTTACCATAGGATTTGAAGATTTCTTAAACGTTGCACTAAGTTGCTCTATATGAAGTAGTCTCATAAGAAAGAAAATTTTCCCCTATTTTGTTATAATAGTACCTAAAGTAACTATATTATAATAATAAGAGATAACCGCAACTGCATTTAAACGGCTTAATAGATTTTCATTAACTCTATCAACTACCTGACTAGACTAGCTTTTATCTAGGAATGTTCGATTGTTTATAATTTTTTAAAATTGCAAACATTGTTAAGCAGACTTTGTTAAGTCTAAAAAAGAACATAATTCAGACTTATAAAATAAATCTGTTTTTAATAGATGATATCTTTTGTAAAATTTCCAATGATAAAATGATTTCAAATACATTTATTTTGTTTCATGGTATAGAGTGAATCTTATGTAAAACATGCATGAAGTAATTGAAATTTTATTAAATTGGTTTTTGAGTTAATTGAAAAACTATTTCTATACACAAATAAACAAGATCTGTTACATTTAAATTTTAAATTTATTTGAAAAGTTCTCTTAAATTCTAAATCTCTTCAGAACTCTAAAGTAGTATCTGAAAATAAAAAGAAAAAGTTGTTCTATATTAAATACGAAAATCAGGTAAATAAAAAATGGTCATAACTTAACATTTACAAATTAGCTAAAAGCTATACAAGCATTTTTATGTGATACTCCACTTTATTGTAATCCAGTTAATTAATAAAACTTTTTTCTATATGTTTAATTTTTTTACTTGACACATACATTTTTAAGTAGATAAAAGATCTCTAAATTATAAATATTACAAGGAGGAGAAAAGGTTTAATATATTATGTCTTATCCATATCCTAAATAAGAATATTAACCAGTCCATTGCCTTTTTCGTAGAAGGAAGGATTTGCCATAATCGCCACGCTTCGCAGGCTTGTTTGCGATTACAATATAAAATGTCTTGTTGCTTCTTTATTTTGCATTTTGTAAAAAAGAGACGGTTATACAAACATTTATCGATGGTAAGTGGTTGATGTGGCCCATAGACATCTACATCTATCCTCGATTAAGAATCAAAATGCAGATACGTTGTCACCCGTGAGGACTAAGATGGGATGCCTGGTTTCCAGTAAAAAGGGTCTCCGGTTCTCTACACTCACTATACGAAATACAGCAGCATTAAGCTACTATTTTAGGCGGGTATTCTGTGAGAGCGTGGTCTTTCCCCGGTCGAGACGAATCATTCGTGCTACAACTATACTACTAATACAATGTATCTGGTCATCGGTGTCGGAGACTGGGGGGTTGTAATACACTATCCCTATTTTCTTTTCTCTCCATTATGAAATGGTAGCCGTTTAGTTTTTTTTTTGCCTAAAGGTACGGGTGCTTGTACTGATTAAGCCATAGCTACCCATGTAGAAGTCCTAGGAAGACAAAAGCGGACTCGTTTGATAGCTAATAATGTATGCAATAAAATAATGGTAACAAATGCCGTTAATTTTTTATAAAACACAATTTTTTTTTAGATTTTTTTAAAGTATTGGCTTTTTCATACAATCTCAACTGTCAAGCTACATGTTTTTTGTTTTTGAACGTTAGTACAGAACGTGTGCTTAAAATAAGTTTTACATCTTTGAACTAAGTAAGATAGTTTAGAAGTTATGATGATTTTAAACATGGTAGTGTTTCTAACCCTGGAGTAGAAAAAGAAAAATAAAACAAAATAAATCGATTACCATAATGGTTTATTATGTCAAAATCAATCAAAAAAGTTACAGCCACGTTTCAAAATATCCTCCGTGGTGTAGCAGACAACTGTTGCTCTAATTGAAACAACATGTGTACCGCGTTGGATCATGTCTTTGTCTCACCTCAATTCATTCCCAACTTGTATATTTTTTTCAATAGGTTCCTCGCGTGTATTTGGCACTTTGACGTATACTTTCTGCTTCATTGTGCTCCACAAGTAAAAATCCACGGGGAGGGGGGGGGGGGAGTCAATTCCGGAGAACGCGGTGGCCAAGCGATTGTTCCACCTCGTCCAATCCAGGTCGAATATAGTTCATTTAAAAAATCTAAAATGTGCCGGAGCTCCGTCCAGTTGTAGTATCATTCGTAACCTACAAGCCAGTGGTATTACCGTTAGTGCGTCTTGGTATTCAGTTTTTTAGGAACTCTAAAAATCTTGGGCCATTCATCGTGGCTGGCAAAATGAGAGGCCTAATTAGTATATCGTCAATCATTCCAGCCCACACATTCACCGATAATTGGTGCTGAAAAGTATTTTGTCTCACTGCGTGAGGACTATTGTGGATCTACAGATGTTTGTTGCGGTGGTTTGTGTTCCCTGGTCGTGTGAAAGTGGCTTCGTCGGTGCACAAATTTTTTTCAAAAAATTTGGGTTAAATCGCAATTTTTCTTGAAATCGAAGAACAAAAAACTGACCTTCGTGCAAAATCTGGTTCATTTAATTCTTACACTCTTCTAAAATGGTGTGGATGCAATCCTTTCCGTTTCAAAATCTTCCACACTGTCCATTTGGATAAACCGAGTAATTGCATTGCGCCTGACACTTGATAGCTCAAGACCCGAAACTAATTGTAATATCTCTTCTTCCTCTTGCGGTGACACTAAACGAGTACATTCGTTAGCGGGTCTTCTAATACCATTTTTAGCGAAATGCAGGTGTATTCTTATGAATGTGCGAGCATTCGGCATCGGTTTATTGGGAAATCTTCTCGCAAACTATCTTACAATAGCAATAGCGTTCCCGTTGCACAAATCATAGACGAAATGGTTGTTAGCCACTTCCTGGCTTGAATAATGGATGTCTTCCATTTTAGTTAAGTTTTATCGACTAAAAAACGATAACTGAGTCCACCACAAAACAAAAAGTCCATTAACGAAACAATAAGTTAATAAGAATGTTCAATAATAACAACGCACAGTTTGTTGGCACAGGAGAGTGTAATCACAACGCGGGGCGAGAGACGACTACCTGTCAGTGCGCCATAATCTAAGCACAAGCGATATTCTGTCTCATTCTTACCTAATAACACTTCCTTTTTTTACGTGCTCTTACAAAACAGCATTGTCTAACGCCGGCTGTACACGCTCGTCGAGAAACCAAAAGACAGTCCTAGAGGTGAGCGTTATTTTACATAATCGGTTTCAGAAACTGCTTACGAGCCTGATAATCGTATATACAGTTTCGTGGACAAAATGTAACGATTATTTTACAGACGCAGTTGACACACACAATGACCGGCGCTCGCGTAAGCGTTTCGTTTTGAACAGATTATTAAGATATTCGATAATACGAACGAGAGTAATGAGTCCGTTCGGGATAGGTATGGCTTACACGCAAGATGTGAATCATAAAAATTATGTGATGTGATGGACAATAATACTTAGCTACTTACATATTTTGTGACAGTATAAAATTGTACAAAAGTACTAACATTGACGATGTCGCGCGCATATTATAATACCTATAAACTGTTATATATTCGTAATCATAACATAACACAGTTAAACTAATGTCATAATACCTATAACCTGTTAATATTTTCGTAATGATAACCTAACACAAACGCAAAACTAACCTACGCTATACTGTATACAGATGTAACTAATTACAAAAATTAGCAGTTTTAAAACTAGTTACTCATATCCACGAAACTACGTACAACCGATTAGGTCCAAAAGACGTTACACCCATGTCTAGACAGGGCGAGTACGAGTGTGTACAGGCTGCTCTCGTCGCGTCGCGTTCGTGGCCCTCGTGCGCTCTCGGAAGCGTGTCGGTTTTTTGCGCGAGTCAAAGGGTCTCGTGAGTATCGCGATGAAAACGAGAGGGAATGATGATAATACTTAGCGTCCACTGCGCATGTAAAATCAAGCAGAAAAATGCAAATTGTATTATGACATTTTAATATGTAAAAAGTCAAAGGTCGACATTATAACTACACATCAGTCTCCACGAAAACGGAACGATATTTTTATATATCATCGTGAGGTTTTATAATTTTTATGATCCACATAATACACAAAAATTAACTTAACACAAAAATTATTTATTATTTATTTACACTAATTATATGTCTATTTATGTACACTAAATATTTATTTACACTTTAAATGTTTATTCATAAAGAAAACTATACACGTTATAGTATTTAAAAAAACGCAAAAAGTTTTTAAGAACAATGTTAAATAACGCTCACCTCTAGGCCTGTCTCGTGGTGTCTCGACGAGCGTGTACAGTCGGCATAAAGATACACCCTTGTAATTCCTTTCAAGCGTCATATTCAAACCGTCATAACTTCTAAACTATCTTACTTAGAGCTAAGATGTAAGACTTGTTTTTAAGTACACATTTTGTACTAACGTACAAAAGCAAAAAACATGTAGCTTAACAGTTTAGATTTTATGAAAATGCTAATGATTTAAAAAAGTAAATAAAAAACTTTTGTTTGTTTTAAAAATCCTCTTTTGCTCTTTTCTAAAAAAGAAACGGTGAAATTGCTATCATTATTTTATTGTCTACATAATTGGCTATCAAAAGAGTCCTCTTTTGTCTTCCTAGGACTTCTACATGGGTAGTTATGGCTTAATACAAGCACCCGTGCCTTGAGGCAAAAAAAATCAAAACGGCTGACATATATAATGTAGAGAAAAAAAATAGGGATAGTGTATTTAAACTCCACAAAGTCTCTAACACCGATGACTAGACACATTGTATAACCGCAGCATGTCTCTACCACGTATAAATGTAAACTTTCTTAGAACACTCACAAGATAAAATGCGAAATAATACCGTTGTGAAAAATTGAGGTGACAGGGGATCGCCTCGACGCACTCCTCTTCCTCTAGTTATTTCTTTGCCTTCTTTCTCTAATTTGATTTTGGCTTTACTATTTTTGTAGATATTTCTCAGTATTTTGACGTGTTCAACACCTTGGTTCTTAAGTGCTTGCCAAATCATTTCGTATTCGAGCGTGTCAAAGACCTTACGATAATTAACAAAGCAGCAGTAGAAGATAATATTGTATTCTTTGTTCTATCAAACAGTTGCTTGACAAAATGAATATTATCGAATGTTGAATATCCACTTCTAAATTCTGCTTGCTCTCCTAGTTGATTTTCATCAAATATTTTAGTAATTCGATTTAAGATATCTTTACCAAAGATTTTGTAGATATTAGAAACTAGGCTGATAGGTTTGTAATTATTGATATTATTTTTATCACCTTTCTTATGTAATAATACTATAGTTGATATTGTCCACTGATTTGGTATTGGTACAATGTCTATTATTAATAAGAAATTCATTACCTACACCATTAGAACTACTAGCTTTATCTACTTCTACATACATTATTTTGCAACTACATCCATATTTTCAAGTCAGTTGTGTATATAGTACTTTGTTTTGTATACAAGTTTTGAAACAAGTTAGTAGCTATTGAAATAATTTTTGACCTCCGAGTTGCACATTTGTCGTTTCTATACTTAATATGGGCTATCCAATCCCTTTTTTTGTGTCAATAGTTGAGATGCTTCCTGTTTTCTGTGTGCACTTTTTCCAGTGTTTCTAACCTGTACTTTTGTCGGTCTTTTCTCATGTTTATCTTGATTTCTTTACTAATTTCAGCTATATCGCTACTTATACATTTTGTCTTATTACTGGTAATTATTAGATCAGCTCTAGTTTTCAACAGTTTCTTGTTTTGTTTGATAGCCATATTAGTTATGTTTTTCATGCTTCCATTTACTCACTGTCTTTTTTTCTTGTAATCTGTTATATCTGTCTTGTGTATTTAATTATTTGATGCTTTCTATGAAGCCTTCAATTTTTTCTTTCAGCTTTACTGATGTTCTTAGTGTTGGTGACTTTACTTCGAAAGGTCTGTTTATCTTAGATGTGGTAAATTTAAGTATGGTTTTTATGGTGGCCATCAGGAGATATCCATGTCATTACTTTTTCACTTGTTTAGTATTTTGAGTTTGTTCACATATGCGAATCGCGTTAATTTTTCTTCATTTCTTGTTCTCTTTCCTGAACTGATACTTCACCTTCTCTTTTATATCCCGTTCCGGCATTGTAAATCTCCCGTCACTTTATGTGTCTCAAGTTCGCAAGGACTCTTCAAGTTATTGTGTATGTTCTTTTATTGACTCTGTTAGTAAGGAGTAGAATGAGTCTATTTTTAACTTACTGGACTGTTCTGTTGGGGAGTAAATTTGTATGATAGACCACATTACATTATTGGGTGTTAGTTTTATGTTCAGTATCGCAATATTCAGATATGCCGATAAATACATCAATTAATTTGCTTAACTCTTTTTTAACACGATGACTGCGAAACTTGGCTTGAAACACATCGTCCGAGTCTCGTCTTTATAGCGGCAAGGAAAATCTTAAACTTCTCTGTCGTGCGAGAGGCGTAACTTCCGTCTGGTTCAGTCTAGGAAAGAGATAACTATATATCTGAGATGTGCTATTAATGCCGAGTTTTTTGTTATACCTACCTTAATACCGGATTTTTAGGCCTCATACCGCACTGAATAAATAAAAGTTTAATACAGTGCGTTACGAGGTTGCGAACACCTCGTACCGCACCCTACGCTAGCTTTACGCGGTTAGTGTTCTGCAAAACATTGAACGCTGCACCCGCGACGATATAATAAGATGTCGAAACGTTGCCCAAGAAAGCTAATTAATAATATTATTGATGATGAAGAGGAATTGGGTGGTAAATCTAATTCTAAATTACCGATATTTGAAAAACAGGTATGTTTCAGACAAGTAAAAAGGGTTTTGTATCATGTGGGCGGTGGGGTCTACTAAGCCTCGTGCTGCTACAACCTCTGGTTCAGAACGAGGTTTCAAACGTCTCGTAACGCAGTAATGGAAAGTACAGACAAGTCAGTGCTGCTGGGAACGTGTTAATGAAAAAGCCTACTCCAAATTTGCCGTGTTTCCCCTTTATAATATAAAATTAATTCCCTATGATCTTCTATACTTTCCACTTGGCGTCTTACTTCACTCATTCCTATTATTGGTCACTTTTTATTTTATATTGATATCAGTTCCGACAAACTTTCGTTAGTTTTTAAGGAGAGTGTATTATATGTTACTATATATATATATATACATATATATATATATATATATATATATATATATATATATATATATATATATATATATTGTCGTGAAGCGACAATAAAAAACTAAAGAACCTAACTTAACTACAACGAAAACAACCAAAATAAAATAAATTATTTAAAAATTTGAAAATTTTTACAGTTTCTTTTATAAAATAAGGGATGAAGGTGATGATGGGATGTAATGAAAATAGTGATTTACAATATTATTAAAAAAAATAACAAAAATAAAGATACTGCAACGAAGTATGCACAGGCTATGCCTATGATAGGTGCACAGCTCCTGCTCTAGGTACACGCAGAATCTGGAGAAAGCACACGCAGCGTCTGGAGAAGGTACATGCAGCGCTTGGAGTAGACACACACAGCGTCTTGAGCAGGTACGCAGCGTCTGGAGTAGGTTCACGAAACGTCTGGAGTAGGCACGCAGCGTTTGAAGTAGGTACACGCGGCGCTTGAAGTAGGCAAACACAACTTCCGGAGTAGACACACACAGCGTCCGGAATAGACACGCAGCGTCTGGAGTAGGTCCACGCAACGTCTGGAGTAGGCACGCAGCGTTTGAAGTAGGTACACGCGGCGCTTGAAGTAGGCAAACACAGCGCACTAGTAGGCGGAGGCGTAGGCGTGGCTAGGCGACGACTTAAGGAGTGGGCAGAGGCTTGCAGGATCCCGAGGCAGTGCGGAAAAGGCCTTTAGGAGATGCTTCAAGTATCAAAGCTCAAGTCAGACTCCCCCATTCGCCGATTGTTCGGCTTATTTTCCCTTTTTGACGGATCTGGCATAAGAACGGAAAATTATTCTCATTAAATTTGAAATTATTTAAATTAAAAGCAAATTCTTGTAAATGGCCAAGAAGAAAGGAGTATTTTGAAGTAAAAACATCAGGCCGGTAACGATATTTGAATAAAAATTGCCATGACAACCTGATAAACAACGATGTCAAAACATGTCAAATTTTGGTTTTAGCCTCGTAATACAGAAACGGCAAGATTTAAGTGAAAAATGAGATATTATTTATATAGGAAAAAAAAGTAGCGCAACAGCGCGCACGAAACCCGAAATTGCAGAGTTACGGAGAACTAAATAAAAGACCGAAAAAGGTAGACTCCATTGACACCGATTTAAAAAGTGCTGAGAGCATGAAAAATACGAAGTGAAAATGATTTGTTATTGTGTTCTTATGAATTAAAAATATTACAGGATCCTATGGAAATAAAGGTGATGCAAAATATCAAGTTTTGAGGCGAATGCAGAACATCAAAAACAGAATGGAAAAATAAGTTTAAAATAGTGTAAAATGATATGTAAGTATGTATAAGCATAACACTACATTTTCCCCCCGACCCTGGAAAATTTTTGACTCGGCAAAAATTTTGACATGTACATTCTAAAATAAACCATAAAAACACAGCTTTGCAGTAACAGACATCACCAGGCAAAATCAGATATACTATCTCTTACATTCATCATCTGCATTCAGGTAAGGGTGGAGTTCACATTCAATGACTACCACTCTAAAAGTGTGTTTTCGAAAGGACATTCAGGCTTATTTAAGGAGTTGTCATCCGCTCCTGCGTGGAAAAAAAAAACATTTCGAAAGGACGTTCAGGCTTATTTAAGGAGTTGTCATCCGCTCCTGAGTGAAGATAAAGTTAAAGAAATTAATCTTAAGCAAGCTTTAGTCGCTATGACTTAAGTAAAGATTAAGAACGGCCAGAGCGGTAGGGCTCAAGGCCAGAGATCAGCAACATTACTAACGAGATGTGTCTGAAATTGATATTTATACATATATACAAACTTACATATACAAACATATATATACATATATACAAATGTAGTGTCATGCAAAACAGTATTAGCTGGTTCCTCACATCTAATCTTCACTTCGTAATCGAGTTCGGCCTTGTTAAAGAATTCATACTTAATAACCCTTTTTATAATTAAGTGCAAAGTTAAGTTTAAGAAATAAAATTTTAATTAAAAATTGTACCTCTTTAAGTTATCTAGAATGAATGTAAGTGAAGTGTTATATGCAGGTCTAAATATAATCCAGATAAGTTGAAAAACTAGATGAAGTTTTGTTTTAGAATTTGGAAGATTGTACCTCTTTAAGTTATTTAGAATAAAAAATATTAAGGTGATGAATGTAAGTGAGTGTTATATGTAGGTCTAAATATAATCCAGATAAGTTGAAAAACTAGATGAAGTTTTGTTTTAGAATTTGGAAGATTGTACCTCTTTAAGTTATCTAGAATAAAAATATTAAAGTGATGAATGTAAGTGAAGTGTTATATGTAGGTCTAAATATAATCCAGATAAGTTGAAAAACTAGATGAAGTTTTGTTTTAGAATTTGGAAGATATGATAAGGATGAGTAAATAAAGAGTTAAGAACGAAAGAGAAAGCAATATTCAATCAAAAGGAAATGGATAAGGCGTAGCTAAGGTGAAGAAAAGAAGAACTTTACGTCGGGCGCCAAATTGTCGTGAAGCGACAATAAAAAACTAAAGAACCTAACTTAACTACAACGAAAACAACCAAAATAAAATAAATTATTTAAAAATTTGAAAATTTTTACAGTTTCTTTTATAAAAAAAGGGATGAAGGTGATGATGGGATGTAATGAAAATAGTGATTTACAATATTATTAAAAAAAAAATAACAAAAATAAAGATACTGCAACGAAGTATGCACAGGCTATGCCTATGATAGGTGCACAGCTCCTGCTCTAGGTACACGCAGAATCTGGAGAAAGCACACGCAGCGTCTGGAGAAGGTACATGCAGCGCTTGGAGTAGACACACACAGCGTCTTGAGCAGGTACGCAGCGTCTGGAGTAGGTTCACGAAACGTCTGGAGTAGGCACGCAGCGTTTGAAGTAGGTACACGCGGCGCTTGAAGTAGGCAAACACAACTTCCGGAGTAGACACACACAGCGTCCGGAATAGACACGCAGCGTCTGGAGTAGGTCCACGCAACGTCTGGAGTAGGCACGCAGCGTTTGAAGTAGGTACACGCGGCGCTTGAAGTAGGCAAACACAGCGCACTAGTAGGCGGAGGCGTAGGCGTGGCTAGGCGACGACTTAAGGAGTGGGCAGAGGCTTGCAGGATCCCGAGGCAGTGCGGAAAAGGCCTTTAGGAGATGCTTCAAGTATCAAAGCTCAAGTCAGACTCCCCCATTCGCCGATTGTTCGGCTTATTTTCCCTTTTTGACGGATCTGGCATAAGAACGGAAAATTATTCTCATTAAATTTGAAATTATTTAAATTAAAAGCAAATTCTTGTAAATGGCCAAGAAGAAAGGAGTATTTTGAAGTAAAAACATCAGGCCGGTAACGATATTTGAATAAAAATTGCCATGACAACCTGATAAACAACGATGTCAAAACATGTCAAATTTTGGTTTTAGCCTCGTAATACAGAAACGGCAAGATTTAAGTGAAAAATGAGATATTATTTATATAGGAAAAAAAAGTAGCGCAACAGCGCGCACGAAACCCGAAATTGCAGAGTTACGGAGAACTAAATAAAAGACCGAAAAAGGTAGACTCCATTGACACCGATTTAAAAAGTGCTGATAGCATGAAAAATACGAAGTGAAAATGATTTGTTATTGTGTTCTTATGAATTAAAAATATTACAGGATCCTATGGAAATAAAGGTGATGCAAAATATCAAGTTTTGAGGCGAATGCAGAACATCAAAAACAGAATGGAAAAAAAAGTTTAAAATAGTGTAAAATGATATGTAAGTATGTATAAGCATAACACTACAATATATATATATATATATATATATATATATATATATATATATATATATATATATATATATATATATATATATATATATATATATAAACTGCTAACATATCGAAACTTCTTATTGTTATAGAAGATGGTAAAGCAGATGCTTTGAAAGGAAAGACTCTCGAAGAGATCAATTTAGATATGAATGAAGAGCTAGATGCAGAGGTTCTTGATAACGATCAAATACTCGATTATGATTGTAAGCTAATGGAAACTGTCAACTCTGATTGCATTCAACAAATGCGTAGTCAAAACAATTTATCTCAGGCTGGACCATCCGGTATTCGGACTTCTCAACAATGCGTCACCGAAGATGTAACACAGGTATTAAATACCAAAAATAAAATAAAAACTGGAAAGAAAAGAACATTAGTACCTTTGACGGAAAAAATTTTCAAGCTACACATTAAAAATAAACACCTACCTAAAAAACATGAATGTGAAATATTAAAAGAACAACACGGAGATTTGCTGGAAAACAAAGACTGGCTTAAAATTAAAGTTTTTGTGCAAAATATTTACTTTCAAATATTAACGAATTAACAATCTTTTTTATTGTTTTCCAAACGATGTCCACATAATTTAAGTATCTTTCAAGTTCCTCAATACATACCAATGATCAATAATTTAAATATTGTATTATGTCAGTGATTTAGTTTGCTAATATCTTATATTTAGAATATTATTGTTTTATTTCTATTACTTAATTTTTTTCTGAAAATTACAATGATATATCATAATTTAAAAGCGAAGATTATCATTGAGATATAATTGATTTACAATTTAACATTTACTTAAAAGAAAAACATAAGCTTACCTAACAATTACATTACCACATACATTTACTACACAAATCCCGTGGCATTAACTTACCTAACAACCTCACCTTGTGTATTTGAATTATTATGGTGCAATAAAGTTTAAATAAATAAATAGAGGAAAATTTCCTTATAGTCAATTGCGGTTAAAGAAGTAGCTTTAGTTGCTTAAAACTAAAAGGCTTCTACCGTGTCTGAGTATTTTCCACCGTCTAAATATTTTCTACTAAGGTCAGATCCTTTGTACCCCTAAGGAAATTAATTGAGAATTTTGCTTATCACTATTGAGATTATAAAAACACGAAATAAATACTAACATAAAAATTGTATCTACTGATATATCAGAAACAATATAATCGCTGATATAGCTGGAAGCCGGTTGACTAGTATGATGAATACAAAATGTAAAAACTGTATAAGGAATCACAATCTTTTCCAATATTGATGGATGTAACTTTATCATCGTGATCTTTGTAACATATATAGGGAATTATACAGAATCAGTTTAAGCGTAAGTTTCGATGGAGGTAGGAACATTTATGCAGTGTATAGATGGTATACAGGGATATTCAGGGTGCTGGATAATTTTGGTGGTGAAAGGACTTACGAAGTTACCGGGAATTATTTAAAAGTGAATATTAACATATCATGTTTAATTGAAATTCCACGTCGACTAATGTAATTATACTGATCAACCCTTCGTAAATACGAGTACACATTAAAACATTTAAAATCTACACATTAAAACATTTAAAATCTTGCCGCATACAGTGGACGCGGCAGGGTGGTAGTCTGTAAAGACGCAAGAAGTCTTCGTCGATTTAAATATATATATATATATATATATATATATATATATATATATATATATTATATTACTATTATTTTGCCAACGTTTTTTTTTTAAACCATAATAGTTTGTGACAGTTTAATTGGAGGATAGGAGTCGGCCTCCCCTACGGTGATTAGCCCGCTTGGGTTGCATTTTTATTGTTTTGGTTTGTACAGTATTAACTGATTTTCAAATGTTCAGTTCCAGGTGTTAATGGTGATTACCTGTTTTTTGCAATCTCTGATACTGAAGCTGCCCTGCTTTTCTATTGGGTCGAATTTCGCGTCGAATTTGGTGAACCCGACATCTCTCTTATTCTTTTATCTCTATTTACGTCATATGGCTTCTTCACTAATACACTCTGTATTATATGTTACTATATATATATATTATATTACTATTATTTTGCCAACGTTTTTTTATAAAGCATAATAGTTTGTGACAGTTTAATTGGAGGATAGGAGTCGGCCTCCCCTACGGTGATTAGCCCGCTTGGGTTGCATTTTTGTTGTTTTGGTTTGTACAGTATTAACTGATTTTTCAAATGTTCAGTTCCATGTGTTAATGGTGATTACCTGTTTTTTGCAATCTCTGATACTGAAGCTGCCCTGCTTTTCTATTGGGTCGAATTTCGCGTCGAATTTGGTGAACCTGACATCTCTCTTATTCTTTTATCTCTATTTACGTCATATGGCTTCTTCACTACTAATTTATCGTGTTTCAAGAATGCTATGTTTAATTTCTTCTTCTCTTCTTCAACCTGCGACTGCAGTTGCTTACGTAATTCATAGATTTTTTAAGCCGATCTTAAGGGTTCTTTGACGTAAATACCTGGAGGAAGGCTGGACGTGTTTCTTAGTAACAGGTGTTTTCCATAAGGTCATTGAGAAACTACAATGGGACGTTTTTTATTAGATGATCTTCCAATCCTGTAAACATTACTTATTTCTTGGCAGTCTATGTGAGTTCTTGATTCTATGATGATTTCTTTTATATAGTTTATAAGTTCATGTTTTCTTTTCTCATTTTCTTCATGGTCAAAGAAAATCAAATTATTTTTTCGTTTATTTGTTTACAGAAAATTAATTATTTCTTCCATTTTTAATACTTTCATTTTTAGGTTTTTATTTTCTTCCACAATTTTTTCCATTTTCTCGTCTAATGCTTCCATGACATTTTTTGTTACTGTAGTAGTTATTATAAAGGTTTGTTGATTTAGTTTTTCTTTCTCAGCTCCATATTTATGTCCATTTTTGGAGATATTTGGAGGTTTATTAAGGTAACACTTTTACTGTGTGGTAATTTAAATGTTGATATGGTAACTTTAGTATTTCCTTTATGTAGCTTTTTTACGTGGTAGAGCCATGCTGCAGTTATGTTAGTAGTATAGTTGTACTATATTGTGGTTGTAGCACGAATGGGTCGGCTCGACCGGGGAAGGACCACGATCTCACAAAATACTAGCGTCTAATAGTAGTTTAATGCTGCTGTGTTTCGTAGGGTGAGTGTAGAGAACCGGAGACCTTTTTACTGGAAACAAGGCATTCCACCTAAGTCCTCACGGATGACAACGCATCTGCTTTTTGATTCGTAATCGAGGATAGATGTAGATTGTCTATGTGCCACAGCAACCACTTACCATCAGGTGGACTGTGTGCTCGTTCGTCACCCTATCCTATAAAAAAGTGCACTATGTTGACAGGTGTCAGTGTCACCAGTTGTTATTATTAGGTTGGTACTTTGATCGCCGAGTCTATGGGTGCGTTTGGCAGAAAAAAGCGCTAGCAAGCGCTTATAAGCGCTGAAATAGTTTTCGGCCAGGACACGATTGCTACGTCAGTAGCGCTGACACAATCCGCCATTTTGCTTATTTAATTTGTTTGTTTTGAAGTAGAGTTTATAAGTTGATTTGTGCAATATTAGTTTTAAGTAATATAATGACATGAATAAACATATACATGTTATTAAAAATTCATGATTGGTAAGTTTTTAAAATGAATACTTTACAAACATATTTAAATTAGGTTAGGTTCCCCAGTTAAAACTAACATCGTGTCCTGGAGGAAAATAGCTACTTACGATTTGACAGCGCTTACCGCTTACGGTCGCCATTTTGCTTACAAGCGCTTGCTAGCGCTTTTTTCTGCCAAACGCACCCTATGAATTTATCAAATATATGGTGGACGAATTGCAATTTTAGTTTAAATGCTATATATTGGATTACAACTTTTTGTTGGAATATATTACTTGCACTGTTAATATTTCTTTTTTAAGTTTTCACTGATAACTTATGTGATATCACTGTTTTGTACCGTTATTTTGTAATATTCACTGAGCTCACTAACGTATGTAACCTGAGCTTATAAGTTCTAGGCTTATGATAATTAGTAGACTCTTTTCTTTAAGGACTCTAAATATTATTGCTCCGGAAAAATAGCTGGTGGTATTCGATTCCACAGGGAAGTTGGACCACCACCAATCATTCAAATTATACTACTAGGACTACCAACGGGCCTACTAGGAGGGTTGCTAGTGAATAACTTATCATAAGCTCAGGTGGATACTACTAAATAGGATCTGCAGTTCAGATGACGGAAAAAGGGGGGGGGGCACTTATAACTTATTTCAAAGTCATTATTACTTACTAGCATCATTTCTTCTTCTCATTGCTTCTGCTTTCTCCAAAGAGAAAACTACTTCCTGAAAATTTTTCACTGCACTTCTCATGTTATTCTGATGTTGTACATTGTCTGGGGAGCTGTCATCAAGTAAAGTGTATATTGTTGGTATTTCATCTAATTTCATATTTCTTGCATTATTTGGTTTGAATACTACTGAAACTTTTCCAGTTTTTGGATGTATACTAAAGGGCGATTTCAGAAGATGATTGAATCCTTTTGTAACATTAACATCTAATCGTGGATAACAGTATTGTATTTTAATTTCTTCTAATAAATATTTTATCTTGCGAATTGCATTTCCATTCTGAAAATATAGTGAAAGATTATTTATAAACGTTAAGAATTATTTTTCACCTGACTGTCTGAGCCCTGGAAAAGGGTAACAATTTTAGCTGATTTCTGTTTAGCTGCAACTCAAAGTACTCGTCAGATTTTAACAAATATATGTAATCCAATATTTCGAAATTGCATCCAACAAATAAAGCAAATTCATTTAAAGAAGTTAAACCCAAATCCTAATAATGAAACTGGATGGAACATATATCCTCATATATTACGTTAATGACACTAACAGTCAAGTGGGCGAAATGTCGAGCTTCATTGTATCTGAATGGTGTCAGCTCACTTTAGTAAACAACTTCATCTTTTACGGCGACTGTCTTATCCGTCTACCAAGCATTGGAATTGTAAAATATATATGAGCTGGTACCATTATAGGTATAAATTCTATAACAAGTGTGAAAATGCTAGCAATTCGAATGTGAAAATGCTAACAAACCTATTTTATGTTGGTTCAATAATATGAAAGAGATTGTCAAAACGTATGAAAATTTGTCAATAATACCAGTGTAAATTGGAATGCTGACGCTTCATACACGTATCTCGCAACGCACGCACGTAAGTACGGTATTCACATACAGCAGCAGGTACAGAAAATAACGCGATACATGTCGGCACGCGACAGTACTAAATTACGAGGCGCTTGTACCTTGTACGAAGCTTTTGCACTCTCATTTAAAGAAACATATTATGCATTTATGCAATATGTGACCCAGAACTCGAAAGCGAACGCAAGCTGCTGCAACGCGATGAAAAAAAAATTACGTCTTGCACCTCTATTTAATGTGCTAAATGTTAATTACCACGCTAATAATTAATGCAATTTTTAATAAATCCAACTTACTTCTCTTAAGTATGTATCATAAATGTTAACAAATGACTTCCATCTCTCCAAAGATGATTCAGACAATTTTGCTAAATTCTTTTCAACTATATCTCTGAAAGTTTCATCTGGAATCATTTTCAAAAATTTCTGTAACCGTTCTGGTGTTCCTATAAACTCTTGATCCAGCATTACTTCATCAAAATATTTGTCAATGATACCAATGGATCTCCTGAAAAAGCAAATGAATTAAATGTTCAATTATTTATGAATTTTTATGAGAAATAAAATAACAAACATTAATCAATCACTGTGTAATAATAATGATGGTGTAGCGTAAGAAAATCCATCACTCAATTTTTTCCCGCGTGTTGTGTGACTATAGGAAATGCCAGAAAATCTTATGGCTTTCGATAGACGACTTTTTAACTATATCGTTGACGATAGATCACCAACAGGAAACAGCATCAAAGGTACAAGACGTCCGGCACTGCTATCGTCGATCCGTCAGCAAAGTCGTGCAGATTACGGGAAATCCCCTACAATGGAAAAAGCTCATGTCTAGCAGTGAACTTTTACGGGCTGATTAAGAAGTATGAACCCTTTATTATGGCAGACTATTGGAGACTCCAATGAATGAAACTATTAATCTTTACTGCCTGCAATTCCCTCTTGTCCTTGACATCGTCATAAATACAGGAATTTCAAAGGAATATTTTATAGTTTGCGACAACAAGATTGATAGGTCAAGGTTTCCAAGGTGCTATAAGTAAGGTGATAATTGCATTAAAATATTACTGTCACTAACTTTTCCTAACCAATCTATTTCATGTAACACATCTTTAGATTGAAAATATGATAGAATACCATGTCAGAAGATACAGACGATGTGACACCAGACCTGAAAACCAACAATTTGTATTTTTTCATAAATTTTGGTTCTGGCAGGGATTATGGGCTGCTGGTGTAGTGGTAAAGCACTTTAATTACTGGCCCATGTAACTGTCAAGACATCGATCCATCACTTAGCGCGCACACTTGGGCTGCGCTGGCAATTCCACCTACTCGCACATCTAGTATGCATATTTTTATTTGCTTTTTCCTTCTTTTGCATTAAACACTCGCATCACAACTAAGCCCCAAATATTCAATTACTAATTTTGCAAAGAAATTGCACTCTCTATACTCTCATAGTCCTATAGGACTACAATCTGATCTCCACATAGTCTATTTTTTACCTATGAGGTCCGCGAAATTCGCGTAGTAGAATTATACCTCTAAGACCACCTCTTTGTAGAGCGGTGTTTGGCACCAATTCCCAGATCTCAAGGTTGAGTGAATTCATCAGTGAACTTTCTTATACATTTGATATTAATTCCGACTCACCTAACATACTCAAAAAGGACTACCCAAACATAATGCAAATGTAATTGATTAAGTTTTTCGTTTTTGTTTAACGTTCTAATATTACTGAAAGTGTGTACTTAGTAGGGTAATAAGTTCTGTCAAAACTGGATCGATGATTTGTCTATTTTTTAGAGCCAAAAAACGAGGTGACCGCGATAGTATAAAATTACCAAATCTCCCAAAAACTTCGCAATGTGACGCATCATCATATTGTGAAAAAAATAAAGTCTCTTTGCAAGGCCAGCCCAGTGCCTTTAAGTGCCACAAGATAATCGCCAGCTGAGCGACCTTGACGGTAACTGTATTGACGGTTATGGGTTGGCTATAGACGCTCAGTACTTGATTTTAAATTATGTTGTGAATTAATTACGTTAAAAATAATGCACACATGATGGGACTCATGCACAACAAATTGAGTCATGGTGTTTTCAGAAAACAAAATTATAACATTTCACATTACATTGTTTCATTTACCACTATCATAGCAGAGTATAGGGTAACCGACTTTATAGATAATACAGGTCGATTTTTTTATAGGATAGGTGACAAACAAGCACACAGTCCACCTGATGGTAAGTGGTTGCTGCGGATAGACATCTACATGTATCCTTGATTACAAATCAAAATGCAGACGCGTTGTCACCCGTGAGAACTAAGATACTACACTCACACTTACCATACGAAACACAGCAGCATTAAGTTACTATTTTACGCTGGTATTCTGTGAGACCGTGGTCCTTCCCTGGTCGAGCCAACCCAAACTGCAGCATGGCTCTACCACATATAAAAATATGTACTAAAACTGAATCAGAACTCTCCAACTCCACATAGTCTTGTCTGCCCTATTCCTAGTCTTTTTGTAAAGCCATAGATGCAGAGGCAGAGCAGCTCCTACCCGCTGTAGCAATTCGCGGGCACCCGTCATCGTAGTTTACCATCCACCATTAAGCCAAAGCTGCGGAGGTGAGCATGGGTGCCTGTGATTTACTGCGCAAGGGCGAAGCGGCTGCACTTGCTGCAGCGCTGAAGCCGTTGCATAAGTGCAAAATCATAACCTCACTTTTTTACACAGGAATATTGACTCAGTTACTTCTGCAACGGCTTCGGTGCTATATAAATAAATATGTATGTATATATATGTAAGCATACAAGTAGATGAATTTATATATTTGGGATGTGTATTCAGCAGAGATGGGAGATATGATAAGGATATTGAACAACGAGTAAATGCAGGAAATAAAGTAAATGGGGCTCTTCACTCTATTGTGAAAAGTCAGAATGTGTCAAAAAAGGCACGTATGGCAATTCACAGTGCTGTATTAGTTCCTACTTTAACGTATGGTAGTGAAAGTAGGGTGTGGCAGAAGAAGCACGAGAGTAGAATAAATGCAGTAGAAATGCGGTTGCTAAGGAGTATGAATCAGAGTGACAGGGTGAGAAACTGTGTGATAAAAGAAGAATGTGGTGAGCAAGATGATGCGGTGACCAGGATTAAGAAAGGAATGCTTCGGTGGTTTGGTCATGTAGAAAGAATGAATGAGGAAAGACTGACAAAGCAAATATATGTTACAGAAGTGAATGGAAGAGTCGGAAAGGGTCGTGTCCTAGGCGAAAGTTTGTCGACTAAATTGGCGATATATTAAAAATGGGCCAAATTAAAAGTAGGTACCCTTAACCGACGAGTATGTATGCGTAAGTATATGGATGTGGAAGAGGAGAGAGAGGTATGTCAGGATTGTGCTAAATGGAAGTCTGTAGTCTCGTAGTCGCTGCCTACCCCTCTGGGTGAGAGGCGTGAGTGTTTATGTATATTATGTATATGTATGTATGTATGTGTATATATATATATATATATATATATATATATATATATATATATATATATATATATATATATATATATACAGAATGGGTCCCACATATATGCAATAAATGAAACCATATACTTGTTATCGCCTTTGCTGACGATATACAAAAAATGAACGTAATCGGTCCAGTAATTAGGTCAAAAAGTAGAGTTTTAATTTTAAGCAAATTTGAACACTCTATAGAATTGGGTCACTAAGTCAATGATTCAATGAACTTGAATGAATCCTTGAACATTAAAAAGCGACGTTGCCACGCAGTGCAAACTATTGGTATTGCGACATATCGACAGCGGTGTCTTTTGTCGGCGTGCCACCCGCGTGCAACGTTGTCACTCTTCCAAGGGGTCAAGGTACGTTGTCTATACAGAGTGTTCACTTTTACTGAATTTATTTTAATATTTATTTTGTTCGAAAATTTCACTTTTTTATTTTACGGGTTTTAATTTAATATTTAATTTTTCTACACTTCTACGGACTAGTATTACTCGTGGTTTCATTTATTGCATTCATTGCATAATGGGACCCATTCTGTATATATATATATTTAAATCGACGAAGACTTCTTGCGTCTTTACAGACTACCACCCTGCCGCGTCCACTGTATGCGGCAAGATTTTAAATGTTTTAATGTGTAGATTTTAAATGTTTTAATGTGTACTCGTATTTACGAAGTTTTGATCAGTATAATTACATTAGTCGACGTGGAATTTCAATTAAACATGATATGTTAATATTCACTTTTAAATAATTCCCGGTAACTTCGTAAGTCCTTTCACCACCAAAATTATCCAGCACCCTGAATATCCCTGTATACCATCTATACACTGCATAAATGTTCCTACCTCCATCGAAACTTACGCTTAAACTGATTCTGTATAATTCCCTATATATGTTACAAAGATCACAATGATAAAGTTACATCCATCAATATTGGAAAAGATTGTGATTCCTTATACAGTTTTTACATTTTGTATTCATCATACTAGTCAACCGGCTTCCAGCTATATCAGCGATTATATTGTTTCTGATATATCAGTAGATACAATTTTTATGTTAGTATTTATTTCGTGTTTTTATAATCTCAATAGTGATAAGCAAAATTCTCAATTAATTTCCTTAGGGGTACAAAGGATCTGACCTTAGTAGAAAATATTTAGACGGTGGAAAATACTCAGACACGGTAGAAGCCTTTTAGTTTTAAGCAACTAAAGCTACTTCTTTAACCGCAATTGACTATAAGGAAATTTTCCTCTATTTATTTATTTAAACTTTATTGCACCATAATAATTCAAATACACAAGGTGAGGTTGTTAGGTAAGTTAATGCTACGGGATTTGTGTAGTAAATGTATGTGGTAATGTAATTGTTAGGTAAGCTTATGTTTTTATTTAAGTAAATGTTAAATTGTAAATCAATTATATCTCAATGATAATCTTCGCTTTTAAATTATGATATATCATTGTAATTTTCAGAAAAAAATTAAGTAATAGAAATAAAACAATAATATTCTAAATATAGGATATTAGCAAACTAAATCACTGACATAATACAATATTTAAATTATTGATCATTGGTATGTATTGAGGAACTTGAAAGATACTTAAATTATGTGGACATCGTTTGGAAAACAATAAAAAAGATTGTTAATTCGTTAATATTTGAAAGTAAATATTTTGCACAAAAACTTTAATTTTAAGCCAGTCTTTGTTTTCCAGCAAATCTCCGTGTTGTTCTTTTAATATTTCACATTCATGTTTTTTAGGTAGGTGTTTATTTTTAATGTGTAGCTTGAAAAATTTTTCCGTCAAAGGTACTAATGTTCTTTTCTTTCCAGTTTTTATTTTATTTTTGGTATTTAATACCTGTGTTACATCTTCGGTGACGCATTGTTGAGAAGTCCGAATACCGGATGGTCCAGCCTGAGATAAATTGTTTTGACTACGCATTTGTTGAATGCAATCAGAGTTGACAGTTTCCATTAGCTTACAATCATAATCGAGTATTTGATCGTTATCAAGAACCTCTGCATCTAGCTCTTCATTCATATCTAAATTGATCTCTTCGAGAGTCTTTCCTTTCAAAGCATCTGCTTTACCATCTTCTATAACAATAAGAAGTTTCGATATGTTAGCAGTTTGGTATACTTCATCAGGCAATTTATAAGATTTTTTGGTGCACTTCATTGTTCATGTCATTTTTAGACGTGCTAAAGATTTGTGACAACGTAGCTAAGTGTTTTCTGAGCCTTGTAGACGAGATTCCTATTGGGTTTTTTGCTCCAAATAACCTTGCATGCCTTTCGAGAACTTTGTAGCCATATATAGTGTTTTCATAACATGGATTACCAAATAAAAAAATATTTGGTTTTGAAGAAAAAAAAAACAGGTGTCTTATTGACAATAATGGTTTTATGTCCACTTGAACTTCTTGATTAAACAAAACGGGTACCTACTCCACGACCATGTTTGCCTCTAATAAAAACTCTCTTAAATTTCTTAACCAGAATCCTTTCAGATGCAGTAAGCCTCTGAAGATCAAATTCATCATACTTCTCAGATGCATTATTATCACTTTGTAAATAGTCGTGCAGTGTGATTTTTTGAAGTTCGCCAGGCTTGCGTCTGTTCAATAGTAAAATCCTACAATACAGTTTCTAATAGTTGTGTGTATGTTGCAATATTTTTGATGCTTTCTTTAATTTGTATAGAAGCCTCCAAAGATTTTTATTTAACTATTCTTTTAGAATTTTCAAGTCATTTGCTAAAGGGACAATAGTTATTTTTATAACGTAGTACGTTTCTAGGGCAGGCGGAAAAAAGTACATTGACCTCAAGTATTATGTTAGCATCGAAACAAAACGACAGTTATTGCTTCCATACATTTCGTATTTTCGTCATATAGATTACGTATCGTTATGCGCTAAGCGTGTCGCATGGTACGGGGTAGGGTGAAGGAATGACCGCTTCCTTCACCCTAGCCCGTACCATGAGACACGCTTAGCGCATTACAATTCATAGATAATAAACGTGTTTCGACGCGATTTGCGATAGGTCTCACGCCGTGCTTATTTGAGAAAGCGGATGGAGCAGAACTCATTCCTCATTGTGCTTTGGGATGCGCTTGCGTGTAGATAGTTTGAGATTTAAAATTTTCGGTTATAGTGGTTGTTTTAATTTTTATTAAGTTTGTTTTGTTAGTTGTATTATTACGTTTTGTATTAAAGTTTTTGTTATTGTTTTGTGACGTTTTGTATATTATCACTAGTAGTAAATCGGGTCCATCGATATAAAAATCTCATAAAGACTACGTCGCCACGAAAGAATCGGAAAGTGTCGCGTATTTCGAAAACCGAAAAAATTGTGATTGTAATCATCTATAAATATATAAAAGAAACGTGGTCTAGTGACGTATTATATCGTTATATATCCATCCAAAACCGATATAAAAAAGAAGACTGCCGATATTTTAGGTTATAAACAATGTGACGGACTCTTCTACGTCTTCATCATCATAAAATGATTCCGAAATAGATACAGACGAATAGTTTGTCAAGTGTCTCTGACAATCTATAATGAGAAGTTTTATGAATGCTTCAAGGTTGGCTGCTTAAGAATGCTTAGGATTAAAAGTTCGTCTTTGTACCTGACTGCCAAGAAGTGGTTACGTTTTATACAACTACCTACCTACCTACTTATTAAAGTACATACCTACTATTAACGTAATAATGAAAATTGTGATTATGATTTATAAATTTAAATTAATATTGATTTGCTTTTAAATTAATTTAGGTACAGGATAATCTTATTTCTTTACAATATAATAATAGACATAGGGCCGGTAAAGAACTTCGCACTCGGCACCCTTAACTTTCTGATGATGTATGTAATGATAAAAGGATAAAAAAATGAACCTAAACAAAAAAGATTGCCAACCCCGATGATATCGTCAAAGGTCAATGTACTTTTTTCCGCCTGCCCTAGAAACGTACTTAATACTTATACTCACATCTTGTCTCGGTGGAGTATAATTTGAACAAGTATCAGTATCAATCTGTTTACAAACATGCGGCCGTTGCACGCACGTCCCTCCCTCCCTCCTACCCGCGCGTCCCGAACATCCCGCAGGAGTCACACTGTGTCCCAATTTAAGTAAAATACTAGACGCAAGATCATCGTCGTGGAGAATCGATAAAAACATTATCTATATTCAATCGGACGCAATAAAATCGGTAAATTAAACGCTCAATATACGTTCAAAAATACATATACACACATGGATAGCGCCCTCCAATTTCCGCGCGGCAAACGGCTGAACTACGAAATACGCTAAAATACACTTTAGTCATGAAATTGAGTCCATGCCAATTTTTTGCCCATACATTCTAAAAATGAAATGTCATCTATGTTAATCTTGCGTCCGTACACAGGATGCATCAAGTCAGTCGGACGCAGTATCATCGGTAAAAGTTGCCATGTAGGACGCAACATGATCTACAAGATGTATATATATATATATATATATATATATATATATATATATATATATATATATATATATATATATATATATATATATATTAGTTATATTTGTATATATCATTAATAATTTGTTTTTTAATCTGTATTGCTACACCTATGTCAAATTCTCACCAATCCATGAGTTAACAGAAAAGACTTTTATATTCTTTTATTTTGAGGAATTCAAATAAAGAATAAATAAATATAATATATCCTGACAGACTTTCGACCACAGCGACAACTTATGAATATTTGTAAGGTCTCAATCGCCCAAAGCTATTAATTAATAGTATGTATAAAAGTTAAAAGTTACGGCGTATATATGTCCGTAAAAAAATTGTCTATACTCTCCTATCGCAAAAATTAAGTGTATTTAAGTTAATAGAAAATAAATTGTGAAATAAAAAATAAAATAAAAGATAGTAAAAAAATGAAAATTAAGAACAAATACATTATTTCTACCTGATGCTTGAATGAAGATTGTCAACTCCCAAGTGAACTTTTTTATTCTGATTATCTCCACCTATAATTAAACACAGATAATCAGCAATTGCTCCTCTTCCTGGGCTGTCTAATGTTCTTGCTTCATAATCAGACACCCAACAATGAATCCCACGTCGTCCAGAAAATACCCAAAGAATATTTTGAAAACCAAAGTCATCTGCAACAATTTAAAAAAAAGTGAACATTGAATTTATTACTCACTGATTAAAATGCAGTTTCATTATCAAAAACATAGCAACACCACATTTTTTTATTGAAGTGACAAGAAAACTAACAAACAACAAGATTTTAACCAAAATAAAAATTTATTTTATAATTTCACTTTTCACAAGAACATTTTCACAAGAACACCATTAAAAATGGAATCCTATTAATATTGGGTCCTTACATATGAAATTAGTCTTGTCGTACTGACCACTTTGATCTGAAATATCTCTTCTTGATTAACAATTCCAAATTCATAGATTCATTTAGCTGGTACATTTGAGTTTTGAAAACAGTCATTCACTTGTTTTTTCCTCATTATTTTTTTCTTTGGCGTCGCTTATTACCGCACAATGGAAAATATGAAAAATCGGTATATTTATGAGTACGAGTTCTACCGTGGCACCAGTGCTGCAGAAACGGCTCAAAGAATCAATTATGTGTACGGCGCTGATGTCGCAAAAGAAAGCATGGTACGTTTTTGGTTTCTACATTTTCGCTCTTGAAATTTCGACCTTCAGAACCAACGTCGTGGACGGCCGGAGACCAAAGTGGAAAAATGAAGAATTAAAGGCTATTGTGGAAGCGGATCCATCACAAAGCACTTTAGCTATAGCTGCATGCTTTGGGTTAAGTAATAAAACTGTATTAATCCACTTGAAGTAAATCGGGAAAGTAAAAAAACTCAAACGATGGATGGATGAAACCTCATGAGTTGAGTGAATCGAACTTGCAAACACGCGTCGACTGCTGTGTTACTTTGCTCAACTTACACAAAAATGAAGGGATTTTAAATCGAATCATTACTTGTGATTAAAAGTGGATACTGTAGGATAATCGGAAGCACTCATCGCAATGGCTGAACCCTGGAGACCCAGCCAAATCCTGCCCTAACAAAATTGACTCAGAAAAAGTTACTTGTGAGTGTTTGGTGGACTAGCGCCGGTGTCGTTTACTACAGCTTTCTAAAATCTGGCCAAACAATTATGGCAGATATCTATTGTCAGCAACTGCAAACTATGAAGAAAGAACTAGCTGCAAAACAACCGAGATTGGTCAATCGCTCTAGGCCACATCTGCTTCACAACAACGCAAGACCACACAGCACAACAGACAACCACTATGTTAGATGAGCTACAATTGGAATGTCTGCGACATCCATCATACTCCCCGGACCTTGCTTCAACAGATTACCATTTTTTCCGAAATTGGGACAACTCAACAGTCCAAACCGCCCTCAAAGAGTTTAGTGATTCTCGCCCCCATGCTTTTTTTTTAGTAAAAGGGTCAATGAACTACCTATGAGATGGCAAAAGTTCATAGATAACAATGGTGCATACTTTGATTATAATTAAATATATTTTCCTCCCATACAAAATGCCAATTTCATATGTAAGGACCTATTATTAATGCAGTTTACAATTAATTGGAATAATAAACGAATTCTTAATTTTTAATGCAGGTCCACAGACATAATGGCATTCTTACCCTTTAAGGATGTGTGAATGATTTCACAGGCAATTACCATAAATTTCCAACATTTATCACAAACTTTAGCCTCTTGACAACATGTTCTAACCTCATCATAATCAGTTAAATCGATATCAAACACTAACTCTCTAGCAAGCACTACAGCGTCATGCCTTGAAATAGAAGGTCTGAAATAAAAAGCAACATTCAGAATTTAAATACATAAGAAATTTACACCAAATTATTATATGGTGACTCATACACACATACACCCTCACCAATAAGGAAGCATTGAACCAGACACTTGACAATTAAAATTAAAAACATAATAAATTAATGAATGCATTTAAAACAATAT
The DNA here is from genome assembly GCA_036936625.1 of Parnassius smintheus behrii. Taxonomy (NCBI): domain Eukaryota; kingdom Metazoa; phylum Arthropoda; class Insecta; order Lepidoptera; family Papilionidae; genus Parnassius; species Parnassius smintheus. The sequence continues at coordinate 21,105,978 of JAUPFT010000011.1, forward strand.
GTTGAATTTACACATCAATGGGAAATAAAAAAATCATATGTGCAGTTCACACGCCATAGAGGTGAAGTGAAACCTTCAGTAAACTGTGGGAAAAATTGCTTTGTAACATAGCTCCACTTAATGCTCTTATAAATTTTTTTGTGACATAAATACTATCTTTTAATCCGTTAAAAACCATAACTATTATACTGTAATTTAACAAAGATGAAACATAGCAGGGTAATCTCATGTTTCTACAAACAATTCAAGAATAAATTCCAAAATTGTTGTAGAATGAGTCCCCCATAAATAGGACAGATTATGTATAACAACTGTTACAAAATAGAATTAGTCAACCTCAAATCATTAGTGTAATTATCAATCCTACCTCTAGTGTTTTAAGAAAACCAGCGACCACTTGCAACAAATTTTGCCCACTTAACAATTAATATCTTTAAAACAATCAGATTCCACTACAACTAAGAGGTGGTTGCCCACCACACTCTTACCCCATCCATTCCTATTCTTCACAAAAAAGTATAAGGAATGCTACTAAGAACTTTTCTAGTCTGTAGGGTATGGAGGACTACCATAATTACAAACAATGAGGTATTCCATCTTAGACCTCAGAGTTGACAGGTTATGTGTAGTATTCCTGGTTAGAAACTGTCTGCAGGTGTCTATGGACTACAGTAGCACTTTTTCATCAGGTGGTCTGCAAGCTTATTAGTCACTTGTTTTATAAAACAATGCTTATTAGTGGGTAAATAAGTTTTATTTTCCTTAAAAACTACAGAATTACACACCTCTGCATTAACCATGAGGTCCAAACCCTCTCTGAACCATCTAACACCTGCTTTTCAAATACATGTGTTTTACATGTTTGTATGTTTCCTGAAGAATTTGTCACAATAATAATACAATACAAATTCAGGATAAAAATGCATATCATACTTGTTGTTATATACAGCACCAATATCCAATTTGTGGGGACATTTCTTTTGAAGCAATGCCTGAAATTCTTTCTGATTGCTTATAGATAAATATCGTATATAAACATCATCGGCTAGTGTAAATGACAATTCTCTATTAGAAAGGGGCTGTGGACTATTTCCACACGCAAGCCATCTGCAGAAAATGTTTTGAGGGAATAATCTTGTATAATATACCGGCAACATATCAGAAAGTAAATTTTCATCATAATGTCCCACCTAAAAATAAAATATATTTATATAAAGAAACACGTGAAATTTATTATTAAAATTGAATTAGAATTAGTTTAAGAATTCACTAACCATATTGATTATTTGTTTATATTGATAATTGATATTTTATAAAGTCAAGGGTATGTTCCGAAATACGACGCACCAGTGTACTGTCCAATGCAAATGACGTCATAAATCGACGCTACACTGGTGATTCGTTCCAAAAACATTGGACAGTATATGACGTCATACTTTTGCGCCATTTAGAAAAGTGTTGGCGATTATTTTGTCATTTTGTGATCCAAAAATCATTATATCCTCCTAATGGATATACCAGCAATTATTCTATAATTTTTTGTATTTGAATAAATAGAAACAAATTCTGGCATGCTTCATTCAGCGCACACAAAATTAAAAATTGTTTTATTGTGGCCGGATATCCGACGCAATATGGCGGCGGCACGCCAGTACAATATAGTGTCAATTGATGACGTCATTAGCATTTAACAGTGTACTGTGTTGTATTTCGGAACATACCCCAAATTACGCGTTTCCATGCGTAGTAGGCATGAGACCGATATATCAAAACGTAACTAATAACATTATGTTATCAAATATCATATCATATCGTTAAACCTAAGCACAAAACCGTTATCACATATCCAACCAAAACCATATGTAGTTGCCGGCACGAAAGGTGAGCACAAATGAACTATGGTGGGGGTTAAGCCAGCGTAGGTACACTGTCGGCTAAAATTATTAGGTACTGTTGTTATTTCAATTCATAATTGAATATTTTCGTTCACTTTTTTTCGAAATTCTGAGTCGTTAACTCCTTTAACTATACGCCATACAGTAGCTTCGCAGACATTAGTCGCCTTTGCAGTCTGTTTCGGTTTAAAGAACTTTATTTCTCATTAAGACAATAAGTCACTTACATGAGAACAATAACATCTATATTATAATTCTAGTGCGTGTGGGTAGTAAAAAAATAAATAAAAATTATACCGGTCGATCGTTAACCAAGAAGCGAGTTCATTGTGTTCCTATCAACTATAAGGCGGTAGTTCAAGTATAATTTTAATGTATAGTTTCATCATTATAAATATATTCAAATAATCTTCTTTTAAAAATATTGATTGAAGTCGCTTCTTTCACATGTTTTGGAAGTTGATTGTATAACTGTGCTCCCCCAAATGTTATGTTATTTTTTCCATAGTTTGTTCTTACGGCAGGTAACACAAAATTGCTGGCTCGGCGGGTTATATATTTGTTTATTTGACTTTTTGTTGTGAATGTTATGTGTGAGTGAATAAGCTTGTGAGTTATCTTGTAGATAAGTAGACATGTATTATACGTAAAAAGTTGTTTAATATTTAAAATTTTTGTGTTTTTGTAAATCGTTTTCGATGGTGTTAAGAAGTCATAGTTGTGTAAGATTTTAATTATTTTATTTTGTAATATTTGTATTGGTTTTAAATTACTTTTAGCTGCAGTACCCCATATTTCGATTTGATACAGTAAGTGAGGCTACACCAACGTATTGTATATTAAAAGTCGAGCATGTTTCGGTATACATCGAACTATTTTATGCAGTGCGCCCATAAGTGAGGAGAGCTTGTTGTGAATACATTGCAAGTGAGCTTTCCATGTAATGTTGTTGTCCAGTGTTAAGCCTAGGTATTTTTCTTGGTTAACTTATTGTAATATCTCACCGTTAATGCTAAGTTTAGGTCGATCAGGTATTTTTCTATTTTTGGAACTAAATATTATGTATGAAGTTTTAGAAGTATTAATTGTTAATAGATTGTATTGGAGCCAACAGTGAACTATGGGCTAAACTTTCCAATATGGACCATCGATTTCAAAGCCCATATTTTTTTTGTAGATAGTACTCACTAAAAGAAAGCGTTTTGCAAAGTTTTAGGTTGCGGAAACTTACGGTTCATGAGATATATTTTTTTAAACTTTTCATACAAATTGGTAAATAACACGCAATTACAAAATAAATTTGACAAATGATTGATGTTAAACGTCAGTTAGTGAAGGGTTCCAAATATTTTGAAAGTATCGATACCCACTCTATACCAAGTATCGTATCAAAAGTATCAATACTGCTTGGTATCGAGTACATTTCGTTAATTTTGGAGACGAAAAATTATGACAAACTCATTAGATGCATAGGAAGAGCTGATAAGTGCAATTATATATGTATACAAAGTAGAATAAAGTTTACTCTATTTAAGTTCCGCCTTAGTACTTGTATTTCATTGTTTGCAACTTGTTTGTATCTCTTAATTAGTACAGCTTTTGTATTTTTATTTTATTGTTTGCAACTTTCTGTATTATCTAATTCTTACTACAATAAAGTGTTTACTTACTTATTGACTTACTTATTTAATATTCAAAAAGTACCCAAAACCGAATCAGAGCACCCCACTATCCACGTGGTCTTGTCTGCCCTACCCCTAGAGTGTATATAAGAGCCCGGAGGCGCGGAGGGAGAGCAGTGCCCGACCGACGTAGGGAAGTGCAGGCACCGAGATCGCCGTAGCGGCTGAGGCTGGTCGCCGAAGGCGACCAAAAAGCCGAAGCTGCGAAGGCGAGCCCAGGTGCCTGTGCTTCCCTACGCTAGGGCGGAGGCACTGCTCATCCCGCAGCGCCGGAGCTGCCACGGAGCGCCGGAGCACAACTTCCCGGCTTCTTACCCCCCCTAGTCTCCAAAATTAACGAAATGTACTCGATACCAAGTAGTAGTGATACTTTTGATACGATACTTGGTATCGAGTACGTATCGATACTTTCAAAATATTCGGAACCCTACACTAATTGACGTTTGACATCAATGATTTGTCAAATTCATTTTGTAATTGGTGTAATTGCGTGTTATTTGCCAATTTGTATGAAAAGTTTAAAAAAATATATCTCATGAACCGTAAGTTTCCGCAACCTAAAACTTTGCAAAACGCTTTCTTTTAGTGAGTACTATCTACAAAAAAAAATATGGGCTTTGAAATCGATGGTCCATATTGGAAAGTTTAACCCATCTGTGTAGAGAGCAAGGCGACCCTGTAGTCCCGCTTGGTGAATGTTGTTTACGTAGATCAGAAACAGCAATGGGCCAAGAATTGAGCCTTGTGGTACGCCACATGTTAGAGGCTTGCGACTACTCTGATAGTCTCCAATTTTTACAATCTGATACCGATCATCCAAATAAGACTTTAGCATTTTGTACACGTTTCCAGTAATGCCAATACGTTCCAATTTTTTTAGTAGTATGGAATGGCTGACCGTGTCGAAAGCCTTTTTTAAATCAACAAAAACATCTAAAGCAAACTGTTTTTGATCAATTTTGGTTTTAATAGTGGTTACTAAATCTATAGTTGCGCCAAGGGTGTTAGATTTGGGCCGAAAGCCATATTGTTGGTTATACAAAAAGTTAATTTTAGTAAGGTAGTCGTCCAATCTCATGTAAATAATTTTTTCAAGAATTTTGGAGAGTATTGGCAGAACTGAAACTGGTCGATAGTTTCCGGGATTTGTTTTTGTACCGGACTTGTACACTCACACACTTCATTTAAAAGTTTGTTAAGGCAATCAGTTAGATTATGAATTATATAATTTTTTATACACTTTACGACTTTAGTACTTATACCATCAATACCTGTGCTCGTATTTGAATCCAAGTCATCTATGATTTTAGATACTTCATTAGCTGTGCATGGGGAAAATCGGGATAGCTCATGATGAGCAGTTGTTTGGTGTAGATTAGGTAACATGTATGTATCATTGTTATGAAACTTATCTGGTATTTCATTTGCTAGTTGTATACCTATGTTAGCGAAGAAACGATTAAAGGTTTCACATACCTCTATGGGGTCCATGGTCACTATTCCGTTTTCATCTGTAAGGTTTGGGGGAACACAATTACTTAAAATTTTGTTATTTGCTAGATTATTAGTTAATTTCCACATTTTCTTGGGGTTTTATGTACATTTCATGAATTCTCCGTAGAAATACTTCTGTTTTGTATTCTTAATCGTTTGTGCCAGCGTGTCTCTCTTAAATTTAAAATCTAGCACGAGGTTATTATTTTTAGGATTTTGTTTAAATTTATTCCATTTCTTTTCATTTATTCCATTCATTTTCATTCCATTCCTTTCATTAATCTTAGCTATTATGTTGCTATTAATCCATTCTTTTTGAGGTTGGTTCAATATTTTATATTTTTTTGTTTTACTTTCGGCAGTTATTTTTATGATATGTTCTTCTAGAATATTAAAATTACAGGAAATATTTTGAAATTTTGATAATTCTATAATTTTATTTAATTTACTATAATCAGTCGCTTCATACACTTTTTGTTTTGGTGGAGGCATTACTCTTTTTATTTCTAAGTACATGTTTTTATGATCCGATAGGGCTGATTTAATAATAGCCAAATGAAAATTGTTACATTTCAAGTTAGTAGAAACATGATCAATAATTGTTTTTGTAGTTGTTGTTTCCCGAGTACAGTACTCAGGGTCTATTTTGTTTATAATTTTGTATCCAGATTCCGTAAGCATAGTTTTATAACATTTTGTCATACTGTCAGTACATAATAGATCTATATTCGTGTCTCCAAAGATTAAAGTCCTCTTTTTTAGCAGAAGCTGTTTTTCGAAGTTACATAAAAAATCATTAAAGTTTGAATGTCCGGGTTGTACACAACTCCAACATAAGGTGCATACTTATAAATATATATACTCAGATAGTTGTTACCTCCAGTATAGGATGCTGTTGACAGCTTATGTTTCAAATCATCATGGACATATATCGATACACTCCCACAGATTTTACCAGGCCTGATGTTATAGTAGTGTGAATAATTTTGTATGCGAAATTGTTGAACTCGTTCTTCAGGTTTTATCCACGTTTCCATCAGTAGTACAACGTGTATACATTTTGTTTTTCATGTTTATTAACATCTATCGTGTTTTATGCAATACCTAATTATTTCATGTAGCAAAACACTGAATACACCATAGTAGTTAGGTTGTACCAGTTCTGGCGCACTGAGTCAGAAGTGGTACAAGTACGACGTTCGTCGACTCACGATCCTAAAAAAAAAAGAAGGTTTTGGCATGCTCTGATCACGAATCTGCGGTCCATTTTTGCGTAGGATGCACGGTTCCGGAGATGTGCAGATCAATTAACTCTTATCTAATTGATATCCGCTGCGAGCCTCCACCGTCATTAGCGCTCCATTGTTCTTATCTACTTATCTATTGTTCGTTCAATACCGTCATTATCTATTTTTCCTCAGCGTGGTGCTATTGTATTATACTCCTTTGTTCCTATCTACACTAATCTGACTCATTAATAAAACACATTACCCAATTTTGTTAAAATTTTTAAAAAAACCTAATTTCTTTTTATTTAATTTTGGATATTCAAAAATATTATTTGCATCATAAGCTGAGGTATCAAAATATGATGAAAGGTCAGGTTTTATATCAGAGTAAAAATCATCTTTAATATATGATATTATATTAAACTATCCGTATCTGTATACAATAATTTGATTTTACTAAACTTTTTAACCATATAGTTATAATGAAAATCATACATTAATGTTTTTGAAATATCTAAAATGCAAAACCCTAAATAAATTGGTTTGTTATATATTAACTTTGTTTTTCGCAACTGAACCACAACTAGGTTTTCCGAAAATACTGAAAGACTATGAAATTGTGGTTTAGCGATTAGATTTTGAGCACCTAAAGCTTTGCCCTGGTTCTCCCAGTGTGTAACTAATTTTATGTTAACCCTTTTTTCAATATTCTCCATAGTCTTTCCGAAGACTGAATTATTCATTAATTTATAAAAATCTTTTTCGAAATCTGATTTTGCTAACGTTCTTAATTTTGTGTTTAGATCTATGTACATCTTCAACCAGCGAGACTGTTTAAATTTTAAAACTCTACGAATTTTAGTTAATTTAACCCCCATTTCTATGCACTGCTTTAAATTTCTGTAATGAATTACATATTTATCTTTATTATTTAAATTCGGTACTAGTTTATTTTCATTAATATTGCCTGCACAAATGTTTTCGGGGCATAAAGGAAAGTCCGTATGTAAATCATGAAGTTCATCTGGATATTCCAAATCAACTTCTAAAATAAAACCGAAGTTCGATGTCTCAGACACATTAAATTCTGTATTCGGATTTACCCATTCGAATCCACCAGTAGGAAGACATTGAGACATAGCCCAACCATATAAATTGTTGGCATCAAAATATGTGATATATGAATTTGGTTTCCCTGCATCATAATCCCCCATATATTTGTTATTAGCTCTAGCATAACGATTACTACATTGAGATACACCACCCCTGATACCTGATCTAATAAATGCAATTTTCTCATAATCTGTTAAAAGTTCTAATTCTATTTTTGTATATTTTGACATTGCATCCCAACTTAAACCGGGTGCTGTGTAATAATGGGCAGGGTCTAAATCATAAGTATTAATACATAACTTTCTAAAGCTTTCAAATACATCGGTTAAAAGTAAAAAGTCTGTTTTTAAATACAGGTTTGAATAATCTAGCATATTACAACACCCAAAGTGTTCCCAAACATCTTTAGCATGATTGTAATCATCATTTGAAATATGGGAATCTGTGAGCGAGCTATAAAAAATTTTTGTTCGGGGAGCGATGTTAGGCTGAAACTATCATAATTAGTCATAAGTTCATATGGATAAACGCCTTTCCGTTTTAAACGAAAGAAATCTTCATCATTAGGATAATTTCTACGTAATTCTTGAAATTGATCATTACTGAGATTTTTGGCCAATTCTTCTAATTTACATGATAAAAACTTAAATGAATCTATGAATCTTAATATAATTTCGTGGTTATTCATTTTTAATTTTTTGGAAAAGGATATATATTTTTCTTTATTTTGAGGGATAACTTCGACCTCACCATCACAAAAGTTTAACGCGTGAACAATAAAATGGGCATCATAGTGACTAAGGTTGTGTAAAAATATTGGTATATAACGAGGTTTTCTGAACTTCGAGCTACATGATTCGTGAGCAACACCTATAAAACTACCGGTGTACCGATCAAAATCATAAAAATGTTCTGCTAACTCTGTTTCACAAATATGACAAATGGTTGCATTTGAAATTTGGTTTTCGTCTTCATTTGTTGGCGGAAGTGGAGGATATTTTTGAAGTCTATTTATTTCTTTGAGATTGTTTGATAAACTTTCCATAAACACTTGTGCACAGTTGGGTCCGCAATACGTTACATATTTTGATAATTTATCATCATATGAACATTTTATATAATAACCAAAACTATGTACTTCATGTTTCTGAATATCGTCGCCTTGGAAGGTAATGGAGCTATTCCACAGAACTACACTTCTGAGTTATGGACGTTTAAAAACTAAATGATGCGAGTAAGAACAGTTATTTTAACATAAATCAGCGTCATATTTTAGTAGAGAGTTCAAATTTTTACCTTAGATTATTAAAACGTGTTACCATTGAATGCTATAATTAAAAAATATCAAAACATCATGGTTTAAAAGTTATGTGGCTTAGACCTATTGACTACCATTTTATTTACAATGTAATACTCATATTACGAGGTGTATGTCACTTAACTCTCTTGCCTTATTGACTTTTTATTCCGATGACATATCAATCTAAATAGATAAAAACGCGCAAGCGGAGTGGAGTGTTTAAAAATAAATACATATTATTAATAATTAATTGTTCATTTACTTTTATTAAAGGAAAATAAATCAAATTAACAATTAAAAAGTAATGTAGAAAAATGAGGAAGTTAAAATAAATTATTCACTTTCTGAGTTGTCACTAATTAGTCCTTCTTCCAGATCGTTATAAAAATCATGATACACCGAAGGTATGGTACCTTTTGCGCAGAGATCCTTCAGATCTTTAAGTTTATTGGCAGAGATCTTAAGCTTTTTGTTATAGAGCTTCTGTAAATCGCAACATGGTGTCATAGTAGATTTGCGTAGAGCTTTGCGCTGTATAGGTAAAGATTTAAAATTTTCTTCTGATAATTGGTTCTTGAAAAACATAATTTTAGGACTTTCTTTTCGATATTGTATCCATTTTAATAACAGCCAGTTCATATTGTCACCAGTATCTGTTTTATTTTTATTTGTGATAACTTTGTTACTGTACGACTTAAAGTCAATAAAATCTGAATATGTCAACTCTTTGATCTTGTAATATGGCTTTGTTGTTTTAGCCGTACGTGCGACAGTGTACCAGCCTTCTGGTGTATAGATATCTACATGCCTCCCTCTGTTTTCAACTGCAGAGTGTACACTATCGCATTCCATCTCTGAATGTCCAGACTCCATAAACTTTTGATTAATGGTTTGGATTGGCAAAACTGTTACTGCATGTAAAAACATTGCGGCAATAATAGTGTTCCGATTCTGGCCAGAAGCAGTATCAGAAAATAAAGTTATTTCTTTTATCTCAGGAGCCAATGACGATAAATGCATCCAAATGCAAGTGGCTATCTCCGATGCACCTTTAGTACCTACTCCTTCATGCCACATATAATTTGTAGCCTCAGAATCTCCTAAATTATACAATGTAAAATTGTAAATCTTTAACTTTCTTTTATAATACACCTGACCAGCCTGTAAGTTTGGAGCTAATAGTAGTTTTTCCAGGTCCATAGCAAAGGCAATAAAGCCAGGATCTACTTTGGTACGATTTTTGTCAAGAACTTTATGCTTTCTTGCTTCGTTTTTACGAATAATATGCAAATCATACTCTTCTTTATGAAGTTGCTGCTCATGCTCTGGCCTATTCTTAAATTGAATACAATGGTCACATTGATCCTTCTTAGGGCGATGGAAACCATAATTAAATTCGTTGGTAAAAATAAATTTGTAAAAACTGGCCTTTTCAGGTACAACTTGACGTTCTTTACAATACTCTACATAGTCTAAGTACAAACGGTTTTCGCTTAAACCTGAAGGCAAATATTTTCTCTTCGTCGTACTACGACAATAATGTGAAGACACAGTAGGTAAAGACTTAATGTGGTCTCTAATTATATCTTTAACTACATCTGATTTCTTGTTGGGTGGTTCTTTCTTCCCTCTCATATCTGGTTCAGTAACTCCAGATGGTGTCAATTTACTTAAAGCTGTCTCAACTTTCTTCGCAGATATATTAAAAGTAGTCAAAAAAAATGACTTGCATACTTGGAAACTTTGGCTATCTCTAAACAGGCTATATACCAACGTGTTTTTACGTCTACTTTGATTTTCTTTGTAGGTTCGTTTGACAGGTACACGTTGCACACACTTACCTATGAAACACCATCTTGCATGTTCAGATTTCAAAGATAAATATTCTTGTAGAAGATTTTCTCTTTCTTGTAATGAAAATTTAAAGTTACAATTGTAATGGCACTTACACGATATATCTTTAACTTTTTTAATACCTATTTTATTTCCTGATCTTGTTGTATATTCCTTTCCAGCTAGCCTTAAAGTTTTTTGAGTATTACGTTTCCACTTAAGTGGATTTCTTTGACGTTTTCTTGTCAAAGTGTCGGAGTCTACTTTTTTACTTGTAGAGGTGACGTGTTTTCGAATGTATTTACTCCATAGGACTTCATTGTCTTCTTCAGAACTGTTAGATATATTTTCAGAGGTAGAGGTCTCCGAAACTCTCGTTACAGGGTGGTACATTGTATCGTTTTCAGAATCAGAGGTAAAGTAAGGATTGCGATCAACTATAGAACCTGAAAGTATAAACAAGAAAAATTATAACCATGTCCAGAAAGAGCATTATTATTTTTACCTGAAAATAAGTCTGGCAAGCTTTTTTATATAGGATAGGGTGACAAACGAGCACACAGTCCACCTGATGGTAAGTGATTGCTGTGGCCCATAGACATCATCTATCCTCGTTTGCGAATCAAAATGCAGATGCGTTATCACCCGTTAGGACTAAGATGCCTCGTTTCCAGTAAAAAGGGTCTCCGGTTCTCTCCACTCACCACACGAAACACAGCAGTGTTAAGCTGCTATTTTAAGCTGGTATTCTATGAGAGCGTGGTCCTTACCCGGTCGAGCCGACCCATTCGTGCTACAACTATACTAATAATATAGCTGTAGCATGGCTCTACCACGTTTGAGCTACACCAAGATTCAAAAATTCCTACAAACTTTGTAAATTCTACAACAAATAAATACAGTTACTAAAATTCTAGATTTGAAAGAAAATTTATGGCTAGATTACCCTAGATCGTATTACATAACTATATTAACCTGTTTGTTCTCTGAGTGTACTAGAACCATCTGTTGTCTCAACTGCTGGAGGCACAGTTTGAAGTACATGATACGAGTTTTCGTCATTGTCTTCAAATACTAAAACAATAAAAATTAAAATCAAATTTGGGTATGTATATCTATATAAATATAGCAATATTTTACAATATCTCGTTTGTGAATTCAACGTTAAAGCGCCAGTGACTATCAAGGGTACAAGGGACACAATGCGCAGGGTCACCAACCGCTTCATTCGTCATGAGCGCTTGCCTAGGGCAGCAAGACGAGGGCAGTTGATACAATTCTAAATTAAAAGAATCTTTATGGCTAAATTACCTAAATAAAAACAATAAAGTTGTAAGTATATTTACGTGTTTGTTCTGTGAGTGAAACACTAGAACCATCGGTTGTCTCAACTGTTGGAGGCACAGATTGAAGTACATGATACGAATTTTCTTCATTTTCTTCAAGAACTAAAACAATAAAATTAAAATTAAATGCAGGTAGCACTAAGTTGCTCCAATATCTACCACGAGACCGCGCTAAATAACACCCCAGTACCTTTTTGTTGATAGTACAAGTTTGTACACTATACACCTGACAAAATTGGGTTTAATCCTTCAATTTAATCAAAAAAAAAAACCTCTACTCTGATATTTAAAATCTTCTAGAATGGTTCCATATTATAATCATCTAGAAAGTTACATTTAATACAAAAAAAAGCAGATAAGTAAGAAACACGTGAGTCGCGCCCGACACCCCGCCCCGCATAAATCGTTTGGAATGTCTTTTAGATTGATTGATCGAAAACGAATTATGAAAGTTGTGTTATGTTTGAATGTCACCTAGTAGTATTTTAAAATAATTAGATGTCTATTAATAAAAACATAAGTATGTACATACCTTGATTGTTTTGTTTGTATAGATCAAAAACCGCCGCAACCATCTTCTGTCCTCGCGATAAATTCATGATAATAATATTAACCACACACTGAATACTGATAAAATAATATATATATTTATATTATATGCACATCAATTGCTAGAAATCATAATGAACTCTCAATTATTTAAGTAGTTTATATTATTAATATAATAGATCATTATTGTTATTTTGCACAAATCACCGACTCACTATCAAAGCAAACTAAACAATGCACGCACAAACTCGTAGAAATACAGAATGTGGATTGGTTAACAGGAATAAACATGATTTTTCTCTGCCAATTAAAATGTTCCCAAATAAAATCGGGATTGGATAAAAAATGACATAACATACATAGATATTATGAAGACATAATTTTAGTGGTCAAGAGTTCTATGAGCTCTTACAACTATTGACCACTGAATTATTACTTTAACTATGACTTGTAACCTTGTCATCACAATAAATCTAAGCGGCATAGAATTTTTGACTCTTATTGAAACTACACTTAAATTTATTGGCAATTTAAAAAAAACCTGCTTACAGTTATGATATCAGTTACATGTATTGACTAATATAAACTATGGTTCTTTCTCAGTACGTTAATGCACTTAACTCCATTTCGCAAAAATTGTGGGTTAGCTCCATTGCCCTCCAAGGCGACGATATTGTGTGTGAAAGGTTTGGAAGGATCGTTAGAACATGATTCTATTGGTTTTAAAAATGCTTCAAAATCAGCATATACTACGAATGGTATCTTCAACTTTTTTTCATAACTATCAAATTTAATTTTATCATTTGAAATAGGTTGACCAAACCAATTCTTTTTTTTAAAAGTTTCACTGTTTGGTAATTCTGTACAAATGTGGGCACAATCGTATTATTCATGGTTATTTAAACTTTCCTTAGATGGAAAGTGAAGTAGACATGCTTCGCAAATGTACATGATGTGACCGTCTTTTGAAATTTGTTTACTAACTAACCGCGATAAATTTTTTATGTAACAATAATGATTTTTTGTATCCTTGGAAAAAAATAATAAATTGATATGTCTATCTTTACGACACTTTGTTAAAAATAATGGACCTACTATAGAATTACATCGTTTTTCTTTATTATATTCTAACCTAACATTAATACATTATTATTATTACAATTACATAACATTAATCATTTAATTTCTCTACTTTTGCTATGTCAGAAATTTTAACTGGAAAGGAAATACCATCAAATTTAAGTTTATTTGCATGTTTAACGTACGATGATACACGATCCGCGTCTTTGTTTATGGGATATAACGCCGAGAGTAACGCCCATTTAAAACAAAAATAATCCTTGCTTTTTACATTTATAACAGCCTTTTTTAATTTTATGTCACGAGGAAGATCTATGTATGAAGTACCGCGTAGGGGGTTAAATTTATTAACATTCATGTCTATAGATTTTATGTTTTTTAGACTCCATCCACTATCTTTTTTTTCAAATGCACTAATTTTTGTAGTAATTGTATCATTTAAAGATGAAAAAAAAAATATTTAAGTCATCTCCTTGACAAATAATATTGTTAAGCGTTTGAAAATCGAACGTATCATGAATATCTTTAGTTTGTTGAACAAAATCAGCATGCAATATGAAGTTTACTTTAAAAATTATGTGTTGATGAATACACTCTTGTATTAAAAATAAAATATCATCTTTAATAGAATTTAAAAATAGTTCAGGAGTTTCAAAATTTACCAATGTTGAACTATCTACTCTACTCTTGATTTTATAAGTTAAAATCCTATTTCCAAAAGCAGATTCAATAACACTAACGTTTGATAAAGAATTATGTGAGTTTAAAAGATTATTTTTGTGAACATTACTTTTAAAATGATTAGCTAAATACCGTTTCTTGATAAATATATGACACGTTAGACATTCCACATGATCATCGTTACTGATACTGTTCCCTGCAGAGGTAGGCGCTTCTGCTTCCGTTGTTGGTTTTTTGATGATCTTGGGTTCTTTGCTGCTCGTTCGCTTCGTTCCTCTTCCAAGTTGTAGTGGTTGACTACTAAAATGTTTAAATTTATTAAAAACTGTACAAGACATTGTGTAAATTATGATCGAAATGAATGTTTATTTTACTTACTTAAACTGTGTTTCAACCATCGCACAGTGATTATACAACTCATCATCATACGATGAATCGAACAGTTGATCCTTCTCCATTTCATCACAAACTTTAGACAACTCCTGATTTAATTCGCTGTTGAATAGTTCCGTATTCTCTTCCATGGTTGTGGAGAAGAAAGCACTGGTGCACACTTCACTGAATTCAAATTTCAAATAATGTCCGATATTTAAGTCTAACAAAGGATTAGAATATAATGAGTACACGGAAGTAATTTAAGTAAACAGAATCACATTCACTAATGATCAGCTAATGACTGTCATTGTTAAAAAAGTATTTTTTAACTTTTTCACTTTCTGCTATTGTCTTTGTAATATTGTGTACGAGGGCGTTTGTGTTGTCGTAGATGCTATCCTTATTAGTCTTTACGTAATATTTAATCCTCGTGGAAGCATGTTTCCAATGATCAGTAGTTGGAATCTTGGATAGCTTCTTCATATCGTACATTTCAATTTTGATGAGATGCGTCGCTTGGTTTCCGTCGTCAGAATTAGTAGAAATGTATGATACACCATCTCTAGCGGCTCGTGCTACGGTTGATGATAACAGCTTCCTCTTTTTTATTTTTGATTCAGCTTCAAAAAAATGATCAATCGATTGCGATTTTCTTTTTCCACCATCGCATGTGTTATTATTAATGACGATGTCATCACCCTCTTCTTGAGGGGAGAGTGGCGAGTATTAATACTGTTTATAGGTATTTTCATCGAAGCTCAACGATTTCTGCAACAACACAGTTATCATGTTAATATCAATTTGTTAACACTTAATCATAAAAGTTAAAAAAGTTAAAGTTACAGCCTATTAAAGTCCACTGCTGAACATAGGCCTCCTCTCATTCCTAACTGAGAGGGTTTTAGGGCTAGGAAATGTTCGCTGCGCTGCCTCAATGCGTGTTGACAAACTTCACATGCCTTCGAAATTTTCTCAGACATGCAGGTTTCCTCACGATGTTTTCCTTCACCGCTGAGCACGTGGTAAATCAGCACTTAAAATTGCAATTAACAATTTAAAACGTTGTAACACTTCTGACTCAGTGAGCCAGAACTGGTACAATAGTTGCGCGGAAAACCATTCGTATTTATTTTATATTTTGACGGTAGGACTTGCCGAATCGTTATCCCTTTCCAAACGATATCATTCCTATCGACACATCGGGGTGGTGGGGTGGGAGGGGAAAGAAGATGATTCTAGAATGTCACGTAATCATCGGAACCGAGGATATATAAGGCACGCGCGACCGACGCGCAGCCTCTTCCCGCCGCACTCGTCGTTGAAACTACACCTCTCTTCCCGCCGCGCTCAATGTTGGAACCACACCGCTAGTAGAAACCGCTTTAGCCTGGAAGCAATCGAGCTCCAGGAAACCCGCCTCACCTCGTGTGAGATATAGTCGCGCACCGCCTCTCTCCGGAGTGTTCCAGAAGAAGTTCCAGAAGTCGCAGCTATAGTGCTCAACAGAATAGAAGAAACCCCGGTGAGTCAATATTCCTTTAATTACTGCCTGCCTGATATAATTGTTTTAACCCGCTCCAATTTTGTTTTTCTCCTAATCAGGCAGGATTCCTTTCATCGATTTGGCAAAATAATAGTTCATTCAAGGGAAGAGCGAGTGCATTGTACTGCATGCTATAGTAGTCACTTTTACGTAAGCGTAGAAGCAATCGCATATACAGTCCACTTTAGTTAATAGCTCGCGTAATAGGCTTAAGGTTCGACCGGGGAACTAGACTTCGGTAGCCTTAGACACGTGGCTACACCATTTTATGGTCATTTCGGCAGGATTTGGACTGGTGTTTAATGGTCGTCCAACCATTTTCTGGTCGAATTATTAAAATTAATTATTTAGATAATGCACTTTAATTTATGGAATAGACTTAAATAGTGTTCGTTTAAATTTAAATTTTGATTAGGTAATCGCAAACAGAATTATTCATTTTATAGCGCTCGTATTTGATTAAATTTAAAGCTTATTAAATAATTGAAACAGCGTAATCGCAACCATTTCGTTTTCCCGACGCTTACCCGACAATTTTGATAAAAAATATTGAGTTTAGCGAACAACGCGTCACCTCGACTCGCTGCAACAGGTGTTCGATTTAATTACGTAATACGGCATACCGAGTGTCCATCCTTCATTGTTTGTGCGTTGTGAGATTATTTGTGATTAATATAACTTTATTATAATAATTTAAAATGGCAGTTAGTGGAAATGAATTTAAAATTAAAATGCTTTATGCCAAGAGGGACATACTTTTTTCGCGTATGCAAAATATAAGTGATTATATGAAGAACATTAATGTAGAAGCAGTGCGGGAAACCTTTTTAAATGAAATTGAAACGGTGGATTCTTTGCGGACGGATTACGAAAGAATATTAGACCAAATTAATCATTTGGAATTACAAATCGACCCGAAATACATAGTGAACTACCAACCGCTGCTGGCATTCGAAGATATGTTGTGTCGCGTGAAAAGAACGGCGAAACTCCTACAATCTCAAAACGAAGCAAAGCCGGAAATACAGGTACGTCCACGTGACTCAATTAGGTTGCCGCCAATAGATATTACGATATTCAATGGTGATATTAAAACGTGGCCCTTCTTCTTCAGTAGTTTTCAAAACAATATACACAATAACCCATCGTTATCGGACGCTGAAAAATTATATTACTTAATTAGTAAACTTAGTGGCAGGGCACAGTCGATCTGCTCGGGTTTTACACTTACAGCAAACAATTACTTATTAATATTCGAAACGCTTAAAACTAAATACGAAGATAGGAGAATGTTAGCTTCCGAATATTTGAAACCTGATATTCGATCTTAAACCTATATCATCCGCGAACATCAACGGCTTAGAGCAGTTTCTAGATAAATTTGTGGCATCGGTGGCTGCACTTAAGAATTTGAAATTTAATGACCTTATGGACGTGGTGTTTCTCCATATTGCACTAAAGAAATTAGACCCCGACACCGTGCGTGCGTTTGAAATGGAGCATCGTAGCTCGGAGATGCCTTCCTTTCATTCATTAGCATCGTTCGTGCGAGATCAAATAAAGGTGATGCAGCGCTCTCCGAACGTTAAACAGGAGATTAAAAGGTGCGTCGACCGTAGACAGACTCAACCATCTAAAACAGCAGGGTCGTTAACTTACGTAACCGCTACGTCAACATTACTCCAGCATACTTGTATCGTATGTAAAGATAAACACGGCAATTTATATAATTGTGCGACTTTTCGTAAATATTCACCAAGCGAACGTTATAAATTAGTAAAGACAAACAACCTATGTTTGAACTGCTTAAGCGATAAGCATTTAGTTGCAAAATGCAATTCGAGTTCCGTATGTAGCAAGTGCGCCAGGAAATATCACACGCTATTACATTTTGAAAATAGCAACATAGCGGCGTCAAGTAAAGCGGACAAGGAATTCACCCCTACTAAGGTCAACGATTCTAGCGGTCGACCTGGTGATGTCGCTCTGTGCTCATTGGCGAATATGGGAGCACAACCTCCTTCAACCGTGTTACTGGGTACGGCACGTATTTTGGTTAGGGATTCGCGTGGAAACGAACAAAGCGTCCGTGCACTGCTGGACAGCGGAGCCCAAAATAGCTTTATAACGCGACAATGTTGTCAGCGCTTAGGCTTAGTAATAAATAGGTCACTTTCATGTCCTGTAGTTAAAGGCATCGGAGGTACTAGTAAAGCTACCCAGGGATATATAAATTTAAAATTTTATTCTCGGATAGATCGTAATGTTAACTTTGATATAAATGCACTAGTAGTAGATAGGGTCACTGAACGGTTGCCAACCGTTTCGGTTGACACCTCGGCAATGATTGAATTTAAAAATTTGACTCTAGCAGACGACACTTACGCCGTTCCTGGAAACATAGACATGCTCATTGGAGCATCGCTTTTCCCTCATCTTTTGTTAAACAATAAGGTCAGGGGCAACTCCTCGCATACCGCGCCTTACGCACTGGAAACCGTATTGGGCTATGTTATCATTGGCTACGCCCCCATCATAGATAGTATTTCGGCAAACTCTTATTGTGGTATGGCTGTCGAACCGCTCGAGTCGTTAGTCCGCAAATTTTGGGAGATGGAGGAGGTGAACGTCCCACCCATAGCTAGCTCAGATGACAGGTTATGCGAGGAAATTTACGTCCGCACGACCGTTCGTGATCGCGACGGTAGATATAGTGTAGCGCTACCCTTTAAAGGAGATGTTTTATCTCTCGGCGATTCGCATCAAATGGCGAAAAAACGTTTCTACAGCTTGGAGCGTAGGATGCTCGCTTCACCCCAGTTAAAGGAAGCTTACGACGGCGTCATTAACGAATATATAAGAGAAGGTTACATATCACTTGTGACTTCGAAATTAGATAACTACGAAGACACACCGTCGTATTTCATACCACACCACGGGGTCATTAGGGAGGACAAACTTACATCTAAGTTACGTGTAGTGCTCGATGCTAGTGCTAAAACTAGCACTCACCTGTCGCTTAACGATATCCTCTATAGTGGGCAAAATTTACAGGGCAGTTAATTTAATATAATAGCCAATTTTCGTTTGTTTAGTATAGCACTATCCGCCGATATTCGCCAAATGTTTCTTTACATAGGGGTCCGTGAATGCGACCGTAGATTCCAACGCATTTTATATCGTTTCAACCCAAAGGAACCTCTAATGGTGTTTGAATTTAACCGCGTTTGTTTTGGTTTAAAGTCGAGCCCATTTCATGCGTTACGCACGATAAGACAGCTCGCTCACGATGAAGGTCCCTCTTGTCCTAAAGCTAAGAGGGCAATTGAGAGCGGATTATATATGGATGATTTTGTGTACTCGGTCGATAGCGTGGAGGAGGCCACCCTAACCACCGCCGAGGTTATAAAGCTCATGAAATCGGGTCAATTCGATCTTGTGAAGTGGACTAGTAATTCGCGTCCGGTTTTAGATACAATCCCACTATCACACCGTCTTTCGGCGATAAAGGAATTCGACGATTCTGATACACACAAGGTGCTCGGTCTGTGTTGGTCACCAGAGTCCGACGTGTTTAGCCTTAAGGTAAATCCGCCCGTAGAGAAATGCACAAAGCGCACAATACTGTCATGCGTTGCTAGATTATGGGACGTCATCGGTTTCGTAGCTCGGGTGGTATTATACGCTAAGCTTTTGATTAAACAACTTTGGTTATTTGAATGCGACTGGGATGACTCGCCACCTGACAGCATTGTTCGGTTGTGGCAGCGTTTTAGAGAGTAACTTCCTTTACTAAGAGAAATTAAAATACCGCGTCATATAAACGTAGATAGAAATAGCGTCATAACGGTCGTTGGGTTTGCAGACGCCAGCGAGAAGGCTTACGGGGGCGTTGTATATTTCCACGTCCAGAATAATGGTAGAAATTCGATTAGCCTCATTAGTTCTAAGTCGAGAGTCTCCCTCCGTAAGGTTGTCTCTCTGGCGCGCTTATAGCTTTGCGCAATATTAGTACTCACCAAGCTTATTACCGCAGTTATCAGCGCATGTAAGGATAGAGTTCACATAGAAAGGATATTTGCCTTTTCCGACTCCACCGTCGCCTTATGCTGGGTTCATTCTTCTCCCCACCGTTGGGATACGTTTGTCGCGAACCGAGTGGCCAAGATACAAGACGAGTTAGAAACGCGGAACTTTTATCACGTGTCCGGTACGGAAAACCCCGCCGATTGTCTATCTCGTGGACTCACCCCGATGCAAATAATGGACCACCCGCTTTGGTTCCACGGACCTGCTTGGGTTCACTTGGATCCCTCGCAATGGCCATTAACCGATTTCGAACCTTCGTCAGTGTCACAACCGCCGGAAGAGAAGAGACACGCTCTAGTGGCGAACGTTTCGGGCGAGGTTTCTCCAATCATTGCCTTGGCGAACCGCTTGTCCTCTTGGTCGAAATTATTGCGTAGCGTAATTTTCGTTTGTCGATTCGCGAAGCTTTTACCGCGACGTTCGTATGTCTTAGCATCCGATTACAACTACGCCGAGTCGCTAGTATTACGTGAACTTCAACGTGCGCACTTCTCTAAAGAAATTACAAGATTACAATCGAATAGAGCCTGTAGTCGCGCCTTTCAACGCCTTAAGCCATTTTTACAGGATGGGATTGTAAGGGTAGGTGGACGCTTGTCCAACTCGCAATTGAGTTTCGACCAACGGCACCCTATAGTTTTACCGCGTAAAGACCATATCATGAACTTATTAGTCGATTACCATCATAAATTGAACTCGCACGCTGGCCCCGACTTGTTGATGTCGATTTTGCGTCAGAATTATTGGATTCTTTCTGCACGTAGTTTAATACGCAATCGGGTGCACAGATGTATAGCTTGCTTTCGGGCACGCCCCAAGCCGTCATTTCCGGAAATGGCGGAACTTAGATCTTGTAGAGTAATACAATCGGTAAAGCCCTTCACGCACACCGGGTCTGATTTCGCTGGTCCGTTTAAGGTCACGCTCACTCGCGGGCGTGGTATAAGATCCACAAAGGCTTACGTCTGCATTTTCGTATGTCTAACTACCCGAGCGGTGCATATAGAACTCGTTGGTGATCTAAGCACAGCAGGCTTTATGGGTGCATTTAAAAGATTTCACTTTTCGTTCGCTCACATTCTAGCCGAGAACCGCATTGAGTGGTCTCCGAACGTCCCAGCCGCGAGTCATTTTGGGGGCAATTGGGAGACTAATATTAAGAGTCTAAAGAGTCACTTATACAGAGTAATAGGAGATCAAATTTTGTCCTTCGAAGAGCTAAGTACGGTGCTCGCTCAAATTGAATGCGTAATGAATAGCCGCCCACTTTGTCGTACGTTGTCTAGTGACCCCTCGGAACCGCTAGCTCTAACTCCAGCACTTTTTTTGAATTTAACGCCTTTAAAGTATTTGCCCGCCGCAGATATGGATGAGAACAGACTTAGCATTTCCGCACGCCACAAATTATTAGATCGGTTAGTGCAACCGTTTTGGAAACGATGGAGGATGGAATACTTGCATACTTTGCAGTCTCGGCAAAAATGGAACACAGCAACTGAGCCTTTAGCTGTAGGAACTGAAGTTGTGCTCACCAAAGAGAATACGCCGCCTCTCCACTGGCCGTTAGGAATTGTCGAAGAGGTCTTTCCCGGTTCCGACGGAGTAATTAGGATAGCTCGCGTTAAGACCACGGTTGGGTCTTACCTGCGTCCTGTTGTCCGTTTGTGCCCCTTGCCTCTTCCATAATTTAAATTAGCTTTCTAAAATTGTAGTTGAATTTAGGTAATCTTAGCGTTAGTTAGTTATTTTGTTAGTTGATCTTAGCTCTAGTTGTTTTAGTTAATTTTGAAGGAAATCCTTCAAGGGCGGGGGAGATGGTTGCGCGGAAAACCATTCGTATTTATTTTATATTTTGACGGTAGGACTTGCCGAATCGTTATCCCTTTCCAAACGATATCATTCATACCCTCCTATCGACACATCGGGGTGGTGGGGTGGGAGGGGAAAGAAGATGATGCTAGAATTTCACGTAATCATCGGAACCGAGGATATATAAGGCACGCGTGACCGACGCGCAGCCTCTTCCCGCCGCACTCGTCGTTGAAACTACACCTCTCTTCCCGCCGCGCTCGTTGTTGGAACCACACCGCTAGTAGAAACCACTTTAGCCTGGAAGCAATCGAGCTCCAGGAAACCCGCCTCACCTCGTGTGAGATATAGTCGCGCACCGCCTCTCTCCGGAGTGTTCCAGAAGAAGTTCCAGAAGTCGCAGCTATAGTGCTCAACAGAATAGAAGAAACTCCGGTGAGTCAATATTCCTAATAATACTGCCTGCCTGATATAATTGTTTTAACCCGCTCCAATTTTGTGTTTTACTAATCAGGCAGGATTCCTTTCATCGATTTGGCAAAATAATAGTTCATTCAAGGGAAGAGCGAGTGCATTGTACCGCATGCTATAGTAGTCACTTTTACGTAAGCGTAGAAGCAATCGCATATACAGTCCTCTTTAGTTAATAGCTCGCGTAATAGGCTTAAGGTTCGACCGGGGAACTAGACTTCGGTAGCCTTAGACACGTGGCTACACCATACAACGTAACTACTGTTATTACGTTATTTTTATCCGTAAATATTACATGCATGTAAGCATGACCTTTTTACATTTGATTTTCTTTATAAGAAATATAGATATTTAATTAAAAAAATGAAGACTTTTCTCCTGGACGTGTAATGTGCACGAAAAATGAGAAACACCCTTATGGGGGAGTACACATGCAAGCGCACTCTACTGAAAAGCGCGCGTCGAACGCGCGCTCTCAGATTTTGTTTCAAACGTGCCTTGCGAGGGCGTCAGCCACGCGCTTCGAGACATATAAGCTACTATTTTGTTGAACATTTCATCCCACCTAAGGGTATTAGTGTTCTGTGCATTTCACCGCGCGCTTTTGTGTAAGGTGGACGCACGTTGACGATGGAGATCGAGCATTTTAATACGGATTTATTAATTGATGAAATCCAAAAGCGACCAGCTATTTGGGATATGGTGTGATATTTCGGATATGAAGTCCCGATTATAAAAATAAAATAATAATAAAACGTAATTGAGAGGAGATTGTTGAAATTTTAAGTGATTGTGAAGAAAATTTGGAAAAGGAAAAACTGTTCGGTGAGTGTAATTATTTATTGATGTTTCCTATAATTATATCATGTTGTCTTGCCAATGTAATTTTCCCTCGTATACAAAATTACTGGCGAATTTTTCTCTTGTAGTTCTAGCACACAAGCGGCCTCGTGGCAAATTTTCTAAATGTATAGATTGTAAAGATAAATCATAAAGTGTGTCTTCATATCTCTGGTAATTGGAGATCAAATTTTGTCTTTCAAAGAATTAAGTACTGTACTCGCACAAATCGAATTGTTAGTCCGGCTGGTGCAGGCATTTTGGAAACGATGGAAGACGGAATATTTGCATACGTTGCAGTCTCGGCAAAAATGGAACACAACAACTAAACTTTTAACGGTCGGAGGGGTGGTTGTGCTCACCAAGAAATTTTCCTTGGTGAGCACGCCACCTCTTCATTGGCCATTAGGGATCGTCGAAGAGCTTTTTCCTGGATCCGACGGGGTAACTAGGGTAGCTCGCGTTAGGACCACGACTGGGTCATACGTGCGTCCTGTTGTCCGTCTAGGCTCTTCGTCCAATCAATAGTTTCGAATTGCCTTCGGTTAGATTAGTAGTTTAAATTAGGTTTAGTCTTAGCGTTAGTTAGTTTTGAAGGGGACCCTAACTTCCACGCTTA
This sequence comes from Parnassius smintheus behrii, assembly GCA_036936625.1. Lineage (NCBI taxonomy): Eukaryota > Metazoa > Arthropoda > Insecta > Lepidoptera > Papilionidae > Parnassius > Parnassius smintheus. Next base: position 21,129,926 of record JAUPFT010000011.1, read on the forward strand.
CCCCGGCTTAAAAGCCGGGGGGATGGTTGCTTGGAAAAAGAATCGGGTACTCTCACATTTTGTTCGGTTGGTTAACAACAATATATTTGCCAGTGTTTTTTTCCATTCCACTACGCATTCCATTTCTCGCGCACTGTTTATGATTATTATTATGTTTTATAATAATTAAACTAAAAATAAATAAACAAAACCACAAATATTCTTATAGACAGATAAATTTAAAAAAGAGTTAAAATGCGTAAAAAAAATAAAAAGCAAATCACTAAGGCATTGTTTTTTGTATTAATATCATACTCTAGAAACCTAAAAAAAAACTTTTATTTAAAACTAACTTCTTAATTAAACTACATTGTGTAATCAAAAACTTCACCTTAGTATGAACTAGCGACATCTGGTGAGTGGAAGATTATTAGCCCTCATTGTTCTGAGTCTGAACATGAGCACTCTTGTCTTTGGTTCTGAGAAATGTAATGTACTCTGTGTAATGTTACACGGCGGGGCCCTATTTTCTATTCTCGAAGTGTAAAGTGGAGAGTTTTGGTGGGAACTTCGCCGTCGACAGATTGTCGCTCTTGTTTTGTCGCTTGAATAATAGTTTGAAGTGGATTTTCACACGTAATAGTTGTGCGATTTTGTGTATTAATGTCTGCGCATGTGAACTAATCAGCTGGATCGAGCGGTCGTCAACATCTCCCCAAAAACTTTGCAATATGACGAATCAGCATAATGTATTATAAAAATGGAGATTCCGAAAGAAATTATAGGCTCAGAAGGGCTAAAACCCAGAGCTATAAAGGCAGTTAAATAAAAAAACGGACCGGCTGGGCAGAACCGTAGACAGAGAAACCTATAGACAAATTGACGTAGACAGAGAAACCTATAGACCGTAGACAGAGAAACCTATAGACTAATGATCGGCGTGGCCTCGAGTGAGAAAGGACGTTAATGAATTTTTAGGTTATACAATAATCTTTATGACTTTTAAACACATTTAAATAAATATTTTAATTGTTCTAAGAACGGAACTGAACAAGATTTACCAATCTTAAGCTCTCTAAACACTTTTTTTCTCACTTAAACCAAATTGTAAACTCCTTAAATCGCTACGCTGTCAAAGTTGTTTAGCAAACTGTAGAGTTTGCTAAACAAAAAAACCAGCACGGAGAAAGGGACAAACAATCACACCTCTCTATCTCATTTCCATGCAAGACGTATGCATAAATCTATCTTTTTCGTGTGCGAGTGTGAAAGAAGGCGTCAATTTGTCCATAGGTTTCTCTGTCTACGCAAATTGACGCCGTCTTTCGCATTCGCACACGAAAAAGTCAATCTTATAGACACTGCCATAGCGTGTCGTAGAAAGAGACAAAAAAATACGTCACTATATTTAGGGTTACAAGTGTGAGGAAAAATTTACCCCACAACTAGCTATAAAATTAGAATTTAGTACGTAAAGTAAGCCTGAAAAGGAACACTGCCATTAACGATTATCATAGATAAGTATTGAAGTGGATGGAGAGCTAAGTGGACTGTATTTGAATAAAAATTTATTATAATTTACTTTTGTGAAGAAAGAAGAAACTAAAAAATTGTGATATCTATCTGATTAATAAACTTAAAGAAACTATTGTGTAATGAATGAGAGCTTAGTGGACTGTATTTATGTAGGTTGTGTTTTAATCTTGAAGAAAGAAGATACTGAACTAACTGTTACCAGCCCTGTGTCACTATTGTTACCTGCGTGAAATAATAACCTACAATCGCTAGACACCCAGGGTAACATACGCAGTCGGGGCTAGCGCGTTGTACGCGATTGAATGTTTGTTTTGAGTTTTTTTTAACGGTGTTTACGTAAATCGTTTTTATGTAAATACTTGTTGAAATAGTCTTTGTTTAGTGTTATTCATATTATTTTACCTATTTGATAATTTGTAATGGAAAAACTTCGCTCTTACTTATAACTGTTGCGTAGATGGATGCCATCATAGCATAACCACTCACGCCCGTCACCCAGAGGGTAGGCAGAGACTACGGACTTCCATTTGACACGATCCTGACATACCTCTTTCGCCTCATTTACATCCATATATCTACGCATACGATGCCAAATGCCCAAAAAAGGTTTCAGATATATCATTCTTTAGATATACCGAAGCTTTTAGAAGGAAGTTATGAAAAATGAATTTATTTAATTTTTTTGTTAGATAGGTACTTATAGTAAAAAAGAATTAAGTAATAATTTATCTACACAAGTAATATCTACGTACTTTATTACAAAACTTAGTTGAAATTTACTTCACTATTCAAGTATTTACATGCTTACATACCTATATATTATGTCTTGTAGTTAAAATATTTTAAGTTATAATAACACTAAACATTGAAATTAAAACTTTGTTTTCTAACAAGATTTTTAACTGAGTAGAATACGATCGCATTTCCGTTAGGAATCGTATTTCAGGATTATTTGTTGTGGCCTTGCTAGTTGCATGCGTTGAGCATCGCAGAAATCACATAGGTACGAAAATATGTTCAGTCGATTATAGTTAGAATAGGTACTTCACCTAAGTAACTTAATTAACATTTGGCAATGTATTTTTTTTAGTCTTTGTTAGCCCTTAGTAACCACGAAAAGTCCGCCATGGAAGAGCAAGGGGAAAAGATGCAAAGTAATGATGCTTCTTCGCCATTTCAGAAATATTTCAGCAGGATTTATTTTATTCTCAGTTTGATAGTTGGAGAAATAGTCGAAGAAGTATACTTGTACCTCAGTTGATTTTCCATGAATGAATAAGAATTTTCTTCAATAAATCTTCGTCTTACAACACTTTTTTCATTTTTGTGTTCAAAAATCACTTGTTCATTTACAGTTATAATATTGATCAAAGTATAAAACAATACCAACGGCCACGTCGACTCCAGACTTTGTAGTATTGTAGTCTAGTACAATATCAGGTTTTCCTGTCGATTCGTCGATTTTATCACCTCATCTCATGGTCTACAGCAAAAATAAATTTTATAAAAATATACTTTTATAATATTATAATAAAAAAACATAAAAATTAATAATAACTTTATCTATTTTCACTTTAATTGCACTGAATCTTTCTGGAACACAATCGGTCGCACGCGGAATCTGAGACCGCAAACACAAATAAGAAATCATGTGTGCATGCGACGAATGTCACAGGGCTTATGAGGGGTGCTATCTCACCTTCCCGCGAATATCACGGAAGCACAAGTGTCTATTGTTTATGGTTTTAGTAAATTGACTAAAATAAGTTCGTTGCGGACTCAGAGACCGCGCGACCGTTGGAAGGTTAAAAATTGCAAAAAACTAAAGTAAATTTATTAAAATATTTAAACAATGCGGCAGTCTTACAAGCTATCACTAATATAATGCCTAATGGGAACTAATAGGGAGCCTGAGGGGTCTTCTTGCTTGTTGTTGTTCTCTTGAGCGCTGTCCTGACGCGAATGTCGTACGCAGGCCGGGAGCCCTTCTATCATTCCCACCGACGGGGTCACGTTGGCGCTGAGTAGAATGTTAGGTTTAGCATGGTCGTGTTTGATGCCTGTAACAGGTTTTGGAGAGCCTGAGCTCTAAGGAAGACAGGGGGCAGGACCCGTTTCTAGAAAAATTCTTTGGTATCATAATAACCCCTCTTGTACAATTTTTCTTTAACAAAACATTTAAACTTGTTTAATGACAAATTTTGTACATTTTTTGGAATTTTGTGGTAAAAGCGTTTAAAAATTGCCCCATAAATTAATTACTAATTCTGTGGAGTCTAGTAACTGGTATTACAAGCTTATGTTTGTTCCTAGTGTTTAAAGTATGAACATCTTTATTCTTATGAAAGCTATTTATTTTTTAATGTACATACATTATATTTAAATAAATATATTGCGATGCCAAAGTTAATATGTTTATTTTTTTTTAATTTTTCTCTCAGGGACTCATCACAATTTAAGTTATAAATTGCCAGTAGGCTCTATTTTGCAAAACAAATATGACTTCAATGTCAGTCGCATTACCCCATAGTAAGATTCCATAAAACATTACGCTGTGAAAGTAACTAAAATAAACTGATCTAACTGTCTCAACATTGGTGAGAAAGTAACAGAAACAGAAACTTTTTTATTCAATATGTATTATAAATAATACTTATTGAGTCATTTTTTTTTTCGTTTACCACTGGTTTGCAAAAAAAACCTCTGTCCTCAGAAGAACCAGCAAGAAACCCAACGGGATTTTTTTAAATTAATAGCTTACAATCATTTATGTTACAATTTACTACATGAAACAAATTAGAAACAGCTTGGTAGCGATCATACTTCTCAGGTGTTGTTATCATCCGTAAATTCCTTAATATTATAATTAACATTTTTATACAAACTTAGTTTAGTAAAGTTTTTGAACTTTTGTATGTCAAAGGTTGTATATTTTCTGGGAATTTATTGTAAAAGCGTATACATCATCCCAAGAATTAATTACTGACTCGGTGGAGTCGAGTATAAATATAAATACAGTATACATATAAATATACATATAAATGACAATAATTTAAACAAAACAAGCTTCGTACGATGGTTCCAAATTTTTTGCTTGGATTCACATGCTTTTGTGGCGTGACGTATACGCAGTTCAAAACAGTGCATGGAAATTGCCTTAATAAGTAAAACTTTGCGGTTTCCAATAAAAGGTTGACTTTCAAAATGATTCGTCGTAAATACATCCTGGCATCGTTTGAAAGTTGTTAAAATAAGTTTCGGTAATAGATTTTTTTCTGCAAAGAATGATACTTCTTTATGTGAATGTATCTTAAATATTCTTTCTGCCAACGTACATACTTTAATAACATCGCGTGAAGGATAAATAAGGCCACCTTTATCTTTTTTAAATTAGGGGTCTAATAACAAAGGCGGCAAAGTCCCATATAATGATATGGGACTTTGCCGCCTTAGTTATTAGACCCCTGAAATATAAGACATAAATATTTGTCGCTAATAAGAGCTAGCAGACAATCTTCACATTTTATAGTTTTTCTTAATTTCCTAACTACAAACCCACCGATATATGAATTCTCTGTCTACGGGCAGAACCATAGGGCAGAACTTGACAGATATTTTTGACAGATTCGACCATAGAGATCTAAGTCAGTGGTGGTCAGTATCAGTGGTGGTCAGTGTCAGTGGTGGTCAGTGGATTGGAGCTTTCACTAGAGAAAAAAGAAAGGACATTACATAAAGATCGTTAGTTGTAGGAATGTAACGAAATATCGGCGTCTCTTTTTAGCTTACGAGTATATTCGTATGTAAAAAAGGACAACAGTAGTTTTATCGTTACAGAATATGGCAATATTATTTCGCTGCGGCCGGGTGCCATGTTTCGTCACAGTCAATGACAACTATATCAGTTGTCATAGCGACTTTAGTGAGGGAGTGTGTTATTTTTACATGTTTCGCTCGTAGAATTCGATTATTACGAAATTTCTTATTTTATTCCTCGGGACCTCTAAATCGGGATAAAAAGTATCCTATATGTTAATTCAGGTAATAAACTATTTGCATGCCAAATTATTACATTCAAACTGGTCTGATACTTTGGCGTGATTGAGAATTGAACAAACATTTAAACTTTTGCATTTATTATAATTTAATCAGTGTGAGTATTATGACTGAGTCTAATTTATTGTCTAACAAACAAACTTTAATAAGTATTTCCTGTTTAGTCATTCCCGGGAAATAATTGTAACATTAATAATAGATAGTTACATTATAAAAACAAAAAAAAACGACTGCTTAAAAGTAATGAACTGAAAACATAGGTATAACTTATATATACTTCAGTAATCTCCTTTTAATTTCCTTTATTTGGGTACCCCTATCGATTGCTTGAGTAAAAAAAATTAAGGACTTACAATTTGGCGACAAAAATCCATCATATTGATTTAAAAAAAAAAAAACTATCTAAGAACACACGGATGTTTGAGATAAATCACACGAAGGAATCTTTTTCTAAATAAGCGCCACATTATCGATATTAAGTATAGTGCGCAGCACTACGTCAAGCCGCCATCTTTGTATCAGACTCAGTTCAATTACAACCACAAACTAATAAGAGCAACATTATATACACGTTTTTGTCGTAGGTATGTCATGTCCCTTCTTTTTTCTCTAGTCAAAGGATTGGAGTTGGACCACAGACTAATAAGAGGATACTACGCATTAAGCATGGACGTTTTCAGTTTTTATCTGCAACGGTTACATAACCGACATGTAGTTTTCATATCGTTATTGAAAACCGTTTTTAGATATCGATATCAATAGTAACGGTTTGCTACTTATATATAATTTTATATTATATAATTATATATATTTTATATTATATAATTTTGCCATAGCTATGCCATAGCTAAGGCAAAATCTAAACCTATGGTGCAATCTGTGAGGAGGCTTATATGTTCAACTTATGTGTATAATTTATTACTTCATAACATTGAATTTAAAAAAAATTATATATTAACATACATGTTTAAATATTACATCAAAGATAACAATAATATTAGAACCTCTGACTTCTAAGACTCGAATAATCTATGTAATTCATAAAATAAATGTTGCACTGGTAGTACAGTTTGCGGTTATATTTCGGTTGTCGTTTGCACATTCAGTTGCAAACCGTTACTATTGATATCGATATCTAAAAACGGTTTTCAATAACAATATGAAAACTACATATCGGTTATGTAACCGTTGCAGATAAAAACTGAAAACGCCCATGCTTAATGCGTAGTATCCTCTTATTAGTTTGTGGTCCAACTCCAATCCTTTGACTAGAGAAAAAAGAAAGGACATGACATACCTACGACAAAAACGTGCCAAAGTCTACCTTAGGGGCTCGGGACCCAGTACCAGTAGTAGTGTGAAGAACTACCAGTGACAAGTGAAGTGAAGTGAGTGGTATCCGGTGGTAGCTGAAGTGACTAGTAGTAGAATATAGTGAATAGTGAAAGTGTTAGCTAGCCTAAAAAGGTCGTAACTGATATTCGCAGTTACATATAGTGAAAGTGTTAGCTAGCCTAAAAAGATCGTAACTGATATTCGCAGTTACATATAGTGAAAGTGTTAGCTAGCCGAAAAAGGTCGTAACTGATATTCGCAGTTACATATAATGAAAGTGTTAGCTAGCCGAAAAAGGTCGTAACTGATATTCGCAGTTTTTTTTTTTTTTTTTTTTATTTAAATCACAAGGTATTTTAACATAAATAAGTGGCTAGAGCCTCCCTTTAAGCACAGAGCGCCTGTAGTAGGAGGCTCCGCTCTTCCACAACTTCACAAACAAAATCTTATGAAATACTTTAGACAACTAATATAAAAACGTGCATGCTTGTGTGGTGTGTGTGTGTGTGTGTGTGTGTGTGTGTGTGTGTGTGTGTGTGTGTGTGTGTGTGTGTGTATGTGTGTGCGTGCGTGAGTGCAAGCGTGCGAGCGTGTGTGTGTGCGTGCTGTGCTTATTTGAGTATTTATATGAGCGACTTTTCAAGGAGAGACTCAATTTCCTCATAATCAAGTGGTTGTAGATACTTTTTTACTGCATTTTTACATTCGTAATGGGTCATTGTGTAAATTCCTACATGTTTATTAATTTTGTTGTATAATTCTGCTGCGCGTTTACTATACTGTACTCTAGCAAAAAACGTGTGAGTATTGGGAACTTGTGCTACTAATTCTTTTCTCCTCTTTTGTAAAATATTTGGATTAAAAGATAGGGACTTATGTTTCTTTAATATTGTGTGCAGTACATAAATTTTTCGTACTGATAATAACTGTGTTTCATTGTAAAGACTTGTAGTAGGATATCTTCTGTTTTTAAAATACATATTTTTAATTAAACCACGTTGCGCACGTTCCAAGTGGATAAATTTTGTTTTGCAAGCACCCCCCCATATAGATATACAGTACCCCAAAACGGATTGTACCAAAGCAGTGTATATATCGTTTAATAATTTGTTTTGCATATGTTCAGTGGACGGTTTTCTTGGCACCACATGTCTTAAGGTACGAAATATCCAATTTAATTTAGCAATTCTGTTAGATACATGTTCTATGTGAGAATACCATGACAATTTCTGGTCTATTATTACACCTAAATATTGTGTATATGTTACTTTATTTATCAATGGACAGTTATTATTAAAGGCGCATTTATTTATATTGTTACACGTATGAATCCTTATATTGAAATCTTCCGACGGTTGTGTGCGTTTAGATATACTGAAACAGATATATTTAGTTTTTGCCGCATTAAGGGTCAGTAAATTCAAATTTAACCATTTTGCCACCTGGGCCATCCCAAATTCTGCCCTTTCCTTAACTTCTTGCCACGATTTACCTTTAAAGATAACTGCTGTATCATCAGCATACGAAATTATTTGTGCGTTTTCTATTTTTAAGTTGCACAAATCGTTTATGTAAAGCAAAAACAAGGAAGGCCCCAATATACTGCCCTGTGGCACACCATATAGTTGCGTCGTCACTAATAAACTGGTCAACTTTTACACATTGATTTCTATTGGAGAGGTAGTCTCTAAAAAGTTTAAGGGCAGTACCTCTTACTCCAACTTTTTCCAGTTTATATAAGAGTAGAGTGACAGAAACCGTGTCAAACGCTTTCATGAGATCTAAGTACACAGTTAAGCATTTTTGACCTTTATCTAAGTCATCAACCACCAATGATGTCATACGAGCAACTGCATCCTCACTAGATTTGCCATGCCTAAAACCAAACTGATAAGGAGATAATATATTAAAAGAATTTAAATAATTAAGAAGTCGAATATTAATTAATTTTTCAAGTATTTTTGATATAGCTGGTAATATTGATATGGGCCTATAATTACTGATGTTGTCTCTGTCCCCTCCCTTAAATATTGGTACAATAGAAGATTTTTTTAGTTTCTCCGGGAAAACGCCTTTTTCAAAACATAGGTTAGTGAGGTGGGTGAAAATTGGTATCAGTTCGTTCTTGGCATACTTTAAAAATCTAGTGGAGATCCCGTCCCAGCCAGGGGCACTATCAGTCTTTAAATTCATTAATATGCTCTCCACCTCACCTGTGTCCGTATTTAATAGTACAAAGGAATTAGACTGTGTAGGCAAGTTAAGATGTTGTATGTTATGGCCGCTTGAATTTAGTTGTTGTGCTAATTTTTTACCAATATTGACAAAGTATTCATTAATATAGTTGATTGATTGCAATGGTGATGATTTTATTTTTAATAACTCTGTATTTTGATCCTTTGATTTATTGCAGTATGTTATGTTTTTAATATTCTTCCAAAGTAATTTATTATTTGAAACCGATTTTGCAAGTAATTCTCGTTCATATTTACGCTTTAGATGTTTTAAAAGATTATTACAGTAGTTCCTATACCTTTTATACGTTATCTTAAGTATTTCATCGTGTGGGTCTTTTCTTGCTTGTTTTTGTAAGTTATTTCGATTTTTAATGCAGCGTAAAATACCAGTTGTTATCCAAGGTTTTATGACCCGTTTGTTGCTAGGAATAACTCTAATTTCAGTACACATTTTCAATGAATCAGTTATTCGTTGTATAAGTTGACTTATTACTAAATTTGGATCCTCACAAAACAGTAATTCTTGCAAATTTTGGTCACTTAGATGCTTAAGAGCTTTTTCAAAATCTATAGAATTCTTTGTTTTATTTATTCTTATATTGCTCTTTATCTTAGATAATGATAATAATGTAGTAAAATGATCTGTGATAGATGTTTGTATAATTGCTATAAAAGCTGATACTTTCTTTCTATTAATTTTTAACATAAAATGATCCAAACAATTTTTTTCTCTGGTGGGTAAACAATGTCCAGGAAGTATACCATGTGTTGAAAGCATATTTAGGTAGTTTGCCCTATTTTTAAACTCATTAGGAAGTTCTACAGTTTTTGTTTTTATATTAATATTAATATCTCCTGCAATTATAACGTTATTCTGGGTATTTAATGTACTTAAGTGGGTATCAAGTGAATCAATAAAAATATCAGTTTTAGTGTTAGATGGAGAACGATATATACATAATATGGTATTATTGAGTAGATCTAGTTGTAGACAAGAAGCCTGTGATATTTGTATTTCCTTAACTTTAGGTTGTAATGTATTTTTGACATAAACCACTACTCCATCATTTTGATTCACCTGTAATTTTGTAGCATAAGAGCAATAGTTATTAAGTTGGGGAATAGGTTTATTTACATTTAATCGACATTCCGTTAAAATTATTATATCTGTGTTAAATGTTAGGCTAGAGTATGTTATTAAAAAGTCATCAAAGTTATGGTAAATACTTCTAATATTCTGAGAAATAATGGTAAGATCGTTTTTGTTAATATAAATATGTTTTGTTAGGTCAGAAGTACTACTACACTCGATAGACCGCGCTATGTCTATACTATCTATACATATAGTGAAAGTGTTAGCTAGCCGAAAAAGGTCGTAACTGATATCCGCAGTTACACAAGTGATAAAATCAGCTAGTTTAGTTGATAATAGCTGCTAGTCAGTAGTGCTAGAAAACCAGCTACTACCAATAGATATTTGATCCCACCGTACAATTTAAAGAAATCTTTTGAAATATACAGTGACCAACCAATAGTGAACAACCGTAGTTTAACAACCGTGATCAATAGTTATAAAATTTCGCGACTAATCAATCAGTCGAACCGCTGGCCACTACCTTGCTATTTGTATTTTTTTTAATCGTGCATTTTGATTTGAACCACAGTCCACAATATTTCAGCAGCACCCACAAAGACGGCAGTGAAAGTACCCACCGGAACCTATAGGTGTAGGACGTGAGCGACTCGCGAAGTATCTTCGACAACATTTACCCCGGAGAGTTTCGCCCGTCCGGTACATTCGTTGGTCCTTCGAGCCGGATATATCCGTTTGTATTTCGGAACCGGGTACATAGTCACCACCTTATTAAAACCGCAGATTTTCAGATTCTAGATGCCGATCCAGTAGGGTGGGATAGATTTGCTGAAGCATTAAAAGATATTAAAGTACCACTTACTTATATTGGAAATCCAAAGAGATGTGAGTTTATTAACCAACTTCAAGCAAAAGATCTGAACAAACCCTCTGAGATTGAATTTCAAGAGTTTTCTACACCGAGCAGTAGAGATAAAAAGTCTACAACTAAAATACGTAAAAGGCTTGAGTGGGAAAAATGGACCCCGTACTAGAAGAAATTAACAGGATTTATTATGATCCATCTAATCCCGCTGGTTTTGGTAGTATTGATAAATTGTCAAAAGCCATGAAGGGTAAAATGAATAAAAAGCAAGTAAAGGAATGGTTAAAATCACAAGAAACATTACATAAACCCATTCGAAAAAAATTACCGCGTAATAGGTACATTCTATCAAATATTAATGAACTGTGGCAAGCTGATTTAAGTGATATGCGAACTTATTCTTAATATAATGATGGTTTCAAGTATATACTTTGTGTTATTGATGTATTTAGTAAATATGCTTTTGCAAGACCAATGAAAAAGAAAAACTCAGAAACAACTAAAGAATGTTTTTGTTAGCGACGACAAAGTGAATTCGAACATTTAATATTAATTATTTATTATCAGTGAATTAAAACTAAGTGTTAGCATTTAATCTTAATTATTCCTTATCAGTGATTTAAAATTAGGTGATGGTATTAATCTTAACTGTTTCCTATTCGTAAAATAAAGCTAAGTGTAAAGACTGATTAGTGCTGAAAAAACAGGAAAGTAAATTAAACACTTCTATTTTTATCTTAAAGTGACTTATATGAATCTATTTAATATTATTTAGGTCTGATTAGAACATTAGACGCAAGTATAAGCTTATTTTCTAGTAAGATTTCTTTTATCATAACTTTAAGAGCTATTTAACATATAAGTGATTAATATAATTCTTTTTCCTTTAAAGTACTTCAAAAGAAACATTAATATGTCAATTAATCGTTGTATAATGTTATTTCATTATGAGAAAGATTTAAATTTCATGAAAAAATATTGTATAGATTCTTAAGCATAATTCCTGAAAAAGTGTTGTACATTCCTACCTCTTGGCGGCGCCACTTGTATGTTCGGCAAAAAAATATAGTCCTACTCCGGAGCTAAACCGTGAGGCGACCGCGAAACTATTTTTATTTTTTATAAATGTAAAACAAAGGTTTATTGAATGATTTATGTTTAGAATAATAGAAATAAGTTGTATCTATCGTTAGGAATAAATATAAATATTGTAAGGAATGTTTTACCACGTTTATTAAGGAAATTGTGAATCTCTCTTAGAAAGGGTTACTCTGCGCTCTGATTGGTCAATAGATTCACTAATGCCGTGTGCGATTTTTTCTTAATTATGATTGGTTACAGCCGCTTATAAAAAAGGGGCGTTTTTCGTGGTAAATTATTCCAAATCCGGCAATGTAATAATAAGGAATCAAGAAATAAAACAAGAAGAAACTCTCAAGAAGTGTTATTTATTGTTCATCTAACTGCTACTGTATGCTCTCCAGTTAACATCCCGCCAGCAAACCCGCTCTATTTATCAACGCTCCCTTATAGGAGCAATTACATTGGTCCTTCGAGAAGCCGGATCGGGTTTAAGGAAAACTAGGAAGATGCCTTCAAATACAAGATCAAAATCAGTGCAGTCGAAGACTACGAGTGAAAGCAACGCCACTACGGGTACCAGTACGACGGATTGGAGCATGAATACGCCGAGTGATTCTACAAACACGACGGCTACCAACACGTCAACTTCAGATCAATCGACGCTTACAAGAGCATCGCCCAGCAGCGTACACAGACAACCCGTACTTCTTAACAAAAACATTGCCGGAAAAGAATCAACACCGGGGGACGTAACCCATACCACCCCCCCGACACGCACCGTCGAAACGTCAGTTCCTCACCAAGAAGGAAGTCATCCAACGCCGCAGATTCAAGAAAGAAGTGTCGCAATGAAGACTCTGCAACAGCCTCACCCTAAGAAGACGACCCGCGATCCAGACACGCTTTCCGTTCGCTCGTCGCATAGGAAGAGAGCAGAAGCGCAAGCAAAGATGACAATGGCATTAAGGGAACTAGAATTGGCAGAAGCGCGGTCAAAAGTTGCTCAAGCGGAATTAGAACTTCTCACCGCGGAATCAGAAGAGGAAGATGGTGCCGGAGAAGAGCTGTTCGAACGAACTCGAGAAGTCGAACGCTGGTTCATCCAGACCGGAGACATGCCTGATAAGAACCACAAACCAATAGAGGCAGAAGAAAAGAAAAGTGACATCCAGGAACTAGCTTCAGTCATACTAAAGCTATCAGAAAAATCACGTGACACCGTTTCACCGAAGCACCTAGAACTCCCTCACTTCAACGGGGCCTGCGAAGAATGGTTAGCCTTCAAAAGATCATACGAGGATACGGCTGCTTCTTTCAGTAGCAATCAAAACCTAGCGCGCCTTAGAATAGCGATCCAAGGAAAAGCTAGAGAAGCCGTCCAAAGCCTGCTATTCACCGCCGAAGACCCACGCGAAGTGATCAAGGGACTAGAAGCAAGATTCGGAAGACCTGGAGCACTAGCATTAGCAGAACTAGAAAAAATGAAGAACCTCCCAAGAGTCGGCGAAAACCCGAGCGACATATGCATATTTGCAAGCAAAGTAAAGAACGCAGTCGAAACAATCAAAGCCCTGAAGAAACCACAGTATCTCAGTTCACCTGAAACGCTGAGAGTTATAGTAGACAAGATGCCGACGTCAATGAAGTTCCGTTGGTTCGCCTACCACAGAAGCAGAAGAGACGAGGAAATTCAGGAGCTATTACTTATCGAAGCGTTCCTAGAAACAGAAGCCGACATGTGCGGAGACTTCGCCCCGCCCGAAGCACCCTCAGAACAAAGAAGAGGAATAAGAAAACCCGTTCATTTGGTTCAAGAAGCGTCAAAAGAGAAATATAAGAAGTCGTGTCCGTTCTGTGGGGAAGAACACTTCGCATTAGAATGTAAAAGGTTCAAAGAAGCCAGCCTGAATGGAAAATGGGATATGACCAAGAAGGCAAAGATATGCTTCAAGTGCCTTCGATTCAGACACTCAAGAATCAACTGTAAAGCACCAGTCTGCAAGCTGTGTAAAAGATGGCATCATACCATCTTACATTCTGACAAACCACCGGCGTCGATAGAAAAAGAAGCAAAAGACACCAATAGCATCTCAGAAGAAAAGGTCGCCTCAATGCATAACGCCAAAGGAGAAGAAAAGGCCTACCTAAAGATGATCCCCGTGAACCTCTATGGCCCAAAAGGACAAGTTCGCGTATTAGCACTACTAGACGAAGGGTCAACGGTCACACTCTTAGACGCATCAATTGCTGAAAAAATCGGAGTCGAAGGAAAGAAAGAAAAACTCACGATCGAAACCGTTGGCGGAAAGGTGTTAAGAAAAGATAGTTCACAGAAGATCGAGTTCAAAATAAAAGGGGCTCATAGAAAAGAAAAGAGAACTATCGTAGCAAGAACCATCGACGAACTGAAGCTGTCTGAACAATGCATAAACAAGGACACCGTGAGAAACTGTGAGCACCTGAAGGCAATTGAAAATCAACTCCTCTACGTCTCCGAGAGGCCCAAGCTACTGATAGGCCAAGACAATTGGGGACTGATAGTGACAAGAAAGCTGAAGAAGGGCAAACCATCAGATCCTGTAGCTTCCCTCACGAACTTAGGGTGGGTGTTACACGGATGTGAAACAGGAACAACTGCCACAGTACACTTCACTCATTATGGCAGAGCGACCACTGGCAAGGAAGACATAGAAGACCTCGTCCGAGAACACTTCCAATTAGAGTCTCTAGGGATCCAAAATCGTTCACCATCTAACGACAGCGACAGAAGAGCATTAGAAACCCTCGAGAAAACTACCAAGAAACTGCCAAGCGGTCAATATGAAACGGGACTCCTGTGGAAAAAGGAAGATGAACACCTGCCCAACAACTACAATCAAGCTGTTCGACGCCTGGTCAGCATCGAGAAAAAATTGGATCGTGATCAAGAAGCAAGAAAGCACTACGAGGAGCAGATCCTGAGTCTAATCGAAAAAGGATACGCAGAGAAGGCTCCAGAAACCTCTAACAAAGGAAGGACATTCTACCTACCCCACTTCGCTGTTGTACACCCAGTCAAGAAGAAGCTAAGAATAGTGTTCGACGCAGCTGCCAAATATGAAGGAAAGAGCCTCAACGACGCCTTGCTCTCGGGCCCGGACCTACTACAATCATTATTCGGAGTACTGCTGCGTTTCAGAGAGGGACCAGTAGCCGTCATGGTGTGACGGTTGGTATTTAAAATAAGGCAACAACCAGTCAAAAAAAAATTTATATATTGGTAAAAGAAAGGTCGTGGGCGTGGTTCCGATAATTTTAAAAAAAATGCCCGTCTGGCTTCACTGGCGGGGTCAGGTACTCCCCTATGTGGCCGCGAGGTGGTCGAGCAGGGCCGGGGGGTTGGACTGTTCACGGGGAGCGCCGTGGGCAGCTGGCTGTGGCGGTGGCGGCGTCGAGGGGAGGCCTAGGCCCTCTTAAAAAGGACGACCGCCACGGTTGTAGTCGTAAAATTGCACCCTGGAAACAACGTCGTCCACATTTAGGTCCAGGTAATAAAATGCCGCCGATTATGAACCCCCGGTATATCGCAGGCTAGCAGTAGATGGGAGCACAGAGAGTAGCTGGCGGGTGTTCATAATCAGAACGGAGTTACAAGGCGGAATGGAAGGCAAGCGTCATAGCGGTGAGGCGCAAATTAAAATACACATGAATTAAAATTACGGCAAGTGTAAAATACTGTTTAAATGTACCAGGATAACTAATTTAGGCTGTGCATTGGTTGAAACATGATGGTGACTTGCGATATTTGATCGCGGTGCGAAATGTATGAGACGCCATTTTGTAACGGTACTTTTTCCAACGCGCACAGCGGCTACATACATTACTTACATGCAAATAACACTAATAACGTGGCAATTAAATAGCTAAAAGCAAATAGCCTGGCATGATCAAATTACACTACCTATGAAACACTTTCACTACTTAAAACTAGGTAACGTTTCAACACTTACCCTTACGGGGTGCAAGACGATACGGAGGTCTCGGTGACGAGAATTAACGAAAAAACTATACGGCCACAGTGCCGGAATTATTATATTATTTTAAACTTTTTCCAAAATGGGATTAAAATTTGCAAGCGCGTACGAGGACACAAAGCAGAGCTTGTGAACGCGGCTGCAGTGGTAGTGTGCGCCTCCCAGGGCGCTCGGGCGGAGAATGATCGGGAGCGCGACGCCGTGGAATAATACCGGCCGGGTAAAACTCTGACGCGAGAGTTGCAAAGCGCATAGAGTAACGAAGCGTCAGGGTGTTTGTTCGAAATACAATATTTTAATATTTGATTTATTATTTAATTCGTTCTTTTAGTTTACTGATTTGTTTTATTAATAGGATACCTAAGTTAATTATAGAATTATTTTTGTTAATAACTTTTATTTTATTTTTATTTAGTTTATTAAATGTTTATTTAATTTTAATAAACCGTTTAATTATAATTATGCATACATGTACGTGCAACGTTACAATGGCAGACATACAAGACATGTTTCTTCGAGTAAAAGTCAGAGAAGACGACCGAGACAGTCTCAGGTTCCTGTGGCGCGGAAACCGAAGAACCGGCAAGCCTGAAGAGTATAGAATGTCTTCAATCATCTTCGGGGCAGCGTCATCACCTGCAACAGCCATATACGTAATGAACAAGAACGCAGAGGAATTTAAGAACACTCATCCTGAAGCAGTGAAAGCAATTAAGAGAAACCACTACATGGACGACTATCTGCAGAGCTTCGCATCTACAACCGAAGCAAAGAAAATATCCAAAGAAGTGAAAGACATTCACGCAAGAGCAAACTTTCATCTGAAGGGATGGGCCAGCAACAACTCGGGGGTAATATCAGAGGTAGAAGACGCAAACAAAGAAAACTCCTTACAACTGACCAAGGAAGAGAAGACTCTGGGACTAAGATGGCTGGTGAAAGAAGATACATTAGCCTTCAACGTCGGGCTACGCAACACGCCGGAGGACCTGCGAGATGGCAGAAGGACTCCAACAAAAAGAGAAGTCACAAGCGCAGTAATGTCCACCTTCGATCCAATGGGTTTTGCTACACCAGTTCTAATACAAGGAAAGAAACTAATCCAAGACATCTGGCGAAAGAAAATAGACTGGGATGAACCAATCAACGAACATCAAAAGGAAGTCTGGATGAAATACCTGGAAGAAGTGTCAACATTAACGAGGCTGAAGATCCCGAGGTGCGTCTCACCCAAAGGCAGAAAAGGACAGCTACACACATTCTCCGATGCGAGTGAAGAAGCCTATGCAGCAGTAGTCTACTGGAGAATAGTCGAGCCCGGAGGAAAGGTCCATGTCTCCATGATCGCCGGCAAAGCAAGGGTAACGCCAACGAAACCTGTGTCAATTCCGAGGCTGGAGCTACAAGCGGCTTTACTCGGAAGCAGACTAGCCGCCACAATCGAAGAGGAATCAGAGCTCGACATAACGAGAAAGGTTTACTGGACCGACTCCAGCACAGTGCTGCAATGGATAAAGTCAGAACCAAGGAAGTTCAAAACCTTTGTGGCCAACCGACTCGCCGAGATCGAAGAAAGGTCCAAGCCAGAAGACTGGAGATGGGTGCCAACCAAGGAGAATCCAGCGGACGACGCCACGAGGGGAACCCCAATCGAATTCGGCCACAACGCCAGATGGTTCAAAGGCCCGTCGTTTTTCCGTCGACCAGAAGAAGAATGGCCATTTCACGACTTCAAGCCAGAAATTGTTATGCCAGAAGAAAAAAGCAAGCAAAAGGTATTGGCAACGATGGCAGCAGAAGACACCCTATTAAACCTAGAAAGGTTCTCGAGCTGGGAGCGACTGCTGCGCACTACAGCCAGAGTGATCGCCTTTACACACCTACTAAAGAAGAGCCGTAAAGCGACCACCACCGCCGCACGCCAGAAGGATGAGTCTTGGAAACCATAAAAAATCCAGAAGAAAGAAGCACAAACCTCAATCCCGTCGACCAGCGGAAGTAAAAATAAGCGCCTATACTCACCCATAGAAGCAGAACACCTAAAAAAGGCCGAAGAGATATTAATAAAAATAAGCCAGAGCGATAGTTTTGCATCAGACATAAGAAAACTGAAGTCAGAAAAGCCATTAGAAAATTCGAGTCGACTTAAGAAAATCGACGTTTACATTGGAGACGACGGAATAATTAAATTAAGGAGCAGAACAATGAAATTTCACGACCGAAACGGAAGAATAATGAATCCTATCATTTTAGACGGAAAACAAAAAATAACTCGTCTAATAATACAACACTATCACAGGAAATTCCTTCACGGAAACACCGCTACAGTAATGAACGAAATTCGTCAAAGGTTCTGGATCTTGGGTTTAAGAGCAACTCTAAAAGCGGTCGCACACAGCTGTCAATGGTGCAAGACAAAGAAGAGTTCACCAGAGATACCACCAACGGGAGATCTGCCGAGTGAAAGATTGCAGCATCATCAATTTCCGTTCTCCTGCACAGCCGTAGACTACTTCGGGCCGATGCAAGTCACCATCGGAAGAAGAAACGAGAAGCGCTGGGGAGCCTTATTTACCTGCCTCACAACTAGAGCAGTACATTTAGAACTGGTACCTTCTCTCAGCGCCAGCTCAATGATCATGGCACTCCGACGAATGGCAGCCAGAAGAGGAACTCCGAAAACCATATATAGCGACAACGGAACTAATTTCGTCGGAGCAAAAAGGGAATTAGAGGAGGCCGCACAGGAAAAGGGCATCCAGTGGAAGTTCATCCCCCCGGGAGCTCCGAACTTGGGAGGCGCCTGGGAGTGGCTCGTACGAACAGTCAAGACGGCGCTAGCAGTAGTCCTCAACGAGAAGAGCCCGCCCGAGGAAGTACTCCATACGCTAATGACTGAGGTTGAACACATCGTCAACTCGAGACCTCTCACCCCGATCAGCATGGACCCAGGAGACGAGGAGAGCCTAACACCGAACCACTTTCTGCTGGGAAGATCATGCGGAGCTATGGCGCCGGGAGAGTTCAGCGACACGGAGCTCATCGGAAAGGCAAGCTGGAGACCACCCAGAGACTCGCAGACCACTTCTGGAAAAGGTGGATTAAAGAATACTTACCTCTCCTGATGCCAAGGAAACTCGAGGGGAAAGAAACCAGAGACCCAAGGGAAGGAGACATCGTGCTAATAGTGGACGCCACATTACCGCGAAACTCATGGCCTCGCGGTGAAATCGTCAAAACCTATCCCGGACCAGACGGAAGAACCAGGGTGCTGGACGTGCGGACATCAGGCGGAATACTTCGCCGTCCAACTCGACGTGTCATCGTGCTGGTGCCAGCGGAGTCGTCGCCTCCAGAGGATGCAGTGCTACGCACCGTGGGGGAGAATGTTAGCGACGACAAAGTGAATTCGAACATTTAATATTAATTATTTATTATCAGTGAATTAAAACTAAGTGTTAGCATTTAATCTTAATTATTCCTTATCAGTGATTTAAAATTAGGTGATGGTATTAATCTTAACTGTTTCCTATTCGTAAAATAAAGCTAAGTGTAAAGACTGATTAGTGCTGAAAAAACAGGAAAGTAAATTAAACACTTCTATTTTTATCTTAAAGTGACTTATGTGAATCTATTTAATATTATTTAGGTCTGATTAGAACATTAGACGCAAGTATAAGCTTATTTTCTAGTAAGATTTCTTTTATCATAACTTTAAGAGCTATTTAACATATAAGTGATTAATATAATTCTTTTTCCTTTAAAGTACTTCAAAAGAAACATTAATATGTCAATTAATCGCTGTATAATGTTATTTCATTATGAGAAAGATTTAAATTTCATGAAAAAATATTGTATAGATTCTTAAGCATAATTCCTGAAAAAGTGTTGTACATTCCTACCTCTTGGCGGCGCCACTTGTATGTTCGGCAAAAAAATATAGTCCTACTCCGGAGCTAAACCGTGAGGCGACCGCGAAACTATTTTTATTTTTTATAAATGTAAAATAAAGGTTTATTGAATGATTTATGTTTAGAATAATAGAAATAAGTTGTATCTATCGTTAGGAATAAATATAAATATTGTAAGGAATGTTTTACCACGTTTATTAAGGAAATTGTGAATCTCTCTTAGAAAGGGTTACTCTGCGCTCTGATTGGTCAATAGATTCACTAATGCCGTGTGCGATTTTTTCTTAATTATGATTGGTTACAGCCGCTTATAAAAAAGGGGCGTTTTTCGTGGTAAATTATTCCAAATCCGGCAATGTAATAATAAGGAATCAAGAAATAAAACAAGAAGAAACTCTCAAGAAGTGTTATTTATTGCTCATCTAACTGCTACTGTATGCTCTCCAGTTAACATCCCGCCAGCAAACCCGCTCTATTTATCAACGCTCCCTTATAGGAGTAATTACAGTTTTGAAAGTATATTTACTGAAAGTAATTTAACACCTACTCACATACAATCTGATAAAGGTACAGAACTTGTTTCAAAAGATGTACAAAAATACTTTAAATCCAAAAAGATTAATTACTATACCACTAACAATCCTGACATTAAGTCCAGTATTGTTGAACGATTTCAAAGAACACTAAAAATGAAAATGTGGCGTTATTTCACTCATAATAATACTTATAGATATATAGATGTTTTACAAGATTTAATATACTCTTATAATCACAGCTTTCACTCTAGTATTAAAATGTGCCCATGTGATGTAAATTCCAACAATATTATGACAGTTTGGACTACTCTTTATGATAGACGGTCAAACAAACTTTCTTTAGAAAATCCTAAACCAAATTTCAATGTGGGTGATTATGTTCGAATAACTAAATATAAACATGTTTTTTTCAAAAAGGATATGAATCAAATTGGAGTGATGAAATCCTATACTATTAAACGAGCAATTCTTGTATATAAATATATATATAATCGGGATCTCGGAAACGGCTCCAACGATTTTCTTAAAATTTAGTGTCCAGGGAGTTTCGGGGATAATAAATCGATCTAGCTAGGATTCATTTTTAGAAAATGTCTTTTTGTCCGTGTTTTTAGGCAATGAAAAACTGCTACAATATCGTTAGAATAAGAAGGTAAATTTTGACGGATTGTAGTGATTATAAATAGCTTAATTGGTATAATGGTCGGTCACAGAATCATAAAACCCCGCTTCGAGCCCAGACCGGCCAACCGACTTTTTTAATTTTTTTTTTCATGTTCTTTTCTTTTTTGAGAATATCTATTTTTTCGAGCCATTTTTTAGTATTTTTTAAAAACACGAAAATTTAAATTAAAATAATTGCACTCATGATTTTTTATTCAAATAACCAGTTCCGTTTTTTTTGTTATGTCGCTAAGATCAAAAAATATTATTTATATTTCATCAGTATGTAATTTGTATCTAAATATAATTTCCAAAACACATGATTTAAAAAAATCGAGCGAAAAATACCGAGCAAAGCTCGGTCAACCAGGTACTATTTATTATATCTTCAATAATTGACAGATCTCCATGGGTTGTTTATACAATAACAGATTTACAAAATGAACCAATAGTTGGTACTTTTATGAAAGAGAATTACAGAAAATCACTTACAACCCCACCTCACAATATAAAATAGATAAAATAATTGACACTCGTTACTCAGGTAACAGAAAAGAAGTATTAGTGAAGTGGAAAGGTTATCCAGATAAATTTAACAGTTAGATTTTAGCTTCTAGTTTAAAAGAAATATGAATAGGAAAGTTTTTATTTAACTTTGATCAGCAATAGTTCAATGGAATACTTTCCTGATAACAAGACCACAAATTTTTCAACGAAATTACCGAAAGCTATTAAATTAGAAGGTGAATGGTCGGTTGGAGTTGTCGAGTTTCAATATCCATGTACCATGTTTACTGTTCAAGATCATGAAAATGTTATATACATTACAAAATCTATGTTAATGCCTAATGAAGATAAACTATCCATAGTGTACTACAAAAAACACATTCCAGCTACCAACTATGATAACGTTGAGCATATTTTAAGAGTGTTAAATGGTATCGGAGAGAACTTGAAATTTCGCTATGATGAAATAACAAAATTTGTGTCTATTTCTGTTTTGGATAAAAATATAACATCCGTAACATTATCACCCAAATTAAGTTTACAACAAGGTTATGAACCAAATAAAAATCTCCTAGAGAGAAAATTTGGAAAGTGTCCTGCTAATTTACACATAGGGTTACCATCTCAACTCTTTCTATATTGCGACATTATCGATCCTCAGATCGTGGGTGATGTTATGACTCCTTTACTAAGAGTCATTTCATTAGATTCTACAAAATACATTTATGGTGCAAATAAAATGCACGTTTTCTCTCAACCTCACTACTTACCTGTTATGCGAAGAGAGTTCGATACACTGGAAATAGTTATAAGATTGAGCACAGGACAGAAAATACCATTCCAATTTGGAACCGTGTGTATTAAACTACATTTCCGAAAATTATAATAATGAATTCTCTTCGTGATCATCATAAATGTCCATATGAAAATTATTATGCACATCAAGCTGGGTCAGGAGTTGGAGTAATTTATAAGGGTACACCATACCAACGCGGTCATGGTATTGGGAGCCTCTTAGGGGGGCTATTTAGATCACTTTTACCTTTACTTTCAAGTGGTGCTCGAGTGATTGGTAAGGAGGCATTAAGCGCTGGAGTAGGACTTTTATCGGATATGGTTCAAGCGCATCCTATGGAAGCTTCAATAAAAGATCGTCTAAAGCAAGTTAGTACGAATTTAAAACGAAAGGCTGATGAGAAAATTGATCAATTTAACATGACAGAATCTGGGTATAAAACTAAAAGAAAACGATTGATCTCGTTCATTCCACCATTAACTGCTAAAGTGAAAGCTGCGAAAAAACTTGGTCTAAAACCAAAAAATATCAAAGATATATTTTCAAATTAAATATGTCTTTCCTCCATAACCATTCTTGCGAGTGCGTTAAGTCAGAACCGGATTTGTTTGCACTACCGTCTACACAAACTAGCATTGAAAATGGATTGTGGATTCATTATAAACTAATTTCATCTCTTGGTGATGATGGACCTATCGAGTTTCAAGTTCCTGGGACAGGCGATGATAGATTTGTCTCATACATTACTCCACATAAAGGCAAAAGTATTAAATCAAGATTCAACTAACTTGATATCTACTACAATAGTAGCACCTGTAAATAATTGGCTGCATTCACTTTTTAGTCAACTTGATGTTTATTTAAACGAAAAACTTGTATCACCACCTAATAATACCTATGCATATCGAGCATACATGGAAACCTTTTTAAACTATGCTCCTGCTGCTAAACAATCTCATCTTACTTGTAGTCTTTGGTATGATGATACAGCAGGAAAAATAGATTCTACGGATGGTAAAAACATAGGATTTGTTAAAAGACAGGAATTGATTAGTGAAAGTAAGGAAATAGAAATGATTGGTCATCTTCACGGTGACATTTTCAACCAAGATAAATTTTTTAATTAATTAATGGTGTTGAAATTAGTGTTAAATTGGTTCGATCAAGAGAGAGCTTTAATTTAATTGCTGGGTCAAACGATGTAAAGTTTAGTTTGCATTATGGACGCAACTCTTATTGTTCGACGAGCACGAATTAATCCAAGTGTATTACTCGCACATCAAAAAGTTTTAGCTTCTACCACTGCTAAATATCCTATTACTCGAGCTGAAGTAAAAGTTTTAACAATTCCATCGGGTGTTCAAGGAAAAACTCTTGATAATTATTTACCCAAAAGATGTATAATTGGATTTGTGAAAAATTCTGCATTTAATGGTTCCCTTACTAAAAATCCATTTAACTTTGAAAACTATGGTATTAATTCTTTCAGCTTATTTATGGATGTTCAACAAATACCTTCAAAAGCTTTGCAACCATCTTTTAATAATAGTATATTTACATCAGCATATCATACTCTATTCTCGGGAACTGGTATTCACTTTCTTAATGAAGTAAATGGAATCTCTTGTGAACAGTATGCCGAAGGTTACTGTCTATTAGCATTTGACTTAACTCCTGATTTATCAGCCAACTCATCAGCTCATTGGAATCTCATAAAGCATGGTAGTGTAAGATTAGAAGTACGATTTGAATCCTCACTAATACAAACAATTAACTGTATAGTTTATGCTGAGTTTGATAATATTATTGAGATAGATAAAAACAGAAATGTTACTGTAGACTATAGTAGTTAAGGTTATAATATGTGTTGTGTGTTAGATTTTATGAGTTATGTGTAATGCATTTTGTGTGTATGTAACTATATAAAACGTTATAAAA
Organism: Parnassius smintheus behrii; assembly: GCA_036936625.1. NCBI lineage: Eukaryota > Metazoa > Arthropoda > Insecta > Lepidoptera > Papilionidae > Parnassius > Parnassius smintheus. The sequence continues at coordinate 21,154,474 of JAUPFT010000011.1, forward strand.
TTAAATAAAACAAATTGTATGCAATATATTATTTTTTATTTCTTTATAAATATTCTATTTAATCTAATACAAAACTCTGTTCGAGTTTAAATTTTACATAAGCACACTGACTAAACCACTGAACATGCTGCTGCCAAGGATCATCATCATCTTCCCAATCTTTTAAACCACCACCACAATGGAAACACTTGGTCCTGTCTGCATGGCCAGTATAAAAGAAACCGGCTTGTGCAAGATCTTCAGGTTTCTGTCGCATAACGAGAGGCCAGTTTTCGAAACTGAGCAACCGGCTAGATTTTGAACTGAAGAATGGATATTCAGCTCTTGAGTACTGCATATTCTTCTCGTTTTCTTATCCACTCAGTGTTGTGGTTTTGTTATTCAATGATGTGTTCTGTACACGTATGCCACACTCATCTCTTCCTTCTGCTCTTGTCTTTCTGTAAATTAAGTAAACAGAATCACATTCACAAATGATCAGCTAATGACTGTCATTGATAAAAAAGTATTTTTTAACTTTTTCACTTTCTGGTATTGTCTTTATAATATTGTATACGAGGGCGTTTGTGTTGTCGTAGATGCTATCCTTATTAGTCTTTACGTAATATTTAATCCTCGTGGAAGCATGTTTCCAATGATCAGTAGTTGGAATCTTGGATAGCTTCTTCATATCGTACATTTCAATTTTGATGAGATGCGTCGCTTGGTCTCCGTCGTCAGAATTAGTAGAAATGTATGATACACCATCTCTAGCGGCTCATGCTACGGTTGATGATAACAGCTTCCTCTTTTTTTATTTTTGATTCAGCTTCAAAAAAATGATCAATCGATTGCGATTTTCTTTTTCCACCATCGCATGTGTTATTATTAATTACGATGTCATCACTCTCTTCTTGAGGGGAGAGTGGCGAGTAGTAATACTGTTTATAGGTATTTTCATCGAAGCTCAATGATTTCTGCAACAACACAGTTATCATGTTAATATCAATTTGTTAACACTTAATCATAAAAGTTAAAAAAGTTAAAGTTACAGCCTATTAAAGTCCACTGCTGAACATAGGCCTCCTCTCATTCCTGACTGAGAGGGTTTTAGGGCTAGGAAATGTTCGCTGCGCTGCCTCAATGCGTGTTGGCAAACTTCACATGCCTTCGAAATTTTTCAGATATGCAGGTTTCCTCACGATGTTTTCCTTAACCGCTGAGCACGTGGTAAATCAGCACTTAAAATTGCAATTAACAATTTAATTGGTGCCGGCGGGGCTCGAACCCGGGTCGCGTACTGTGAAATTTACATTTTGCGCTAACTATCTGAGCTACCACAGCTTAATCATATACACACATAATATTTAAATATAATTTGTTAACACTAAATCATACACACGCAAGAAAATAACAGAAAGAAAAGTAAGTTTGTCAATAGAATAAACACTTACATCCATGGCCTTTGATGCGTTGAAGTAACACAAATGTAGTATTGATAGATCCAATGCGGTCAAACGACCATACACTAACTCCATGACTGCAGTTGCTTGGTCTTATATAGTACCAGTGAGTAATAATTCTAATCTGAAGAATTTCTGCAGTAGAATTGATAGTAACTTTATGCGACAACAAGCTTATCTCACATTCTGTTTGTAAACACTATGGTCGCTCCCTGGTGGTACTTCACTTTGATCACAGACTCGAGGTATAGGTAACTTAAATAAAACCCACGAACTCAGAGTAATACAAAGGTTATTTATTTAATTAAATCAATGGCCTTACCTGTTGGCTTGAAACTACTTAATACCGCGATTTAAATTTGTACGACGCCATCTGAGGGTCGTCGTCTGAACTCTGAACTAATCTTAGAATGAATTAATGAATTAATCATAAATCAAATACTGTAAAACGCCATCTGTACGTCAACGTCTGAATTAATCTTAACATAATCGCCCACCAAGGACAAATATGACATTTGTACTTCAACAACAACACAAATTTTAACTTAGATGTAATTTAGAACTTCACATGAAAATTTATACTCTAATCTAGTTATACACTTATTTACATTACATTATGCAGTCGCAATCGGAAGCAGACACAATTTGGAAATCGGACGTTTAAATGATCCATTTTTTGTTTTTAAAGTTATTACTCTGACCAAATTGTCTTTTCCAGGATGAGTTTCAATCACTCTGCCATATAGCCATCGGCAAGGTGGTAAGCCGTCCTCTTTCACTAAAACAACGTCGCCCACCTTGGGCTGAGGTTGCTCTGATGACCACTTATAACGGTGCAAAAACTTGGTAAGGTACTCCTGAGACCACCTTTTCCAAAAATCTTGCAACATTCTCTGGGTGAACTGCCACCTTCTTAAAGAACTAACAGTGTGAGATTCGTAGTTTTGGTCAGGCGGAGTCACAATAGGCTCTCCCACTAGGAAATGACCTGGAGTTAAGACCATGATATCTTCGGAGTCACCACCGATAACCGACAGCGGTCTAGAGTTGAGACAAGCCTCCACTTGTGCTAAAATAGTCGACATCTCTTCAAAAGTCAAAGTTGATTGTCCTATTACACGTCTTAGGTGGTACTTTACTGATTTCACCCCTGCCTCCCACAAACCACCAAAATTAGGCGACTGGGCAGGGATGAAATGCCAGTTGCAGTCGTTAGTAGCCACTGACTCAGCTACCTCCTGTAGCATCGATCCATTTTCGGTTAAGAAAAGTCGTTTCAGCTCGCTGGCTGCTCCAGTGAAATTAGTTGCGTTGTCACTCCATAAGTCAGAGCAACGACCACGTCTGGAGACGAATCGCTTAAACGCCTGCAAGAAACCTTGAGAACTGAGATCCGTGACTACTTCAAGGTGTATGGCCTTGGTTGCCATACAAACAAAGAGGCATATATATCCCTTGTGAGATTTATGCCCTCGTCCTTTTGCTGTTCGTATTTGGATAGGACCCGCATAATCCACTCCACTACATTTGAAGGGACGTATTGGAGTTACTCTTGCTACTGGTAATTGGCCCATTAGTTGTGTCCGAGTATTGGCGGAATTTTTAGCGCATGTCACACATTTTCGGAAATAAGACCTGACTAACTGCTTTACTCCCAAGATCCAGTATTTTGCTTGGATATAGCAGATCATCAACTGGGGACCTCCATGAAGTGTATTCTTGTGGGCATCAGCAATAATTAAATGGGTTAAATGACACTTCTTGGGTATTAGGATAGGATGTTTCTGGTTGCGACTTAAACCAGAAAGCTCCAATCTCCCACCTACTCTTAGGATTTCATCATCATCCATCACTGGGTTCAACGAACGGAGTTTACTACTTTTAGGTAAGATACTCTTTTGTTTTACCAACGAGATCTCTTCTTTAAAATGAAATGCTTGGTACTGCTTAATGCATGTATTTTGTGCTTCAGTTAGTTCTTGCGTGGTCAGATAGCCTCTGTTTCGCTGGTTGGGTTCTGATCTTGAATTATTTACAAAACGTTTACAGTAGGCTATTACTCTTTTCATCCTTGTCAACGATGAAAACCTCTCCCATATACCGTCTTCTACAACAGCACAATGTGATTTAACCGTTTCCAAGTCTGTAGTTACTTCTTTGGACTTCTCATAATTGATAGTTCTGTTTCGCAAAAAGTCAGGACCGTTGAACCACGTGCTATTTTCTATCAATTCTGATGGAGATAGTCCTCTAGATGCAACATCAGCAGCATTTTCTTTAGAGCTAATATGCGACCAATTATGAGAATCCAAATTAGACTGAATCTCTGAGACACGGTTTGCTACAAAAACCTTCCATCTACTTGGATGGCTCTTAATCCACGCGAGGACCACTGTAGAGTCTGTCCATGCTCGTATGTTACATTTTTCAATACTTAGCACTCTTGCTGCTTCGAATAAGAGTCGTGATAATAATACAGCCCCACACAGTTCTAACCTAGGGATAGAAACTTTTTTCACTGGTGCGACTTTTGTTTTTGCAGTTAACAGAGCTACGTTAATCGCCCCACTGGAGTCGATCACACGGATGTAAATAACCGCTGCGTATGCACTATTAGACGCATCGCAAAAGCCGTGCAATTCAACTGAATCGTCAACATTAGTGTGGACCCATCTTGGTATGCTCATCTTCTCTAACAGTTTCAGCTCTTCTCGGTAAGCAAGCCACTCGTCCAGTATAATTTTTGGTACAGCTTCATCCCATTCAATCCCTGCTAACCACAGCTTTTGAATTATTATTTTTGATTTTATGATGCTGGGTCCTACCCAGCCCAGTGGGTCATAAAAGCGTGAAATGTCACTAATTATTGTTCTTTTTGTTACAGGTTGTTCCGGCTTCGGGAGATTGACAGCGTAGCGAAAGGAGTCTTCACTACGGTTCCAAATTTGTCCAACGATTTTCAAAGTTTCATCTGATTTAATTTTTAATTCCTCCTGAACATCCTCTTTTCCTTTTTCCCCTTTCATAGATTCTACTAGTTCTTCACAATTACTTGTCCATTTCATCAATTCGAATCCTCCTTTACTTAATAATTCATTCATTTCATGAAATATCGTCAATCCTTCTTCCTTAGTTTGGCATCCTGTTAATAAGTCATCCATGTAATAATCTGTTAAAACTCGTTTAGCTGTCATAGGATAACTATCACCTTCATCGAGAGCCAAATGCTGCAACGCTTTAACTGCCAGGTAAGGCGCGGAGGCAGTTCCAAATGTCACCCTCAGCATTCTGTAGTGTTTCATCTCAGTTTCAGCATTGTCTCTCCAGACAATCCTCTGAAAATCCACATCTGATTCGGAAATCTTCACTTGTCGATACATTTTTGCAATATCAGCAGTGAGACAAATGGGCGGAATACGCCATCGCATGACCAAATGTCGCAGCTCTGGCTGTAAGGTAGGTCCTATAAGGAGATTATCATTGAGAGACATGTTATTTCTACCTTTACAAGAAGCATCGTATACTACCCTAACTTTCGTCGTGTCTTTGTCTTCTCGTATTACCGCATGATGAGGTAAGTAGATTGCCAACGGATTCGCCAATTTTTCTTTTGGTACTAGCTCCATGTGATTGAGATCTATGTATTCTTCCATTACTTCTGTATATTTATCCTTTACGTTTTTATTTTTATTAAATTTATTTTCTAATGTATAAAATCTCCTTTCAGATATCTCCATAGAGCCGTCTACTTGCGGAGGATCGTTCTTCAAAGGAAGTCGCACCACATATCTGCCTTCATCATCTCTCGTAGTTGTTTTATCGAATATTTCTTCACAACGTTTCTCTTCATCAGTGAACATTTTTTCCTTTTTTATTTCAGGTTCCGCCTCCAGTTCCCAAAACCTTTTGAGAAGATCATTATCATTTGAACAACAATGCAAGACATTTATTTTGTATGTTGACTGTGCAGTCATGGTAATTTGTCCAGAGAGTATCCAACCTAACGACGTAGCCTGAGCTAATAGCTCTCCCTCTGGACTCCGTTTTATTCCTTCCAGAAGTATCTGATTATAAATACCTACTCCAAGTAACACATCGATACGATTTGGAGTATGATACTCTGGATCAGCCAAGACCAGGCCTTTAAGTTCAATCCAGCTTGATGGGTCGATCTTGCATGTTGGTAATGGAGCCGTTATTGTCTTCAAAACAAAGGCTTCTACTTTGATTCTAAAGTTAGAGTCAACTCGTGATTGAAGTTCCATAACAACCATAGCTTTGGAAGTTGTCTCGTGCTCGCCCAATCCGGATATTTGTCCTAACATCCGAGTTTTTCTCAATCCCAAACGCTGTACTGTAGATTCTGTTATGAAAGAACATTGCGAGCCCTGGTCAAGTAGAGCTCGCACTGTGTCGCTACCTGTTTTCGACTTGACTCTTACAAGTGCAGTTGCTAGAAGAGCCTGATTGTAAATTCTGCCTGAAGAAAAACAAGATACTGACGTTTCTTGAACCTTTGAATCCACTACTGGTTTCGAAGAAGATGCAATTGCTTCTTCTGATACGCCCTGTTGCCTATCCTCGATGGTCTCAGAAATAGCTTTCCCACTAGGGTGTAAAAGCGAATGGTGTTTTCTTTTGCAAACGCGACACCTTACGTTGGTACGGCAAAACTTGGCAGAATGATTGCTACCCAAGCAATTAAAACATGCTTTATTAGTTTGTACGAAGTTTCTACGCGCGTCCACAGTTTCTTTAGAAAACTGTTTACAAAATGCAAGTGCGTGTGCTTCCGAACAATACAAACATTTAACATTAGTTACATTTAGGGCTTTCATCTTATTTACAGGAGGACTACTTTGAGTCTGACTTCTCCTGGCTAAGTTGGATCCGGAATCCAAAAATTCCATGGCGCGATATCTATTTGTTAAAAATTCTTTGAATTTGGCATATGTTGGTAATTCATCTGCCGAGCTGTTATTGCTAACGTGAAATTCCCACTGCCGTTTAGTTTCCGGGTCCAACTTAAGAGTTAAAATGTGTATAATAATAACGTCCCAACTTCCTACGTCAATTCCTATATTGGTCAAAGAAGCGAGACAATCATTGGTGGTATCTATTAAATCCTTGAGACTACTAGCTGATTCGTTTAGTATGTTTTTCTGGCTAAACATTCTTTTTAAAGTTAAATGACAAATATATTTTTTGTTATTATATCTGTCCTCGAGTAATTTCCAACATCTATCATAATTTTCGTTTGCAATAGGAATATGCCTCAAATATTGTTCTGCCTCACCTGTCAAATAACTTTTTAAATAATGTAATTTTTGAACCTTACTCAAATCTTGATTCGAATGAATAAGCGCAGTATACAAATCTCTAAAAGCTGTCCACTCAGGATATTTCCCAGAAAAGTTAGGTATATTAATTTTTGGTAACTTTATGTGTGACGATGACTTTACATTCGATTGAGCATAGTTACTTTCTGAAGTACAAGGTGCATTTACAATCTTCAATGTTTCTAAAGAATTTTTCAAGTCACATTTATAACTCAAATAACACTCTTTAGCTTTATCATAAATATCTTCCTTTACATAATTAGTATTCAGTAATAATTTTTGATCTGAATTACGCTTTAACTCTTTATGACCAGATAAAAATTCGAACCACGTTTGCTCGATTAATTCTAATCTTCCCTCTAAATACTGTTTAGTAATTCGATCTTTTGGGCTCTTTTTGAAGTTATTTTGCGCCTTAATAATGCGCTCATACAGTTCAATTTGAAAGTTTAACAACGCTTCCATTTTTACGTCAATAATCAAGAACTTACAAAAGTAAACAAACAAAATTACAAATTCAAAACAGCAAAATTTTTCAAGTAAAAACACCAAAATTTTCTAAGTTGTAAAATATTGAAAGTTTTCTAAGTTTAAAGTATAAAAATTTTTCTAAGTCTTTAAAATTTCCAATGTCTCCTAAAAATCGGGCATAAGTTCCCCGTATTAGCCTTTTTATCGAAATTATTCTAAGTCTTAACTAAACATGCAAATCTACTCTAAGTTGAATTTAATTTAATTTTAAAGTCCAAATAATGATCACGAAATTTTTGAAGTTAAAGTCTTCCTGGTAGTAAGGTTCAAAATTACTCACGATTTTCACCACACTGACACAACTTGCCTCACTTGTACTTGTTCGCCTTGCTGTACCGCCGTACGTAATTTCTGCCTACTGCAACCGCTGCAATTGGGGTGGCTCCGCTCCGTGATGACGTATCCTGACGTCACTGCAGCCAAGCGCCGTCCGAGGTCACAACCAATTGACCCCTGTACTGTAGTTCACCACGTTTGCGACAGCGATCCACTGCCCGTAGCGACGGAGAATCCTAGACACGCCCCTGGTGTCCGGCAACGAAGGACCATGTAAACACTATGGTCGCTCACTGGTGGTACTTCACTTTGATCACAGACTCGAGGTATAGGTAACTTAAATAAAACCCACGAACTCAGAGTAATACAAAGGTTATTTATTTAATTAAATCAATGGCCTTACCTGTTGGCTTGAAACTACTTAATACCGCGATTTAAATTTGTACGACGCCATCTGAGGGTCGTCGTCTGAACTCTGAACTAATCTTAGAATGAATTAATGAATTAATCATAAATCAAATACTGTAAAACGCCATCTGTACGTCAACGTCTGAATTAATCTTAACACTGTTGCTTATCTCAACATTCCTTCGTCCTTCGTGTCGTGTCTTGTTCAGTGTATTGATGACTCAAATACGTTTTATATTACACAAAGAATGCAATTTAATATTTAGAAATCACTATAATTGATCATTCCTATGTTAGTCATTGAGTAGATTGGTACTGTAATAATCTACTAATAGCAGTAATATCATGGATACACTAGATCTACAACAACATCTGAAAAAGATTCACCCCACTTTAGAAAATAATGTTTATGCTGCCAATAAACTACCCATGTACACCTACGTACCAACGTATATAATATGCAATTTGGATACAGATGATAAACCAGGGTCACATTGGGTAGCTTTATATATCGATACGAATGACGTCGGTCAATATTTTGATTCATTCGGACGGGCACCTGTACGATATCATCTAGAGTTTTTAAAAAGAAATTGTAAAAGATGGAACTGGAATGTTGATAGGATTCAGAATGAGTGGACTTCAGTTTGTGGCGAATATTGCTTAATGTATTTGCTATATAAGTTTCAGGGATGTTCAATGCATAGTTTTACGAGTATATTTACAGGGAATACATTGTACAACGATATTTTAGGGGATGAGATGTTTCGTTCCTATTTTATAGATAAAAAGTAATAAGATTTTGTATTTTGTAAATAAACATTTTAACAAAATTAGGTAATGTGTTTTATTGATGAGTCAGATTAGTGTAGAGAGTGTTGTGTGAATAAGTCAACTAGCGCCATCTAGTGTCAGGAACGAGAGCGAGGGAACTTTGCAGAGAATGACATCACAGATCTCTCGACCGACAGCGCCACCCGAAGAACTAAGTTTCTAGAAAATCTATACTCGATTTCTCGGTGCCTTGCGCGTGTTTGCTTGAACATTCCGGATATTTTGCTAATTTAAATAAATAAGTGGCGCAAGATGCGATCGAGACAGAGTTGATTTGACGAAACAAGCGAAGCTTCGGAGCGGAATTAAGTGAATTAGTGTTTTTAATTATTAGTGTTTTTAACTTTAGTTTGTGTAAAGTAAATTAAAGTGTTAATTTAGGTAATTTTATCGGCAATTTTTATTGTCACGAACCTCAAGCTCGTAACAATAGGAACAAAGGAGTATAATACAATAGCACCACGCTGAGGAAGAATAGATAATGACGGTATTCAATGAACAATAGATAAGTAGATAAGAACAATGGAGCGCTAATGACGGTGGAGGCCTTCACCGGATATCAATTATATCCGGAACCGTGCATCCTACGCAAAAATGGACCGCAGATTCATGATCAGAGCATGCCAAAACCTTTCTATTTCTTCTTTTTTTGGGATCGTGAGTCGACGAACGTCGTACTTGTACCACTTCTGACTCAGTGAGCCAGAACTGGTACAACGTAACTACTAATAACTTAATGATAAATAAAAAACACAATAATTCTCATTATCTTCGGTGTCCATTTACTACTCCTTAGAAAAAATTGTATTTTTAACCAAAAATATAAACATTAAATATAAAAAATAACCATATTCTAAAATTTATTAAAAATCACAACATTTACACTTAAAATAAATAACGATAACCCCACAATATAAAGAAATTTTATTTCATAAATGTTTATCGAAAAAAATTTCTGATTACCATCGGTTTTAGCGACAATCTAAATTATAGTCCGCGTATTGGCGTGAATGTCACTATACCACCATGCCGCGCTCCGCAGAAGTCTCAGCCAGGCAACAAACATCGTAGAAGGTTCACGCCTGTTCGTGGAAAAAAAATATTTACGTGTAAAGTTTCGCAGGAGGCGATTATTCTGGAATCGTCCTCTTTCCTGTCGTCCGTATTATTAAGTGAGTATTAATGATTATGTTTAATATGTAGTTAATTATTAATTCTAGTGATTACCACCGTAATTTAAAATAAGCACGAGATTCGTAATTTTGATATTTTTTACGAAACAATTGGATAAGTATAAAAACTTCATTACCTACGTCCTCACTACCTTCGTTTACCGTCGTTTTTTTAGCGATGGTGATGAGGTCAAAACTATAACAATTAGAATCGATTTTACGTCAATGCATTATTATCGAGTTCTAGTCCCACCCGTAGTTGAGATTTTCTTTCCACAATAATACTGCTACGATACAGTTATAATAATACCTTAACTCATAATAAATTAAAGACTTAATAGTTTTTACTTTGATTCTTAATGTAGCTTTAAGTTTGTTTATAAATAGTAAACTCACAAGCTAACCTTGTGAATGTACTTTTTATTACTTTAGTTGTTAAGTATGAGCTTGATATAATGAATATGAGCAACATCATATAATGTGTTGTTACGGATTATTAAGAACTAATAATGCCAAAGAAAGCCAGACAAACATTAGAGCAGAAACGAGAGTGAGATCGATGACAAAAACAAAGAAAGTATGCAGAAATTAAGGACGATCCTGAAAAGTATGCAGATCTGAAGGCAAAAGAAAGAGCAAGATACTTTAAAGAAAAGAACAGAAAAAAATAAGTAGCGCAAAAGATATGACACCTAGACAATTGAGAGTTCAGAGGAAGAAGTAAAGAGTTAATTCAAAACGTCATTATGAAAGAAAAAAGAAAGAAAAAGCTATTCAACAGTTGTTAATAGATCATTCTCCACCAAATAGTGACAATGAAGTACATCCAGCTAAACAAGATCCTCACGCTCAATCAGCTCTAAGCCTCATATCTAATTCATATCTAAATCGTTTGGATTACGGTAATAGTAATTCTTGTCAAGGGCGCCTAAAGGAAATATTCTTCAGAGAAAGATTCGCTACCTACATAAAAAAGAAATAGGCATTTTGAAACAAGAAATAGAAAAAACGAAGAAAGAGAAAGATGGCATTAGAAAAATGTTGTATAGAATAATGAAAAATAAGAAGAAAAATGAAAATATATCGACTGACGTAAAGTAGAACAATTAGTAGAAAATTTCAATACACAAGCGTGAAGAAATTAAAGAGCGACTAATGTTTGGTGAAATACTTTCAAGAAGTGTTGGAGAAGGGTAAAGTGCTTGAGGAAAAAGGATAGGAAAGAATTCTCTAATGTGGTTGTGACGGAAAAATAAAAGTTAAAAAAATATAAACTCTTGACACAAACAAAAATATTTACAGTAAGAGATAAGAAGAAAGTAAGACAGCTAAAAATGAAAACTGGAAAGAGCAACTAATTTTGGAGTTTTTTGACGATGAGGAGATGACTAGAATTGCGGCTGATAAAAAAGAATATATAACTAAAAACCAAATAAGGAAGCAGAAAAGATACTTAATGGACACATTGACTAATTTGTACAAAAAAAATTACGCATAATTCGAATGTCAAAGTAACGTATCAAAGATTTTGTAAATATCGCCCATTTTGGGTTTTATACCCAAAGGAGTCCAGTAGAAATACGTGTGCTTGCAAAGTTGTCGATTTGTTGATAAAATGTCTTAATACCAATGATGTATAAACTTATAGATACGTTGTCCGCACTCTAAAATGGCAACATGAAATGAAGCCAATTGGCCACATCGCGCTTAGTCACGCACCAACCTGTCGCGCTACGCTACGTTTGTTTTTAATTTATTATATCGTGATTCGTGTGTGGAAACCTGTGCAAAATATAAAGAAAACATGCCGAAGTCTGTTTTCAGACGATGTACAAATTATACCCCAAAAGTTAGACAAAAATGTGTCATTTCATGCGTAAGTTCACAAAACTACCTATTTTCATTTCATTTTATTCGACGACGCCGTCTAATGGCGGCCGGCGCATGCAGCTAGTAGGTAGTCAAGCAACACGCATCCCGCCGTACGGTGTCATATTTTCTTTCTCTTTCTTCACTCGTATAAGTAGTTCTAGTATTTTCGCCGTTTTTAAGCGCCGCGATGTTCGTTCATGACGTGTCTATATATAAAACGTCATTGCTTAATACAGTCATAAAATACTAAAACAATCTAACAGGATGGGTGTTTTAGAAAGCTTATGTCTACATCTACGATGAAAATCCCTCATTATCCCTATCCTTTAACTTAACTTCTCAATATCATTACCCTCCTTGACGTTCTCATTACCGTTTCATTACGATTTTTGATATGATAGTAATTTTATTGTTATCTATACAAGGAAGGTAGAAACCACAAAAAGTTGAAGGATTTCGTGGATATTAAAGATATTGGGGAAAAAAAACGAAGTTATTCGGCAATTAATTTGACATTCACAAATGTCGTGGAATTTGCACGAAATACGCGAAACACCCATAAGAATAAGGCCATGTACAAATGACAAGCGCTCAATTTCAATTTTTGTGTAGTGTTCACATGGTAGGCGTTTGTCAGGCGTTAAATGCGCACCGCCATTTGTCGAAGATGGACGTAGAAACAGTTTTAACGGTGATTATAAAATTATATTTTTATAATCACCGTTAAAACTGTTTCTACCGACGGCAGAAACGACTCGACAGAATACGGAGATATTGGGTCCACCCAATTTTGTCACATAGGCTGATTGAAAGCCAGTACATTATTTTGTATCCTAAGTTAAGGGAATTTGAGCCCAAATTCTTTAACTACTTCAGAATGTCCATCAAGTCATTTGATGACTTACTGACTCTCATAAACGGTGATCTCAGAGCAGATAAAAACGCTGTGCGATATAGCATTTCACCAGAAGAAAAACTCATAATTACATTAGTAAATTAGATTTTTTTTTAATAATCAACATAATCTATAAATCAAGTAAATCAAATCAACTTATATAGGAATATTTTTTTAAGAAAAAATAACATTTTGTTACTCGCAAAATAACTCTAACTCCGATTCATTGCTGACATTAGTTGGTGCTAGCGATGGAGTGTGTGTTACTGACGATGGAGTGTGTGTTACTGGCGATGCAGAACCCATTGCTGCAGTATAACCATAATGTGCTAAATTATTTGGCACAGTAGATTGCTGTGATCTATAATCATGATATTGAAAGCCTACAACAGAAGCTTGATTACGCTACTCTTTTGACAAATAATTTCTTCGTTATGGTATTGTGTAACGATAATTTTGATTTTCAAATGTCTGATGTTGTGGTCCTTGAAAGTCATTTTGGTTTTGCAAGATTAAATTATAAATGGCAATTTTAGTATAAAGTCGTCTATATTCCGGGATTTTTTTAAACTCTTTAACGAGTGACAAACAAAACAGCTTGTCTTCATCATCATCTTCGTTTGGGTGCGAAACATTTTTCTGTGCTAAACTCTGCTCTAATATGTTTGCAAATCTTTCGTCAGCAGCACTTATTTTTTATTTTTTTCTTGAAGTATATTTAGGACTCTTGAAGGCAGAACTTATTCCTATTTCAGCAACTTCTGACGAAGCTGATGCATTATCTGCATCGAAAGTACTTTCTGTATCTTTGTTGGCCATTGATGCCTGTAAAATCGTTGTCTATTATAACGAATATATGTCGAAGTTTTGGAAGCTCCTGATCCAGATTTGACCGTCTTCATTTTCTTCACCTCTCTCATATTATTATCCCGTATACTCTTCCACTTCTTTTTCAAGGATGACGCTGAAAAAAAAACAGTATTTAGTAATAGTAAAAAGTATAAATATATATATCGTAAAAGCGATATATACACTACATAATTATGTCATAATAAGGGACGGCTACAATTTTGAAGATACGCTTTATACTCCACCACTGGAAAATCTAGCCTCACATTATACCGGGCGTGCCGTGCGACAGGCGGATATTGTTCAAATACATTTAACAAATTATTTCATCAATGAAGGAAAAGTTGTTTGGCAGGATCGCAATATTTAACTTGTAACACAAACTGATTGTAGATGTAAATAAATATAATATTATGCACTCACATAACAATTTCTTCTTTTCTTCATTGTCATGTCCTTCACAGAATATGAGGACGAGTTCTTTCCAAGCCCGTCTTCTTAAATTCTTATCTGGATAATCGCTACTTGTCATGTCCCATATCGCAGGACGTTTCTCTATTTCATCAATTAATAATTTCGGATTAAAAGCTTCGGTTTCCATTTCGGATGAGTTATGTATTATGTAGTGAAACACTATTTATTATTATTTATTACCCTTCACGGCGGTATTGACATATTTTTAACAATATAAATTATCAACATACCCGACACCTCTGGACCTAATAATGCTTATAATTAGTTACATCTTATAAAAAGTTTAATTCTAGTAAATATTTTACCACAAGTCTTAGTGGGCATATAATTTGAAATAAAAACTTATGTTAGTTTATATTATAGTACCTTGGCCGGCCACGACGAGGACGTAAACTACGCTTTAATATTGGTGGAGAAGGAGACGAGTTAATATTTTTCTCTTTTGTTTCACTCGAAATCTGTTCACTGTTTTCCGAACTAGTGGCCGCATGAGAGGCCGGACTAGCAATAGTACTGTCCGTCGTGGTCAGCGACTCTGGCACTGTAAGCACCGTACTTGGCGTAGGTGTTATGTTATCTCTAGTTACATTTGTGTCTGTCGAAGTACAGGTCAATGAATATCTTTTTTATGGGGTATCTTAGGGGTTAACATTTGGTCAATGTGTCTTCTGGTACTAACACCCGCCGGCAGGTTAACAGCGTAGGAATACGGGCCAACTTGCTCACTGACTTGTCCTTCGACCCATTTGTCACTCTTATTTGAATAATTTCGTACGTACACATGATCGCCTATACCGACGTTGCGTTGCGTGCCGCCAGTGCGCTCGACCTGTTCGAGCTGTTTGTTACGCACCCGCTCTGTGGTATCCGGGCGCAGCGCGCTGAGCCAGCCGCGCAGCCTGCGGCCTAGCAACGCAACTGCGGGCGCAACGCCCGTCGTAGCATGTTCACAATTCCTATATTAGAACAGCATTTTACACAGTGCTTGTTCGATATTTGCCCAGTCGTGATAAGCTTTTGTAATACAGTTTTTAACCGTTTTAACCGCATTTTCCACAGCTCCGTTGCTTTTGGTCTATACGGGCTGGTGAGGGAATGTAAAATGCCATTTTTATTGAAATATTCTTTCAATTCTAGCGATGTGAAAGGCGGACCGTTGTCTGTTACTATTCGCGATGGCAAACCAAATCGTGCAAATAGCTCCCTTAATTTACAAATAACAACTTTGGCAGCAGTACATATGAAATACTTCGATCCATTTGCTGTGCGCGTCGATTATAATCAAATAATGTTTACCCTTATACTCCCCGAAATCGGCATGCAAACGCTGCCAGGGGCGACCCGGAAACTCCCAAGTAGTGAGCAAGACATGCGGCGGGGCGTCGCGCTGCTGACGAACAACCCTGGCCAACACACGTAATTACGTGCAATGTTTTTCATTTTTACGACTCCTAGGTGACCGTCATGTAATTCTCGTAAGATGTTTTGGCGAAACTTGGACAGAATGACTACATGATAGTTATAAACGATTCATCCGTTTTCTACAAACAAATTATTTCTACAATTAAAATATGCCTTTTCTTGCTCCATGTCTGTATGATGTGGCCAACCAAACATTATATATTTACAAATATTTCGTAAGATGGGATCAGTTTTAGTCGCCTCTGCGAAATCCTTGTAATTGACAGGAAAATCTTTCTCCAGAAAAAGCAAATATGATATTGTAGTATCGTAGTGGGCACTGGAATCTCGTGTATGAGCATGCGACAGTGGTAGCCGTGACAAGCAGTCAGCCGGTGCGTTCTGAGCCGAGTTCAACCACTCAACGGTAAAATCATAAGCCGCCAGTCGCGCCGTGTATCTATACTCAGACGAAATAAAAACTCAAGACAGAGCGCTGTCAACAAAGAAGTGAGGTCGGTTTGGTAAACATGTGTGCACTAAGCGAGTGTTGCTGTGCAGTAAAAATTTATTGCCCTAATATATTATTGTCTAAGTACTATCATGATGAATGGATAAGTAAAAAGATAAGTTGGCAATTTTTTCAATTGTATACCTCACTTTAAGAAGTAGTATGTAAGTATGTGTATTTCGACTAAGAAGGGGAAAAATAAAACAATAGTAATATGAAAGAAACATTGTTTTTATTTTAAGAACCTTTTTGTTGAGTTAATTTTTTTAAATATTGCCGTTTACTGTCCACCGTTTTGGAAATTGTTTCCAATTTAGAAATATGGTGGAAACGAATTGATAAATATTTTTCAATTATGCATCTTATTAAGCTTATTTTATGCTCTTCACCAGCATAATTGTGCTCAGTGTCCAATTTAGAGAAAACGTTGTCAGTACCAATAAATCGTTTTAAAAAATTAATAACAACTGATTTGTGTTGGCTTTCAGTAACTATCACTATGCTTTCATTACATAATTTACGTACAACAGTTTCACAAATTACGCAAATTTCAAAAAGGCCTTTCGACGGAAAGATTAGGCCACCTTTATCTTTTAAAGATATCAGTTTATGGAAGTCAAATATCTCAACCGACTGTAAGCAAGCTAGACACGTTTGACACTTTATGACCCTTGACAGGCAATGCGCTGTACTTCCTGATATATATCCGATAATGTATTTTTTATAGTCATTAAATTCTCCGATATTTAAACGACTGGCTAAATCAGCACAATCATTTCTGATTTCTCTTAGAAATTGTAACGAAGAACCTTTACACTTACTACACTTCATCATCATTATCATTACAGCCCTTCACAAGTCCACTGCTGAACATAGGCCTCCCCCAAGTAATGCCACAAAGCACGGTCCTGAGCCACCTGCATCCATCGACTTCCTGCATATCTTACCAGGTCGTCACTCCATCTAATGGGGGGTCGCCCTACACTACGCCTACCGGTACGAGGCTGCCACTCGAGAACCTTTCTTCCCCATCGGTTATCCGTTCTTCGAGCTATATGGCCGGCCCATTGCCACTTCAGCTTACTAATCCGTTGGGCTATGTCGGTCACTCTGGTTTTACTGCGGATATCCTCATTTCTGAGTCTATCACGCAGAGAAACTCCGAGCATAGCCCTCTCCATAGCTCGCTGAGCGACATTGAGCGTCCTCATACGGCCAGCAGTGAAGGACCACGTCTCAGATCCGTAAGTCATCACTGGCAACACGCACTGGTTGTACAATCCAGTTTTTAGAGATTGAGGTATACCTGACGAGAAGATATGTCGTAATTTCCCGAACGCTGCCCAGCCGAGTTGAATCCGTCGATTGACCTCTCGGTCGAAGTTGGACTTACCTAGTCGGACTATTTGTCCCAGGTAAACGTACTCGTCAACAACTTCGAGCATAGTGCTCCCAACAACTACCGGCATAGGTGTGACATGGACATTAAACATGATCTTTGTTTTGTCCATGTTCATCTTAAGACCTATCCGTTGGGAGGCACTATTGAGGTCATTGAGCATAGTGCTTAAGTCCTCCAGCGATTCTGCCATAAGGACTATATCGTCGGCAAATCGAAGGTGAGTGATGTACTCGCCATTGATGTTAATACCGTATCCTTTCCAGTCCAATAGCTTGAAAACGTCTTCCAATGCAGCTGTGAAGTGTTTCGGGGATATAACGTCACCCTGTCTTACACCTCTCTGCAGTTGGATAGGTTTCGAGCTCTGGTTCTGTACTCGGATAGCCATCGTAGCCCTACTGTACAAACACTTCAGCATTTCGATATACCGACAGTCAACTTGGCACCGCTGAAGGGACTGCAGCACCGCCCAAATTTTGACGGAATCAAAGGCTTTCTCATAGTCCACATACGCCAGGCAAAGTGGCAAATTGTACTCTTCAGTCTTCTGTACGATCTGCCGCAGGGTATGTATGTGGTCTATGGTACTGAAGCCTTTTCGGAAACCGGCTTGTTCGGGAGGCTGGAAGTCGTCGAGTCTGCGTGTGAGACGATTCGTAATGACTCTCGAAAACAGCACGTAGACGCGGCTCAGAAGGGAAATCGGTCTGTAGTTCTTCAAGAGAGCGGTGTCGCCTTTCTTAAAGAACAAGACCACCGCACTTCTGCTCCACGCCTCTGGAGTAGTGCCACCATGGAGGACGGAATTGAAGAGCCTCTGAAGGACTTCAAGTACCGGTGTTCCACCCGCTTTCAGAAGCTCCGCTGTAATTCCATCCTCGCCTGGGGCCCTGCCGTTTTTAAGGTGCTGGAGAGCCATTCTAATCTCGCTTAGACTGACGTCCGGGATATCATCGGAATAGTGTCAGATAAGACTTGCTCTTGGATCGTTACTCACACTTGCGTGTGGCTCCAACGATGATGTATACAGCTGCCCATAGAACCTCTCAATCTCACTCAAAATCTCAGGTGTCCCGGAAACGATGCTGCCACACTCAGTCTTCAGCTTTGACAGTTGGCTCTTACGGGCAGACAGATCTCTGGCAAAGACTTTGGAGCCCTGGTTCCGCTCGATCGCTTCTTTAATACGAGCAGTATTAAAGTTGCGTAAGTCTCACCGCATGCATTTGGAGATCTGTCTGTTCAGTTGCCTGTATGCTGTCAAATTTGTTGACGATTGCAGCCTCATCTCCCGTCTAACAGCCATGAGATTAAGAGTGTGATCGGAGAGTTTTTGTGTTCTTCTGCGGCGGGTCTTGCATAACTTAGCTCCGACCGCATGGACAGTTTCCACGAGCTTGTCATTCATATCGTCCACTGCATTACAATCTTGTAGGCACTGAAAGCGGTTGTGTAACTCGAGCTGAAAGTTTTCGGGATTCTGGATTAGAGCACGAGGGGGACGGAGCGTTGACTTCATTAGACGAGACCTCTCCAACTTAACGTTTAGGTTCAGTGTGCCTCTAACCATTCGGTGATCGCTGCCAGTTTTCACCCTTGCGATCACTGAGACATCACTGAACAGTTGGCGTCTGGTCGTCATAATGAAGTCAATCTCATTTTTTGTCGAATCGTCGGGGCTCGACCAGGTCCACTTCCTGTGGGGCCGCTTCTGGAAGAAAGAGTTCATCATAAAGAGTCCCTCTTTCTCCATAAAGTCGGCCAGCTGCTGGCCCCTTCGGTTCCGTTGCCCTACTCCAAATTTCCCTAACTTCAGCTCACCGCTTTCTCTTGTGCCTAGTTTTGCGTTGAAGTCTCCCATCAACACCGTGTAGTGGGTTTTGGAGTAATGCATGGCTTTGGAAATATCCTCATACATTTCCTCCACCTCCTCATCGGGATGTGCCGAGGTTGGTGCGTAAACCTGTATGACCTTCAGCGAATACCGTTTGGTGATTCTGAGTATCAGGTACGCGACCCTCGTCGACACACTCCCAATCTTTACAACGTTGTTGACGAGAGACTTGTGGACGATAAATCCGACACCTCCTTGGGACAGATGGTCGCCCTCCCGGTGATAGAACAAGTTGCCGGATTCGAGAATCACCGTGTCCTCCCCCTCTCTTCGGACCTCGGATAATCCTATAATACTCCAGCGCAACTTGTCTATCTCTTCTTCCAGCTCCAGGATCTTCTCGTCAGTCCTCAGTGTGCGTGCGTTAAATGTTGCCAGGTCGAGTCGTCGTAGGTGGTAACCGAACCTCCACCGGAGATTCTTAGCACCCCCTGCCCCGCCGTTACCATGGTCGCCATCGTAGCCAGGAATAGCGGGGCCGCCGGGGACTGGGGGCCGTCTATTTGTGTTATTGTTCATGGGGGGTATATTGCCATAGTTGCCACGCTTGGCGAGCGGGTTGGCAACCGCAGTTTTTTTTTGTGTAATTGTTGTTATCAGGAAGATGCTGCTGCCCATCTCCTGCCTGTTTCCCTCTGTCGCCTTTTACGACACCCACGGGAAGATATGGGGTAGTGGATATTCTTAACCGCCACTACACGGCACTACACTTACAATAATTTTATAAATATTATAAGTAAAATAGAAATATATTAAAATCGAATTATATTAAGTTTCGCGTCACATTAATTACTTACCGAATAAATGGGGACTACTGTGACGCTCACTAGTGGCAACACTTGTCGACGTTTTATGTTCCAAGCTGCCACAAATAATAAAAATGATTAATTAAAAATTTAGATTTTTATGTTTACTTACGTATGAAATGTGATTCCATCCTGTTTTTTATTTCTCCGTGCGTTGGAATAGCTCGAATGAGAAGCTAAGGCGTAGTTTCGTTATATTTGTGTGCGTGAAACTGTGTATGTACAAGGCAAGGCGTAGTTTTACCTGCCTCAGTGCGTTGTTCGGCGGGGCTCTGTCTTGAGTTTTTATTTCGTCTGAGGTATCTATAATCGGGTAGCTACTGTTTGCGGAATACCGATTTTATCTCCAAAGATATACGAAAGTGGTTAGTGATCAGTTCGAATTATAAAACTTCTACCAAATAAATACTGACGGTTTTTTGTAACGCCAAAGAAAATCGTCAACGCCTCTTTATCTAATTGACTGTACGACTTTTCGGCTTCGTTAAGCGTACGTGAGACGTAGCAAATTGGTTTTTCAGACCCATCTGGATACTTATGTGCCAAAACTCCTCCTAACCCATAAACACTACTGTCCACACTTAAAATCAATGGCAATGACGGGTCATAATGCGCTAAAAATGTATCGCTACTTAACGCTCTCTTGACATTGGCGTACGCTTGCTCGCATTCATGACTTCATTCATTTTCTTATTTTTTTGTAATAGACTATACAAAGGATGTAATATTTTACTTAGATTTGGTATAAATTTACCGTAGTAGTTTACAAGCCCTAAAAATGCTTTCAACTGGTGAATATTTTGTGGGCGAGGTGCGTTAGTAATGGCTTTAACTTTTTTATCATCTGGGTGTAAGCCACTTTTATCAATTATGTGTCCCAAATAACAGACACTTTTTTTAAAAAACTCACATTTCTCTAATTTAATTCTTAAACCTACGTTCTGTAACCGACGAAAAACTTCCCGCAAAATATTCAAGTGAGTTTCCTCCGTCCCCGAACAACATAATATATCGTCCAAGAATACAACAGTGTTAGGTACGCTCCTAACGACCTCCTCCATCAATTTTTGGAATTTTTCCGGTATACAGCTTAAGCCACACGGGGTGCGGATATATTCGAACGTGCCTACGTGCGTGCTTATATTTGTACATGCTCGTGATTCCTCCGTTAATATTACCTGTTCGTACGCGTGTGACAAATCTATTTTTGAAAATATAGTGCCACCACTCAAAACTGCGTAAAGTTCCTCAACACGCGGTAGGGGGTAGGGTTCACGTTTTAATTTGGGATTAATTGTTTCTTTATAATCACCGCAAATTCGAATACTTCCGCACTTTTTATGACCGATACAATAGGTGTCCCGTATTCCGAATTTTCTACTCTAGCTATTGTGCCCTCATTAACGAGTCGCTCCAATTCCTGTTCGACTGGCTTCTTTAAGGACAATGGTAAGTTACGCGCCTTATGAAAAATGGGTTCGTTGTCTTTTAACTTTAACGTAAATCGCTTTGTACACGTACCTAATCCAGGAGCAAAAACGTCAACAGATTCATTTTTAAACGGTTTTATTTAGCTCACCCCGTTTGTTTTATTTATTATTCTTGGGTCAAATTTAGTAATTCAAATTTCACCCTCTTCCTGTCAACCGATTAATCTGAAATTTTGTATACACTTTCGATTTTGGTGACAATACAATTATGTTTATTCATTACCATTATAAATTCAAGATGGCCGCCGCTACAAAATGGCGGATAATTTATGTTTTATTATCCCATCAATATGGGTATCAAATGAAAGGGCTCAACCAGTATAATACAATGTACTATATAAAATTAAAATCCAAGATGGCGGCCTCTACAAAATGGCGGATAACTTAGGTTTTATCAATCCCATCAACATGGGTATCAAATGAAAGGTCTCAACAAGTAGAATACAATTTACTATGCAAAATTGAAATCTAAGATTGCCGCCGCTACCGAATGGCTGATAACAATTTTTTATCAATCCCACCAATATGGGTATCAAATAAAAGGGCTTGACAAGAAGAATACAGTGCACTATACAACCTCAATATTTAAGATGGGCGCAGCCACCAAATGGCGTATAATAATAAGATTTAAATTTATAAATTGAATATGTAATTTAGGTATCTGATTAATCCAGCCTGAATCCACCACCCAAGTCAAGATTTTGTATCGTGTTGAGGACTGTGTGGCGTTAGGGTGGCTAAAAAAGGTTTTATCAATCCCATCAACATGGGTATCAAATGAAAGGTCTCAACAAGTAGAATACAATTTACTATGCAAAATTGAAATCTAAGATGGCCGCCGCTACCAAATGGCTGATAACAATTTTTTATCAATCCCACCAATATGGGTATCAAATAAAAGGGCTTGACAAGAAGAATACAGTGCACTATACAACCTCAATATTTAAGATGGGCGCAGCCACCAAATGGCGTATAATAATAAGATTTAAATTTAGAAATTGAATCTGTAATTTAGGTATCTGATTAATCCAGCCTGAATCCACCACCCAAGTCAAGCCCTCTGAGGGGGTCGACCGTTTAAATGTCCATTACTCGTGGGAACAAAATGGTAAAAAAAAATATAAAAAATACAAACACAAATAAAACAGAAACTGCAACACAACGTAAACGAAGGCTTCAAAAAGCGAAAGAAAAGTATAAAGCAAAACGAGCTAAAGAAAGTGAAGGTGATAGAAATAGTCGATTACAGAAACGACGGGAACAATTAGCGTCAAAAACACCTGAGCAATATGAAGCCAGGTTAACAAAGCAACGTGAGCGATACACACAGATGATAGCGTCAGAAACGCCTGAAGAATATGAAGCCAGGTTAACAAAACAACGGGAGCGATACACACAGATGATAGCGTCAGAAACGCCTGAAGAATATGAAGCCAGGTTAACAAAACAACGGGAGCGATATACACAGATGGTAGCGTCAAAAACACCTGAAGAATATGAAGTTAGATTAATACAAAGCCGTGAAAGACAAAGACTGCAGTTGGGTTCAGAAACGCCTGAACATCGCGATACGAGGTTAAATAAACAACGAGAGCGTACCCAGCAATGCAGAGCTTATAATCTGCAGGCATTCGAGAATGCTATTAACACAATTTGTATACATGTTTGTGATATTTGTACTAAACGTTGTTATCCTAATCAAGTTCGTACAGTTCGGTACAACGCTGCTGCATTAACATACTTACCTGTGGAGTTAACTTCGAAAATATCATTGTTATTATGTTCCCGCTGTCAAACACATGTTACTAGTAATAAAACAACAGCACCATCAAAAGCTTACTGGAATAATCTGGATCCAGGTTCTATACCAGACGTTATTCAAACATTGACACAGGCGGAACAACGTTTGCTGTGCAGAATAATTCCCTTTGTTAAAATCGTGAAATTTAGTGGCCTCTATGGGCAGTACGGTTTTCGCGGACAGGCAGTTTTATTTGCCCAAGATATCTTTGAAGTCAGTGAAAGACTGCCTAGTATGCTACCAAGATCTGCAAGCCAGGTAGGCATTATTGTAGTAACCGAACGATTAGAAAATTTGAACATCACCAGGGAATTCACAATATGTCGCGAAAAAGTCTATAGTGCTTTAAGATGGTTAATCAGAAATAACCCGCTTTACAAAGATGTACGTATTGACGACAATGCCCAAATTAGTGACCAGGAGTTAGTACGACTTAGTGTGCCTGAATTGTCTGAAGATGAAGCGTCCGAAAGGAATGAAAATGAAATTCGAAATGCATTCATTCCAATTAATAATGTTGCAAGAATTATTCGAGCTTCATGGCATCAAGGTGACTACAACGTCTTTACTTCGCGATATGCTGGTGTACAATGTAGTGCTATGTCGTTGGCGAACATTGTCCGAGCTGCAATCCTAAGCCCTAATCAATGGGACGTCAATATTCTGAATGCTAATATGTTAGCGGGTGACTCCTTATATTGCTGGATTCGTACCCAGCTTGATCCTACTGAACTGGATGAAACAGGATATTTAGAGATACGAAACTTTCATATCGTCAGGCAAAGTTTACAAATGTATGAATGCCGATTTTCTATAGAATATGATGAAGACACTCTTTTATTCGGGAGTCTCCAAGATTCTGTAAATACCAATAATATCGGCATTACATTACATACAGCTTTAAATAGATTATTTGATAGTCATTCTTCAGGAATATTGACAGCGTCAAATAAATCTGTTAGCGTATTTCGCGGTGAAGACAAATACTATTTTGCTGACTCCCATTCTTGTGGCCCAAAAGGAAAACCAACACCAGAAAATGGCAAAGCCTATGTTATAGAATGCGACAACTTACAAGAACTGTGCCGCATCTGTAAAAGATGCCTCGGATCCCGTAATATCGCGTACACCCTTACACGCGTAGACGTACATTTGAGGGAAAATATTATCACTCGTCAGGGTGTTCAAGTACAGCAACAGGAAGATGCCATCACTCATCAGGATGTACAAGTACAACAACCGCTTTCAAATCTGAGATCTGAA
Organism: Parnassius smintheus behrii; assembly: GCA_036936625.1. NCBI lineage: Eukaryota > Metazoa > Arthropoda > Insecta > Lepidoptera > Papilionidae > Parnassius > Parnassius smintheus. The sequence goes on from JAUPFT010000011.1 coordinate 21,179,134, forward strand.
ACTATACCTATACAAACATCTGTAATGTTGCCTATTGATAGCGTCCAATCTGATGTTGATGATGAGCTAGAGGTATCTGAAAATGTAAACGAAATCAGAAGAAAGACGAATAATAATATTGTGAATGAAGCTTATGAGTTAAAAGCAGAAGAGTTCGCATGGTATCAGCTTTTCCCGTATGGTAAAAATGGTTTGAAAGAACAACGGCCCGTAAATATAAGTCCTTTGGATTACTATCAATTACGTTTTTTAGGTGCTGATGTTAGATTTCAGCGCAACGATTACCTATTCTATGCTCTATCAATGTTTGAGTACTATCGAGTTAAATCAACCATTGCAGCTTGTGCTAGAAAAGTTGAAGGTGAAAACGGCAATCGAGTGGAAGACCTGCACTTATATTTAAAAAATCTAAGAGGTTCCGCTGCTTATTGGAGTAGTGCTCTTAGTGATCTTATAGCACAAATCAGATGTTTAGGACCTCCCACTTATTTTGTTACATTGAGCTGCAATGATATTCACTGCAAGGATATGAAAAGAGGTCTCCTTGTTAGTGATGGTAAACAGCACATTGACCCAGATGACATAGATATTCAGGAAACTCAGAGACTCATCGAGATGTATCCAGTTGTTGTGAGTAGACATTTTATGGTACGTGTTAATGCGCTAATGCAGTTTCTTAAAACTGATTGATACTGAAATATTTGGCGGTAAAGTTAAAGATCATTGGTGGCGAATCGAGTTTCAGAACAGAGGAAGTCCTCATTTGCACACGGTTGTTTGGATCGAAGATCACCCGTCTGTTGCGACACCTGAAGGAATAGCTCGCATTGATTCAGTCTGTAGTACTGCCATTCCTCCAGAAACTTCAGAACTATATGAATTAGTTAAAAATTGTCAAATACATCGACACACTAGTACCTGCACGAAAAATAATTCTGTTTGTCATTTCAACTTTCCACGCTCGGAATGCTTAGAGACACATGTTATTGATCCTTCATCTAACGAATTCATCTACAACGGTGGTCGCATTTGCGTTCTGAAAAGAAAAAGTGAAGATGGTTGGGTAAATAATTACAGTCCTGCTTTGCTAAAAATGTGGAAAGCCAATATGGATATACAACCGTGTGGTACAAATGAGTCGATTGCGTATTACATCGCTAAATACGTGTCAAAATCAGAACCTACAAACCTAGATGGTGAAGTATCTCGAGCTGTTCAACAAACTAGAAGAGAAGAAACTGACGTCTCGCGTAAGCTGTTTAAAATATGCATGCGCATATTAAGAGAACGTCAAGTTTCAGCCTGCGAATGCGTATTCAGGCTATGCCATTTGAGTATGCGTGACAGCTCGAGAAAAACAATTTTTGTCAATACTCGTAAAGCGGAACAAAGGTATAAAGTGTTGAAGTTTAATGAAGCTGGTCAAGCAGCAGGATATTGTGCCAATATTTTCGAACGATATGAAAAGCGACCAGCAGAGCATCCCAACTATGATTTTAACAATATGTGTCTCATAGAGTTTGCGATGTTATTTGAGCCACACTACACAAAACCGCCAGTTATAAATGAAGAGAGTATCGATACCGATGCTTATGCACCGCACGAGCAAACAACAAGAAGGCGTCTTATAACTTTAACAGACAACACCAAAATGACTATTAGAAACACGCCAGCTGTAGTACGGGTACCTAACTTCGTAGCAGCTTCTGATCCAGAGTCATATTATTACAGTTTACTAATCCAGTATATGCCGTATCGCAATGAGGCCGAACTTTTAGGAGAATTTAATAGTGCCAGAGATGCGTTTCTCGCCAACGAATAAAGTTTAAGACAAACAAACGCCTACTTGGAAATATATCGTGAACGTGACAGGCAGCTTGAAAATGCATTCGCGCAAGTACACGCATTTCAGATACTGGAACACGCAGAACCGATGGAACTAGACCATGAAGAAGAAGTTCCTTATTTGCCAATGAATGAAGACCAGTTCTTACAGGCTAAGCAGTCTATGAATGCAGGACAAAAGGAAATTTTTACATTAGTTACCCAGTCCATACAAAATCAAATGTCAGGTGCTGAAGAACGTTTAAAAATATTCTTTACAGGAGGAGCTGGTGTGGGCAAGACTTTTCTATTAAAGTTATTACGAGACCAAATTAATAGGTGCTACGCAAAGGATGCGGTTAAAGTCTGCTCACTAACAGGAGTTGCAGCTAGATTAATAAATGGAGCTACGATACAGTACTTTAAAATTGCCTGTACAGAAAGACGGTCGCATAACAGGTATGTCACCACTGTCCGGAAACTATTTGCGAATAATGAGGCAACAATGGCATCAGACAGAATTTTTTATTGTCGACGAGATTTCCATGGTGTCTTATCAAATGTTATGCATGATGGACGCTCGATTAAGGCAAATTAAGAACTGTGAAAATGAGTTTTTTGGAGGAGTAAACGTATTACTTTTCGGTGATCTTTTACAACTGCCTCCTATAAAACGATCAGGAACAACTGTTTTCAAACAGCCAGAACATCTCCAACCAGCTACACATCTCTGGCGTTTATTCACGCTGTGTGAATTAACTGAAAATATGCGTCAGCAAGGTGACCAGACTTTTATTGATATTTTGAATGCTTTGAGAGTCGGTGAGCTAACAACCCAACATTTTAGTATTTTAATAGGAAGACTTCTTCAAGACACGAGTGATGAGTTTGCAATAGACAAAGCGTTAAGGGTATACCCCACAAATCAACAAGTTAACGACCACAACTCTACTGTATTGAATTTGTACAGAAATAATGGTACTCGCATTTACAAAATAAAAGCGCAGGATCAGCTAGTACACGCCACACGAAATGCAGACAATGTGGATATAGCTACTATAATACCAGCTGATATCAACAAAACTGGGGGTTTACCAGCGGAACTGCAAATATTTGTGGGGGCAAAAGTCATGCTACGGTCCAATATTGACGTTTCAAAGGGATTAGTAAATGGCGCTATAGGCTACATCAACGAAATCGTTTGGCCTCAATTTCGTCGAACTCAGATGTATGCAACAGATGTATCTTCCGTCCAAATTGATTTCGCAAGAGACGGAGTACATCTTATACACCCGAAAGCCATACAGTTTCCAGCTAAGTACAATTACGGGACGGCTGAAAGAAGAATGTTGCCTTTAATACTATCATGGGCTTCTACTTACTTACTTACTTATCTTCACGCACAATCCCTAACGGGGTAGCCAGAGAGAACAGGTCGCCAAGTGTCACGATCCTTACATACCTCTTTCGCTTCTTTCAGGTTCATTAACTTCTTCATACATGCACGTCTAGGTATCCGAGTACTCTTGACCCTCCCCTCTTTGAGCAATTTGCTCACATGGTCTTTGAAAGTTAGTCTCGGTCTACCTCGACACCTTTTAATATTTACTTTCGCTCTATATATTTTCTTCACCATTCGGTCTTCACTCATTCGTTCAACGTGCCCAAACCATTGGAGTACGCCCCTATCAATTTTTGTGATAAGGTCATCTTTCAATCCTGCCATATTGCGAATCTCTTCGTTTCGCTTTCGGTCGGCTATGCTAACGCCACACATTTTACGAAGAGATCGCATCTCCACTGCATTCAACTTGCTTTTATGCTTCTTCTGGCATACCCAGGTTTCGCTGCCATATAACAAAGTCGGTACCAACACTGCGTTATGTATTGCAAGGCGTGCACTCTTCACCACGCCTTGCCTTTTTACTAATGCATTCAGGGCACCATGGACTTTGTTTCCAGCAGCAACACGCCTATCCACATCTAAATCACATCTTCCATCCCGGCTGAAAGCACTCCCCAAGTATACAATTTCATTTACCTGTTCTGGATATTCCTGATTTACCCATATTTCACATTTCGTTCTCTCTTCGTCCTTTTCAAATACCAGAACCTTAGTTTTATTAGCATTCAAACGGAGACCTTTAATTTCACATTCCTCTTTCATACACGTGACTAATGCCTGCAGTTCTGCTTCTGATGGTGCAATAAGCACTGCATCATCAGCATACAGCAGACAATTAACTTTTGTCACCCAATTTCACACCCAAACAGCTATTTTTCAGCTTCTGTAAACAGCTGTCGAGATACAGTATGAACAGCCAGGAAGACATGACACAAGCCTGTTTTACGCCCGCTTGGACGCTAAACATGGGTGACAGGTCATGCCCTACCCGCACACAGGCTTTACAGTCATAGTAAAGTGACTGCACAGCCCTTAACAATCGACCATCCACAACATATCCCGGCAACAGTTCCCACATTTTCCTCCTTATAACCTTATCAAATGCTTTCTCCAGATCCACAAAAGCACAGAAAATCCTCTGGTTAATACTCAGAAGCTTCTCCGTGATCATGCGGAGAGAAAACATTTGATCCGTGCATCCTCTTCCAGGTCTAAATCCGCATTGTGCCTCCCATAAGAATCTTTCCGATTTCTCTCGCATCCTACGTGTCAAAACCTTCGAGTAAACTTTACTTGCTAAACCGGTCAAGCTGATCGCCCGATAGCACCCGCAGTCAAAATGTGAACCTTTACCTTTATATAAAGGCACAATGACCGCGGATCGCCAATCATCCGGGACATCTCCCGTCCGCCAGCACAAATTGCACAGCAGATGAAAGCTGTCCCAGACGCGAGGCCCACCGTACTTGATCATTTCAGCAGTAACTCTGTCTAGTCCCGCAGCCTTACCACATTTCAAACTTCGAATCGCACGTTCAATCTCTTTCATGCTGATGACCTCAGTGTCATCGAGGCCCGTGTCTGGCGTGCTAGTCACGGCGTCACCCCCGGATCCTTCACTAAGATCATGACACGCATACATTTCTCTATAAAATTCACTCCATCGCTGCATGACGTCTGATTTTTCTGACAGGACGTCATTGGTTCTCGAAAGCACTTTGTTCATTCTTAAGGCTGTCACACCACTCCGGGACCTTCCAACCTCTTTCCAGAAGAGTTTGGAGTTTTCCCTAAAGTTGTGCGACAACCTCTCGTCCGCTTCTATTCTACACCTTTCACGTACTTCCTCAATCAATGTTTTCGCATGAACTTTTTACAGCTTATATCTTTCTTTCATCTTTTCTCTCATATGCTCATCGTTACTAGAGGCCAAGTAGTCTAACCATGCTTTTTTCTTCTTTTTTACAGCTTCTCTCACTGCATCATTCCACCATGCATCTCTTCTTTTACTACTACCTCTTTTTGTTGTTCCACATACTTCTTCCGCTGCACTTACCATTCCATCCCTAAGGTTCTGCCATGTTCTCTCCACACATTCTTTCCTCCCATCGATGGTGTCAAGCTTTTCGGCTACCCTCGTGTGATATTTGTCCCTAGTATCCGCTTTCTGAAGCTTCCAGCTTCGGATGGGCTTCTACAATACATAAAATGCAGGGCAGCACTGTGGATCACGCAGTCGTATACTTAGGTGCGAAACTGTTTGAAGAAGGTCAAGCCTACGTGGCTCTTAGTAGAGTAAGATCTTTGCAGGGACTACGTATAGAGGAGTTGGACTGTGATAAACTAAGGGGCAAGAAACCTTGCAATAATGAAGCACTAAATGAATTAAACAGAATGCGAAATAAAAACTAAAAACTAGAAAATAAAAATAGGTAAAAAAACTTTTTAAGTTAAACGGTTTTATGTTAAACATACATTGCAATGTTTAAGATAAATGTACTAAAAACCAAAAAATAATAAAATAGATACAGTCGTGGGAATTATAAACATATGCATAGACTAGACTAAAATAAAACCGTGGGGCACGTCAATTGTCTACAATCGTTGATTAAAATGTTTGTTTTGTAATGTTACACTATAATTAGGCAGTTGTTCAACCGACAACGATGGACGTGTGATAAGTAGGGCTAGAATGTGGAAACAAGCTAGCAAGCTCGATTATAAGCGAGTTTTAGAGTTTCATAGTGGTGAGCGAGTAGTAAGTACTTTTATCATATGTTTTGTCGATTAAAGACAAACTACGAGCAGTGAAACGATTCCTCGCCAGCCAGCAGTGTGAATGTCCAACGATAAACTAGTTGAAACATCTCTTTTATTTACATGGAGTGTATAACTATTGGAATTTCCATGAGCAAGAAAATAGTAAGTAATTTCCTCACCGTCTGCGGGCCAACTGCCTATTTTAACGACGAATTAAACGATTCTTCTATCGCATATAGATAATTTGTAGACAATTGACGTGCCCCACGGTTTTATTTTAGTCTAGTCTATGCATATGTTTATAATTCCCACGACTGTATCTATTTTATTATTTTTTGGTTTTTAGTACATTTATCTTAAACATTGCAATGTATGTTTAACATAAAACCGTTTAACTTAAAAAGTTTTTTTACCTATTTTTATTTAAATTATTAATTATGCGTTCGGTTTTATCCCCTGTGAATTCATCTTTTAAGTGGTTTAGTTTTATGTTTATACTCTTAAGTTGTAAGCGGCGTAGCCACGCTCGGCCGAGTAGCGGAGGACCACCACCCGGTATTATGTATAATGGTAGTGCAGGTGCCTCCCCTATCTCGCTATCAGAGTTATAATAATGCGCGGACACAGTGATAAAACCCAACGGTTTGATCGAGACACCGGTATAAGATCTCAACTTTAAATTGCAACTTGAAATTACAAAATGACGAAAATATTTTTTAAAAAGATGTTCATTTATTGCTGATATTTTACTACCTGTATCGATTTCAAATACCAGTGGCACATTTTGTACATAGAGTTGAATTATATACGGTTTGTCCTTAGCTCCGTCGACACACATGCTAAATAAATCACTGTCTTCCGATTCGGAATCGGATTCCAAGAAAAATTGATTACGTTTCGGCACTTTGCTCGACGAGTGACCACTACGCAAACTTTTACACATGGCCCGCAAATGGCCTTCAACGCCGCACTCATCACAACTGAACTGCTTAAATCGACACCTATCCGCCGTATGCGGCCGTCCACGCCGCCACCAGACTTGTTGTCGCGAAAACCGCACGCGGGCAGCGCCTGCAGCCGCCTGCGCACCGATCCTGTGCACGCTGCCTGCGCCGAGCGACCCCACGCCGCCGCGCCGCCGCCGTGGCGTGCTCGCTCGCACCCGCCGCCGCTGCGCCGCTCGTCTCGGCGTGCCGCTCAGCAGCCTCCAACGCTAGTGCCAGCTTGACACGATTTACGTAAACTGAACATTTCTGAAAGGATAAATCGAAACTTTTTATTTTTCCAAAAGGCATGATGATGATTATCGCGATTTACTACTAATATCACACTTTTTTACCAATAATATTATTAAACTCGTCGCCAGTAATGTATTATGTAGTGAAACACGAGCGGTGGTTGCAACAACTGATTTATTAGCCTTCATGGCGGTATTGACATATTTTTAACAATATAAATTATCAACATACCCGACAGGATGATTTCCGGACGAACTTGATGAACCCTAAAATACGTCTATCCGCGTCGAAAGCGCGCGCTCAAGCAAAAAGCTTTTTAAAGCTTTATTATATAAATGATTTCAGAGTTCCTAATAACCTACCTACAATTATACATTAAAAAATTAAGAAAATAATTGTTTTATTTCTGTAAAACTATTAGATGTATTTCATGAAATTTCTCTAATTGTTCCATTTCAATTTTCTACTGGTGTATCTATGTTTAGCTAATTACGCTCTTTTATGTTACATATTGCTTTAAAATATTCTAATTATTAGTAGCTAAACAATGATACATTCATAGAAAATTTAAATGGAAATAGTATCGATTTAATAAATAATATTGAATGTAAGGGTGAGTAATTAGATTATATACGCACACATTCAAGGAGCATGCATGTGTGCGTGGATTTGAGTATACATACACACATACGCATAATATAAGTAGCGTAACAATCACCAGATGGCGCTCTTTCCAGGAGGGTATCAGTTTTACTCGCAAGAGGGTCCTCTTTTTCCGTATATATTACTATACTCTTTGCGCTCAAGTGAACGGAAACATACAAAACCATAACCAATGATCTCGAAGCGTGAGTTGACGCGCGCTGACAACAATCGAGCGCTAGCGCAGCGTTCAATGCGCGCTTTATAAAAACACGCGTTAGCATGTTGTGTACAGCCTGGATAAAATGTATGAAGTTGTAAGCGCGCGTTATCAAAACGCGCGTTGAGCGCTTGTCATCTGAACGTGGCCCTATTTTTTCTCAAAACTCCTCCTCCTCCTTTTGATGCTAGCAAAAGATTTTACCTTTGCATCTGCATCGGCTCTAGTTATCTTATATTTCATATAATTTGTCGGATTACAAGGTACTCTTTTTCAAACAGTTCCGGAGTACTAGGAGGCTGTAGCAATACTCTATAGTCCGACAAATTTGATAATCCGACACCGCCTTGCAAAACCGGGGGATAACTGTAGGTACTATAAAGTGCAAACCAAAAAAAGTGTAACACAGAATTAACATGTTCAGTTTCTTCAGATATAATTATGTATTTTTGTATCTAATTAAAAATTATAGCAATACGAGGGTGACACTGAAGGTTCTTAGAAAATCAAAAACTGAACAAACTAGCAAGTTATTAGTTTTATTATATATATTATTTATTTTTCGTGCGCGTTTTAGTAATCATGGTCACTGTTGATATTAGTTAATCTGTGTTACACTAATTAATAATTTCTTTTTCAACATTGCTTAATAAATTATTATATATTAATATTTATCCGTTAGTTTTATTATATTTTTTCAAAATTGTGTCCATATACATCAATATATCGCTACATCCGATGGAACTACTGAGAAAAGCCCACTCGTCCTTAGGGATCTCTTCGACGGCATTTTGAAACGCAGCCACTGCTTCCTCGGCGTCTATAAAACGTTTTCTTTTATTTTCGGAAATAAATAAAATTCGCAAGGAGCTCGGGGCTATAGGGCGAGTGACCCAGTAATTCCACGTCTGACGTCGCCAAGTAGTCGATTGTTTGCTTAGCGGTGTGCGACGAGGCGTTGTTGTGGTGAAGGAGGATCCTACTACGAAGTCATTGCTCCGAACTTGTTCCAAGACAAGTGGCAAACAATCGTTAGTGCACCACTCTGCAGTAACCGTTTTTCGATCCTTTAAAACAATTGTTGCATAATGACCTCTCCTTCCGAAGAATGGGGCCACTAACTTTTTTCCCGCGCTTCGACCTCTCTCCACTTTAGTTAGCAACTCCACGGAAGGAAACACTCAGACAACAGACTGTCTCTTCATTTCAGGATCGTAACAATAAATCCAGCTTTCGTCACCCGTAAATATGTCAAACACAGCATTTGAGTCACCTCCGCTAAATCTTTGAACTATTTCACTACAGCAATCAACACGACAGAGTTTTTGAGCCGGTGTCGAATTTGAGCATTGATTGTTTTAAGTAGGGATCTCTTGATTATATTCGTAGTGCTGAAAACACGCTCAACTTCTGCATTTCAATGTAGAAGACCCAACCAAACAGTAATAGCAAATTGTGCAATGCTCTCAAAAGGATTCTCATTTATTGTGTTTCGATATTTTATTTATTTATTTATTTATTTACACTTTACTGTACTAAAGGTACAAACGGCGAACTTAATGCCATATGGCATTTTCTACCAGCCAACCGGAAAGTTAGTGGGAGATGTGTGTACTGCAGTGGGCTAAGATGAAACCTAAAATTGATAAATTTCACATACCCCCCCCCCCCCCCCAAACACACACATCACACACACATATACTCATAGCTCAAACTTAATTATATATACATATATATTTTAAGGTGCGTCCGGAATAAATATCTATGTCATTTGATAAGAAAGTTAAACAGATCCTTTTATAAAAATGTTAATTCTTATTCCTTATTAGATGCAACATTAATGTTTACTCTAAATACAAACATTGTCTATCACGTATTTACTATCATTTTATGTTTGTTGATTTTGTGGCCTTTGTAGTAAGAGCAAAACGGTCGGATTAAAGTTATTATAAAAACCTTTGCAACGTAGCGTAAACAACTTTGTATAAATTGACAACCTTCCACAAAGTGTTTGATAATTAAAATAAATCCAAACTTTAGAAAGATCAATTAGTCAACGCAACAGTTGTCAATCAATCAAATTATTATTTAAACAAATAAAGAAATCCGAAAATGTTATCGTACTATTTTATAAATAAAACAGAGAAGTAGACTTTTTATTTTTGTCAAAATTTATTCCATTCCCTATTTTTAGATCTCTATGTAGCAAACTAGGGTTTATTAATGAACAATATTGAAACGATTTCAAAGAAAGCATGCCTTGTAATTTTCTTTACCTATCCAAATGCGACAGGGACTGAACTAGGGAGCTAGAAAACTCCTGCTTAGAGATCGATTTAGGATATTGCCTATACTTGCCGGAAACATATCATAATTTAAATTAATTTTTTGGTAGAGCCATGCTGCAGTTATATTAGTGTATAGTTGTAGCACGAATGGGCAGGCTCGACCGGGGAAGGACCACGCTCTCACAGAATACCAGCGTGAAATAGTAGCTTAAAGCTGCTGTGTTTCGTATGGTGAATGTAGAGAACTGGAGACCCTTTTTACTAGAAACGAGGCATTCCATCTTAGTACTCAAGGTTGACAACGCATCTGCATTTTCATTTGTAATCGAGGATAAATGTAGACGTCTATGGGCCGCAACAACCACTTACCATCAGGTGCACTGTGTGCTCATTTGTCACCCTATCCTATAAAAAAAAAATTAAAATTTTAGCAAGTATGAGGCACTTTACTTACGGAATTTTAGGAAACCTATCAAATTGAACTTTAACTCATCTTATTTTCTTATTAATTCGATAAAAATATGAGGGTAGTATAAAAACAACAAACGTTAAACGGCTTCGAAGCTATATTAATTTACAGGTTTTTTATATTAAAAAAATCTCATTCTACTATTAGAGTTATCGGCACGAGTCCTGAGCAAATTTATTGGTAGATATGACGTTGAACACGCTGACACTCATCGTGATTGGTTCGTCAGTCGATGATCGTTGTCTATTGTTTTCGCACGCATCATTCGGCTACCGCACACTTGAGAGCAATAATAGATTACTGAGAGTAATTTTAGCATCGTAACACTGGTAATACTATGTACTACGCACAGTACAATTTAGTTCAATGAATTTTAGTGACAACTTTTTAATTAGTTTACTTTTGTTAGTTGTTTTTATTACCTCTTGTTGTTAATTGTTTTTGTTATTTCTTGTTATTATTTGTTTTCGTTGTTATAATTTGAGTGTTCAGATTTCGATCTAAATATGCAGGTAAGAAAGAATTTAATGTTAAGTAGACAATCTCCACAAATGATCTATTCAGTGTTTTAAAACTACTTTTACGGACATATAGGACAAACCAAAAGATCAATTAGGACCCGCGTAAAAGAACATATAGCTGATGTGAAGCATCAACGTTCCGGGAAGTCTGCAGTTTGTGATCATATCCTAGACGGCCCCAACCATTATATCAGATTTGATAGACCACAAATCCTCGCGAAAGAACACCGATTCCTACCAAGGATGATACGTGAGGCTATTGAAATTAAAAAACATCCTAATTTCAATAGAGAAGGAGGCTGGGTACTACCACCTGCTTGGGATCCTATAATCAATAAAATTAAAACTAAACCCAAGCATACCACTGCAAGACCTCAAGACATAGTCAGTTCATTTTGCATAGATCGGACCATAAACAATAATTAAAAAAGCTGAAGGTACTCCGGGTTTAACAATGACATCGGGACGTCAGTCATCTTAGTCCCCCGTGACCATGGGTGCTGGAAAGCGCCCGAAACGTCCGGAATTAAAAATAAAAAGTAAAAATAAACGCGATAAAATCCGTAAAAGTAGTTTTAATCATGTGTAGTGTTCGCGTAAATATAAGAAATCATTATATTCAGTGTTTTGTTACGTGAAAAAAATATGTATTGCGAAAAACACGATAGACTTTTATAAACAGACTGCTGAGGCAACTAATGTCTCAGTAGCTACTGTACGGCGTAGAGTTAAAGGAGCTAATGATTCAGAATTTCCGGTAGCATTTTGATCAATATAACGGAGGAATTTATCATTAAAGTGGGCAATGATGACTCTCGAGTCTAGTTCTGGGGATGAGGATGACGACAAAGATTATGGTGAGGATAGTGAAGATGATGAACTGAAGATGAACGGGCCTCTACTAGCACGGCAACTCCAGATTTTATGGAAGGCATATCACCTCTTCCTTCCTCTTATTAAAATATACAGTTCGAATCACATGTAAATTGTTATATTGAGATTTACAGACGTAGATATGTATTAAATAGGTACTATAAAGTAGATAATTAAATAACGGTCACGAATATCTGCAAGATTACTGCATCAAAGTAAATGTTTATGTTTTCAGGTAGAAATTTCATAAAAGTCGGCGAAAATATTTAATTACGAATTAAAATAATACAGCTACCAAATACTTTTGCACGACAGTGTACCTACGCTGGCTAAACCGCTACCACATTACATCTGTGCTCACGACGACTCGTGCCGGTAACCATAAGTGTATCATACCATAGAAAGTATAATCGAAAATGGAACTTAACGTGAGGGAAACTTTTTTAATAGTCGCAAAACTGCCATGGTGTATGTTTTTTTTGTCAAAGAATATCTAACATCATTATTATTACTGAATATATCTCTAGTATTTCTTTCAGGGTTTTTCTCCAAGTATTATGACCAAGTTACTGCCGAAGTTCATATTATGTCTTTGAAATTAACTTCAATTGTGATACAAAAGCCTGTAATTACGACGCTAACTACATTAATTCTGACATGTTTTGTAACAATGGCAATTTTTACATCGCTGACAATATTTACTATTGTCTTAACGATATTTGCCGTCATTATTCTAGTGGAAGGTATTTACAAAAAAAAATAATTTTCTGTAGTAAAATACTATTTATGTTGGCATTTAACTTAAAATGTTTTCTTTCAGGTCTTATAATATTCGTCTCAGCTGTTGCAATATCACTAGGTTTATTCATGATTGCAGTAATAATAGCTTGTCTAATCGAAATTTAGAGATAGATTTATAATTTAGCGTATTATAACAAATTATTAATTCTACTCCATTCATAATTTTGTAAACGTATATAAAATTAGTGTAATTGTGTAAATTTATAATTTTTGCATTATCATTAAAGTGAAATCATAAGTAGTTTTTATTATTCATAAACTAATACCAAAAATTAAATAGAAGCACTGACGTAACTGGTATTTAAAAAAAGTATATTACAATAAAACGCAAAATTACAAGATTTTCTCGTTGAAACATACCTATGATGTTTTCCGTTCCTTGCTTGAAATAACAATTACTTAGTAAAGATAGTTCTTTTTTATCTACTACAATAAGCTCAGAGCAAATTTTAGATAACTTATTTTTTTAGTAGTAATCATTCTCCTGATGCATGCTTAGACTTGAATATCGACCATCAAAAAAAATAATTTTATCTCACAAATATCACACTTTAATAGGTAGTGATAGAATACATTTTCGTTATATGCGTTACGTGAAGTAAGGGAAAAAGTTTTTACCTCTCACCCGGACGGATATCAGATTTCCGTCGACGCCCCTTTAGGCTCCTCGGACCATTGTCTGGTCCGGAGTGTTGTGCCACTCACGCTGAAATCGCGGTTGCATTCTGCAGGCTGCCGCCGTGTTTGGCACTATAGGTCAGCCGATTGGGATGGGATGCGGTCTTTCTTTGCATCCTACCCTTGGGGGCGGGTTTGCTTCTCGCCGGATGATCCCAACGTTGTTGCGGATTCTGTTACTGATGTGGTACTTCAGGGTATGGAACTTTTTATTCCTTCCTCTGTGGTGCCCATTGGAGGCAAATCTCAGCCATGGTTTGGTCGCTCCTGTAAAATAGCATCATGCTATAAGCAGGAGTGCTACCAAGCCTGGGTTGATGCATCAGCGTCCCGGGATGTAAACACCAGCGCTCTAAAAAAGAAGTATAATTCCGCCTCTAGGTCCTTCAAAAGAGTCATTGCCAAGGCAAAGTCAGAGCACATAGGCAGAATTGGCGAGAAACTAGTTCGCCTTCCTTCTGGAACCCGTGCATTCTGGTCTCTCGCCAAGGCTGTCCAGGGGAATTTCTGTCAGCCATCTCTTCCATCTCTGCACAGGGAGGACGACTCACTGGCCCATACTGCAAAGGAGAAAGCCGATCTTCTAGGCTCCTTCTTTGCGTCTAACTCGACTCTCGATGACGGGGGGAGTACGCCGCCGACCATCCCGCGGTGTGAGTGCTCCATGCCGGAAGTGCAGTTCACACAGCGCTCGGTTCGCAAAGCACTCCTCTCCCTGGACATCCACAAGTCGAGTGGGCCTGACGGAATCCCCCCAATTGTGCTGAGGACGTGTGCTCCAGAGTTGGCACCGGTTTTAACGCGTCTTTTCCGGTACTCCTACTCCCTAGGCGTAGTCCCAAAATCGTGGAAGACTGCTTTCGTCCACCCGATCCCTAAAAAAGGCGACCGCTCAGACCCGTCCAACTACCGGCCAATCGCCATCACCTCCTTGTTCTCCAAAACAATGGAGTCCATTGTAAACTGCCAGCTCATGAGGTACCTTGAGGATCACCAGCTGATTAGTGACCGCCAATACGGTTTTCGCCGTGGTCGGTCAGCTGGTGATCTTCTGGTCTACCTCACTCACAGATGGGCGGAGGCAGTAGAGTTCAAGGGGGAGGCATTGGCCGTTAGTTTGGACATTGCGAAGGCCTTCGATCGGGTTTGGCACAAAGCGCTTCTTTCGAAGCTCCCTTCCTATGGGCTTCCCGAGAAATTGTGCGATTGGATCACCAGCTTTCTTGCAGATCGGAGCATCAAGGTCGTTGTAGACGGTGCAAGCTCCGATTGCAAGCCTATTAATGCTGGTGTTCCACAGGGCTGCGTGCTATCGCCAACGTTGTTTCTTCTGCATATCAATGATATGTTGCATACCCGTAACATTCATTGCTATGCAGATGACAGCACTGGTGATGCTCTTTACACCGGCCGAGCCAATATTTCTCGGGAAAACGTCTCCGAGTGCCGGGACAAACTTGTGTCTGAAGTCGAGTCTTTGCTGAACAGAGTCTCGGATTGGGGACGACTAAATCTAGTCCAGTTTAACCCCCAGAAGACACAAGTTTGCGCGTTAACCGCTAAAAAGAACCCCTTTGTCGTATCCCCTCAGTTTCAAGGCACTCCCCTCGTTGCATCAGCCAGTATCGGAATCCTCGGCGTCGACATATCGAGTGACGTGCAGTTTCGTGGTCACTTGGAAGGGAAGGCCAAATTGGCCTCTAAAAAGCTTGGCGTGCTCAGCAGAGCGGGGCAGTATTTCATGCCGGCACACCGCCTGCAACTTTACAAGGCGCAGGTTCGACCGCACATGGAATACTGTTCCCATCTCTGGGCTGGGGCTCCCCAGTACCAGCTCCTTCCACTTGACCGCATCCAGCGCAGAGCGGCTCGAATCGTCGACGACCGAGTGCTTTCCGATCGGCTCGATTCACTGGCGTTGCGAAGAGATGTTGCATCTCTTTGCGTATTTTATCGCATCTATCACGGGGAGTGCTCTGAGGAATTGTTCGGATTAATCCCAGCCGCCAAATTTCGTGAACGCACGACACGGCAAACGTCCCGATACCATCCACACCATCTGGATGCTTGGCGGTCCACCACTGTACGTTTCACAAGGAGCTTTCTTCCACGTACAACCTCTCTGTGGAATAGTTTATCACCGGCGATTTTTCCGGACCGATACGACCTGGGGACCTTCAAGAAAAGAGCTTACTCCTTTCTAAAGGGCCGGCAACGCACCCGCAATTCTCCTGGTGTTGCGGTTGATCATGGGCGGCGGTAGTCACTTAACATCAGGTGAGCCGCATGCTCGTTTGCCCTCTCTTCTATAAAAAAAAAAAAAAAAAAAAAAAAAAAAAAAAAAAGTTTATTTTTTTAATAATTAAATAAAAGTACCATATATTTCACTGCATCGGCCATCTGAATTCACAATAGGGTACTCGTATTTTACACATTTTCAAAAATTGTTTTAAATGAATCCTAGAGTGAGACTATAATTTTTATATATTTTTTTAAACTGAATAGTGCCATAAAAATTATTATAATCTATCGTTTTAAATATGGAGTGTAGAAGTAAGGAGTACAGACTGTGTATTAAAAAGTGTCCATAGAAAACCGTTAAATAAGGGTGGCGCTACTATAACTACGGGGTAAATTTTAAAGAACGCACCGAAAAATATTAATAGGATAGACGACTTTTTCGAGGTTATATTTACTAAATAAAAGTATTTTAGATTTTAGAGCTACTGAGCAGTTTAGCAGCACACTTAAACCGTCGACAACTGCTAAGTTCATTTCATCCCATTAGCTACTCCAGCGCTGTTGTGGAGAGTTTTTGAACTGTTATTTACTGCTTACAGATGGCCTCTTTTTCGACTATTCTACTATGGGAGTTGGTACATAATTCTACAGTCCATAGTTTTAAATTTTCGCGTGAAAACGCTAGCCGCCATGTTGTTCAACTCATGACGTCAGCGTCACAGTCGTCGTTTCTGCCGATTTTGCCAAGGAATAATATACTTTTAATGTTTATTATATATATATATATATATATATATATATATATATATATATATATATATATATATATATATATATATATATATATATATAATGAGTTATCATCTATATCAATATTGTGTTGTACCTGAATACAAAAATACGAGCATAAGAACGTCGGGAAAGTTATGGATTAAAGTGCCAACGTATTTAAATATGAGAAATACTTGGTTAAAACTGGCAAGAAAATACCCGAAAGCATTGTCTACAAAATCTAAACTATAGTTCTGTGAAGATAGTTTTGATGTAAGTATGAATTATATTTAACTATCGTTTAATACAAGACAAAACATCATGAGGTGAAAGGTATCACAAGTCAAATTTTGTAATAAATTACATTATCTTAAATATTATAACTAATGATTGCTAATAATTGTAATTATAGATAAACTAAACTATGTTTTATCAAAATACACTCTGAACTGGAATTGTATTTTTGTGTAAAAAAAAGTTGGTAATAGGTACTTACACTGATGTTTTAACATTCCTCAACTCGGCAGAACAAAAATTGGGATTGCATGCAAAAAAAATTGCCACCATGAATTTATCCTTGGTAGATTAAATAATAAATATAATATTATATTTATATATAATAATAGATAATAATACTCAATAATCGTAATTATAACTTAAACATTTCGAAATAACACACAACGTTAGCTAGTTCTCTTAATCAGTGACACAGTTGCAGTGGGGAATATCCACTACCACATATTATTGTCCCGTGGGTATCATAAGAGGAGACACAGGGCGACAAAACAGAAGATATACAGCTGCATCTTCTAAATAACAACTGCAAAAATAAATGAAACTGCAATTTTCAAGCCTGCCAAGCGTTGCAACTAGTGCACATATCCACCATATGAAGCAATCTATATAGGGAGATCAATATAGGGAGGGCCTTTGTTCAACAGTGCACCTTATATAGGCTGTAAAGGTAACGGTATTAAAAAAATTGGTTTCAAATACTACTTTCTGGCGAAAAGTACACTGTTTTAAGCAAATTAGTAATCTTATATAAATATTCTATTTATTAGTTACTTTTTTATTTAAAACTTAAAATAAATGTAGCACCTAAAAACTAAGAGTAATAATAATAATAATAACAATAATAATAATAATTTGTGTGCAGCCTCCGTGATTACTTCCTGGCGAGATCGGATGATCCATTCTATAATGACGTCATTTCTAGTGATAAAGGGCTTACCCCTCTATCCTTAGCCCACGAGCAATGGCAGGACCCAGCAGTGCTTAGCATTTCCGATCGGGAGACCGTATGGAAGGAGAAGGAGCTCCACGGGAGGTACTACAGGGCTCTTCATGAGCCCTTCGTAGGTACAGTCGCCTCCCTCAACTGGCTACGTTTCGGTGACCTCTTCGGGGAAACCGAGGGTTTTGCCTGTGCAATACAGGATCAAGTTATTAAGACCAACAACTATCGGAGATACGTGCTAAGTGATGGCACCGTCGACGTCTGTCGAGCTTGTCGCCATCCCGGTGAGTCACTTAGGCATGTCATCTCCGGTTGTTCGGCGCTTTCTAACTCTGAGTACTTGCACAGGCACAACCTAGTAGCCAGAATTCTACACCAGGAGCTCGTTCTGAAATACGGTCTCATGGACCGGAAATTGCCGTATTACTTGCCGGAAGCCGTGCTCGAAAATGACCGCGCCAGGCTCTACTGGGACCGGGCCATCATCACAGACAGGACTATTCTTGCGAATAAGCCTGATATTGTGCTGATGGACCGGGCACAGTCAAGGATATTTTTGGTAGATATTACCACGTTTCACGAGATTCTCGTCATACGGGATATGACGAGAACCTCGTGAAACCGAACAGATAAGCAATCAAAATATCTGGACCTGGCTCACGAGGTGACCGACATGTGGGGTGGTCTGCCGACCGATATTATTCCTGTAGTCGTCTCTGCGAACGGGCTAATCCCAGTTAGCTTCTCTGGTCATCTGAGGCGACTGGGACTCCGTGACGGACCGCTCCGGGCTCAAATGCAGAAGACGGTGCTCCTTGATACTGCCCGCATCGTCCGCCGGTTTATTTCCCTTTCCCCCTAACCCTTGGCCGTTTGGTCTCCCCTGCCGAGGGCTTCCATCTGGTTGGGCTTTTATTTATTTATGTACTTTTGTATTTATTTTATTTTATTGATATTTATGTATATTTATCTTTTCATTTTCATTTATAATTATATATTTATACATCCCAACCAGATGAGAAAACTATATAGATACCCCATATAATAATAATTTCACCATGAAACGGCGCCGGGTCTGGGCGTCTCCCGCTAAATAATACCCTAAAAATGGATGATGGAATTAAATAGAACGCGCAAAGGGCCGCTGCCTGGAGGTCGCCAGGGCGCGTCTGGAGCTGGCGCTGGACGCGACAGCATGCGAACCGCCAGCCGAGCGCGAGGTGCTGGACGACCACCCAGCAGCCCCTCGCATCCATCATCCCCACCAGCTGCCTTGGTGTCGGCAGGGTCCCAGCAATCGGCACCCGCCACTGGTGTTGTACGCCGTATGCGTTGGACAACCCAGATGAACAGCAACGCATTGCGGGCTTATTTTAGGGCGAAAGGGGGAGAAACTGGAGGTTTTGCGTAAAAGCGATGATGGAACAGTCGCCCAGGAACTGGAACTAGAGCAAATGAGGAGTACATTGGAAGAGGCGATTGTGGAAACGCGCAGTACGCCTCTCGAAAATCGATCGCGACTTCCTCACTTAGCCCTAAACAAGCGGAATCGGGCTGTCGTGAGGACTCTGAACCCAATGCTGGTTACCTATTTGGAAGCCAGCCAGCGCCGCACTGGCAGTCTGCCGTATTATAGGCGCCAAACTTTCCACGGCTGGACGCGCTACCGGACAAAGTAGTGCTATTCCAGCCTGGAGAATAAGGCTAAACTAGGGCCCTCATCGGCAGACAGGTCAGGCAATAACTGGCCAAGGATAGTGCGCACCGTCAGGATGGCATTTGCTGGGACGAATGTTAGTTTGCCCCAGCCGGATATAATGCAAAAACTGACGAACGACCTGAAGCAGGGAATCGCTGCTTGGGGAAAGCGGATTCGGCGATATACCGAGAGTTCGACACGGTTCAACCAGAATCGACTCTTCCAGAGTGATCAAAAGAGGCTCCATAAATCATTGGAGCGACCAATGGTAAGTGGAATGGGCCCAGCACCGAATCAGGCCGACACTATCGCATTCTGGCGAGGACTGTGGTCAGAGACCGTAAACCACAGCGAGGGCCCTTGGACGGAAGTTGTGGCGTGTTCGTGTGCGAGTATTACGCCCATGGACTCCGTCATCATAAGACATGGCTGAGGCGGTCCATAGAGCCCCGAACTGGAAAAGTCCGGGACTCGACGGGATGCAACACTACTGGCTGAAGGGGTTCATGGTGTGTCACGCTGTGCTCGCCCGTCAGTTTCAAGAGGCTCTCAACCAGAAGTCGCTCCCTAGCCTCTTCACTACTGGGATCACTCATTTGGTTCCTAAAGACCAGGTTACCACAGACCCGAGTAAATACCGCCCCATCACGTGTCTACCGACCATGTACAAGACACTAACATCCATTTTGAGTGCGAGAATTACTCATCACCTGGACTCAAATCAGGTGATGTCGCGTGCTCAAAATGGATGTCGGTGCGGTGGTCGTGGAACCAAGGAAACACTCCTCATTGACGCAGTCATTGGCAAAGTGGTGAAATGCAACCGTCGAAACTTCTCCGCCGCCTGGATAGACTACAGAAAGGCATTCGACTCGGATCCCCATACATGGCTAAAGAGGGTCCTCGAGCTGTACAAGATTGACTGTACAGTTAGAGACTTCCTCTGGCAATGTATGGGGCAGTGGAGTACGAACCTTTGTTAGTGCGTGGTGAGCGCATAACGGCTGCGGAAAGCCGCATAAGGATAAGAAGGGGTATCTTCCAGGGCGATTGCCTGAGTCCAATCTGGTTCTGCCTTTCTTTGAAACCCCTCAGTAAATTACTGGAGGGCTCTGGGAGGGGATTTCAGCTTCGGAAAGGAGGTACAAAAGTGACCCACCTTTTCTATATGGATGACCTCAAGTTAATCGCCTCTAGTCGCTCCCATCTTATGGAATTTCTAAATATCACTTGTGAATTTAGCAGTTCTATTGGAATGGAGCTGGGAACGGATAAGTGTGCGGTCCCCCATGTTGAAAGGGGAAGGGTTGCTAACTCTAAGGGCATAGACTTATCTATGCCCGTCAAATTGAGAACCCTTTCCGAGGCTGAAACATACCGATACCTAGGTATGTCACAGAACATCGGTATCGATGAGGCTGGTGTGAAACAGTTTGCTTGCGACGTGTTTTATGCACGCTTGACCAAAGTGCTTAACAGCCTTTTGTCCGGTGTGAATAAGACACACGCATATAATGGCTAGGTCATGCCTGTCCTCATGTATACCTTTGGCATACTCAGGTGGACTCAGACTGAGCTTAATGCCCTGGATAGAAAAGTCTGCACCACTATGACGTCCCATAGAATGCATCACCCGAGATCTTCGATTATGAGGCTGTACTTGCCGCGAAAATATGTTGGGCGTGGCTTATTAAGCGCGCTCACCATGCATAATCGCGAAGTGTGCAGCCTCCGCAATTACTTTCTGACGAGATCGGATGATCCATTCCATATCGACGTCATCGCTGTGATAAAGGGCTTACCCCTCTATCCTTGGCAAACGAGCAAAGGCAAGAACCGGCAGTACAGAGCATTTCCGACCGAGAGGCTGTATATAAGGAGAAGGAGCTCCACGAGAGGTTCTACAAGGCTCTACATGAACCTTTCGTAAACACAGTCGCCTCCCTCAACTGGCTATGTTTCGGTGACCTCTTCGGGGAAACCGAGGGTTTTGCCTGTGTAATACAGGATCAGGTTATTAAGACCAACAACTATCGGAGATACGTGCTAAAGGATGGCACCGTCGACGTCTGTCGAGCTTGTCGCCATCCCGGTGAGTCACTTAGGCATGTCATCTCTGGTTGTTCAGCGCTTTCTATTTCTGAGTACTTGCACAAACACAACCTAGTAGTAAGAATTCTACACCAGGAGCTCGGTCTGAAATATGGTCTCGTGGACCGGAAATTGACGTATTACAAAAATTTCTGGGAAGCCGTGCTTGAAAACGACCGCGCCAGGCTCTACTGGAGCCGGGCCATCGTCACAGACAGGACTATTCTTGCGAATAAGCCTGATATTGTGCTGATGGACCGGGCACAGTCAAGGATATTTTTGGTCGACATTACCATTCCGTTTGACAAAAACCTCGTGAAAGCCGAAACAGATAAGCGAACAAAATATCTGGACCTGGCTCACGAGGTGACCGACATGTGGGGTGGGCTGTCGACCGAAATTATACCTGTAGTCGTTTCTGCAAACGGGCTAATCCCAGTCAGCCTCTCGGGTCATCTGAGGCGACTGGGACTTCGTGACGTACTGCTCCAGTCTCAAATGCAGAAGGCTCCTCGATACTGCCCGCATTGTCCGCTGGTTTCTTTCCCATTCCCCTAACCCTCGGCCGTTTGGTCTCCCTTGCCGAGGGCTTCCATCTGGTTGGGCTTTTATTTATTTACGTATTTTTTATGTATTTATTTTATTTTATTGTTATATATGTATATTTATTATTTCCGTTGTCAATTATATATTTATGGAACCAAACCAGATGAGAAAATTATATAGATACCCCAAAATAACAATAAGGATGATGGATAGAAGGATAGTGCGCGAAGAGCCGCTGCCTGGAGGTTGGCAGGGCGCGTCTGGAGCTGGCGCTGGACTGACAGCATGCGGGCTGCCAGCCGAGTTCGGGGTGCTGCAAGGCCACCTAGCAGCCCCCCGCATCCATCATCCCCACCAGAAGGCTTGGTGTCAGCTGGGTCTTCTCAGACTCGGCAAGCGGCACTCGCCGCTGGTGGAGCACATCGCATGCGTTGGTCACAAAAAATGAACGCAAACGCACTTCGGGGGTACTTTAGGGCAAAAGGGAAAGAAACTGGATGTTTGGCATATCGCGCTCGAATGCATAGCTTTTTTTGCAGAGCTAGAGCCATCTCTATCCGTCACTGAGCAAAACTTTCGGCATTTATATGTATGTACCGAACTCGGCAGACCGAGTTTGGTACACCCTGCGCTCCAACATATGTGGTGACGCCGAACTCAAACGACTACGACGTGAGGCTGTTCCCTCATCGGATGGAAATGCTACGGCTGGGAATGAGGCGCCACTAATTGCGCAGCAAACTGCATATGTGGATGCTGCCGTCAATATTCCATTTGTGGTTGATTCAGACGATGATGGAATAGTCCCCCACGAACTAGAGAAAATGAGGAGCATATTGGAAGAGTCGATGCTGGAAACGCGCAGCATGCCTCTCGAAAATAGACCGCAACTTCCCAGCACACCCCTTAACAAGCGAAATCGGGCTGTCGTGCGGGCTCTTAACCAAATGCTGGTGACCTATTTGTAAGCCAGCCGGGATCTTTGCGAGACGGACTAAATTCTTTTTGGCGCCGCATTGTCAGTATGCCGTATTATGGGCGCCAAACTTCCCATGGCTGGACGTACTACTCGACAAAGTAGCGCCATCCTAGCCTGGAAAAAGAGAATTGAGGACCGATCGCAAAGGCAAGGGCCTTTTTCGGGAGACTGACAATCTTCAGGTCGGGTAATAATAGACCGAGAGTTGTGCGCACCATTAGAACGGCGTTTGCTGGGACAAATATTAGTTTGTCCCAGCCGGATATCACGCAGAAACTAACGGAGCGCATAGATGACCTGCAGCAAAAAATCGCTGCTTGGGGGAAGCGGATTCCACAATTTAGCGAGAGGTCAAGGCAGTTCAACCACAATCGTCTCTTCCAGAGTGATCAGAAGAGGATCTAAAAATTATTGGAGTGACTAGAGGTATGTGGAGCGGGCCCAGGACCGGATCAGGCTGACACTGTCGCATTTTGGCGTGGCCTGTGATCAGAGCCCGTAAACCACAACGAGGGCCCTTGGATGGAAGTTGTGGCGAGCCAGAGTGCGAGTGTTACGCCTATGGACCCCGTCACCATAACGCTAGAAGACGTGGTTGAGGCGGTCCGTAGGGCCCCGAACTGGAAAAGTCCGGGGCTCGACGAGCTGCATCATTACTGGCTGAAGGGGTTTGTAGTGGGTCACGCTGTGCTTGCCCGACAGTTCCAAGAGGCTCTCAATCAGAAGTCGCTCCCCTGCCTTTTCACTACTGGGATCAATCATTTGGTTCCTAAAGATCAGGATAAAACCAATCCGAGCAAATACTGTCCCATCGCGTGTCTACCCACTATATATAACACACTGACTTCCATTTTGAGCGCGAGAATCAATCGTCACCTGGAGTTAAATCAGGTGATGTCACGCGCTCAAAATGGATGTTTGGGGGGGGGGCGTCGTGGAACCAAGGAACCACTCCTCATTGACGCGGTCATTGTCAAAGTGGTGAAACGCAACCTTCGGAACTTCTCCGCCGCCCGGGTAGTCTACCCAGAAAGACATTCAACTGGGTGCACCATGTATGGCTAAAGAGAGTCCTCGAGCTGTACAAGATTTACAGTACAGTTAGACACTTCCTCGAGCAGTGTATGGGGCAGTGGAGTACGATCCTTTGTTATCTGGGCGAGCGGATGATGGCTGCCGAGAGCCATATAAGGATAAAAAGTGGTATTTTCCAGGGCAATTGTCTGAGTCCATTCTGGTTCTGCCTCTCTCTGAACCCTCTCAGTACCTTACTGGAGGGCTCCGGGAGAGGATTTCAGCTACGGAGTATAGGGACAAAAGTGACCCACCTTTTCTATATGGATGACCTCAAGTTATTCGCCTCCAGTCGCTCCCATCTTATGGAATTGCTAAACATCACTTGTGAATTTAGCAATTCCATTGGAATGGAGCTGGGGACGGATAAGTGTGTGGTCCTCCATGTTGAAAAGAGAAGGGTTGCTAACTCTGAGGGCATAGACTTATCTATGCCCGTCAACTTAAGGACCCTTTCCGAGGTTGAAACATACCGATACCTGGGTATGTCACAGAACATCGGTATCGATGAGGCTGGTATGAAACAGTCAGTTTGCGAAGTGTTTTATGCACTCTTGACCAAAGTGCTTAACAGCCTTTTGTCCGGTGTGAATAAGACATACGCATATAACGGTTGGGTCATGCCTGTCTTCATGTTTACCTTTGGCATACTCAGGTGGACTCAGGCCGAACTTAACGCCCTGGATAGAAAAGTTCGCACCACCATGATGTCCCATAGGATGAATTATCCGAGATCGTCAGTAATGAGGCTGTACTTGCCGCGAAAGCATGGTGGGCGTGGTTTTCTGAGCGCGCTCAGCATGCATAATCGCGAAGTGTGCAGCCTCCGTCATTATTTCCTGGCGAGATCGTATGATCCATTCTATAAGGACGTCATTTCTAGTGATAAAGGGCTTACCCATCTATCCTCAGCCAACGAGCAATGGCAGGACCCAGCAGTGCTTAGCATTTCCGACCGGGAGATCGTATGGAAGGAGAAGAAGCTCCACGGGAGGTACTACAAGGCTCTACATGAGCCCTTCGTAGATACAGTCGCCTCCCTCAACTGGCTACGTTTCGGTAACCTCTTCAGGGAAACCGAGGGTTTTGTCTGTGCATTAGAGGATCAGGTTATCAAGACCAACAACTATCGGAGATAGATCCTAAAAAATGGCACTGTCGACGTCTGTGGAGCTTGTCGCCATCCCGGTAAGTCGCTTAGGCATGTCATCTCCGGTTGTTCGGCGCTTTTTATTTCTGAGTACTTGCACAGACACAACCTAGTAGCCAGAATTCTACACCAGGAGCTCGCTCTGAAATATGGTCTCGTGGACCGGAAATTGACGTATTACAAGTATTTGCCGTAGCCGTGCGCGAAAACGACCGCGCCGGGCTCTACTGGGGCCGGGCTATCATCACAGACAAGATCATTCTTGCCAATAAGCCTGATATTGTGCTGATCGTCTGGGCACAGTCAAGAATATTTTTGGTCGATATTACCATTCCACATGACAAGAACCTCGTGAAAGCCGAAACAGATAAGCGAACAAAATATCTGGACCTGGCTCACGAGGTGACCGACATGTGGGGTGGTCTGTCGACCGAAATTATTCCTGTAGTCGTGTCTGCAAACGTGTTAATCCCAGCCACCCTCTCGGGTCATCTGAAGCGGTTGGGACTCCGTGACGGACCGCTCCGGGGTCAAATGCAGAAGGCGGTGCTCCTCGATATCGCCCACATTGTCCGCCGGTTTCTTTCCCTTTCCCCCTAACTCTCAGCCGTTTGGTCTCCCCTGCCCAGGGCTTCCATCTGGTTGGTCTTTTATTTATTTATTTATTTATATTAGTATGTTAAATATATGTCGGAAACTATAACACGATAAGCCAAAATTGTGTGGGAAATAACAGGATAGCGTTAATTATTAAAAATGGTAAAAATGTGAGCTGATATTCAACTTGCCCTCTTAGTTGCGCAATTTATTGTTATCAATAATAGGACAGCGTAACGCTCTATACATTCAGCATAGAGTAATTACAGTTTGACCATACTGCAGTGTGTCCCTGTCACAATTACACACCGGCGCAATGTGAAGGACACAACTACATGATTGTTGGAGCGGAAAACCCAGAGGTTGTTTTTATGGTGAGGCAGCACCACTGTCCCCATTTGACAAGGGTTCAGTCGAGCTACCGTGTACTGTTTCCATTGTAATGAAAGAGATCTAAGACCACACCCTTTTTTAATTTTGCACTACAACTTTATTCTACACTTCCTATTATGAGACTCACAAATAATACTTGCAAAGTTTTACCAGGAAAATAGAACTACACTGACGAGCGCAGGAACTGAAGTGGTTCTGTTCCCGCGTTCATTCAATAAGGAAAACGTAATAACGACTTAGGTGTGCTCTGATTGGTCGACGATTTGATTGGTCAATACTTGACTAAACAATAACTTTTTATTGAATTCATTAGGTTACTTAAGCAATTTCAATTACCAGGATTAATAATCAAATCGACAATTATTTATTCTACGATTTAAAATAATATTTGAGTTAAAAGTTGATAATGGAATAAATAGTTGTTTTACCAGGAATTAGTTGTCAATAAAGAGATTTGTAAACCAAAAGAGTTTTTAAAGAACTAGCTAGTTACATGCTATGTTTCTGATAAATTGCTGTTATTAAATTATAATATTAACAATTATAATTTATAAAAATTAAAAGACAATGCAAAGTTTAGGCTTAGAAGATATCCTTGCGGCGACACGGCCATTCTGATCGGCGGTGCGCGCTCTGCACCTGCCGTGAATAATCTTCTGTCTCTATTGACCTGTTAACACAGTATTCATTTTGTAAATAATGGCTTTGAATGGGAGCCATACCCAATAATAACGAGATGATCATACAGCAAGTGAAGCTTTTAAAAGCACACTCAATTTTAATTTTAGTAATTAAAATCATAAATTATTCTCATCGCATTTATAAATATGTAAAGTTACAGATTGTAGTTGTAGTCTCAATTAGGTACGAGTATAGTATTGTTTCATTCTCACGTGACGGTAATGCTCTGTGATAGACACAAAGTCTTTGATTTGAAGGAATAGAGGAAGTAGGATCAGGAACACCGCTCTGTGATAGACACAAAGTCTTTGATCTGATGAAAAGTAAGGTAAGGAGCTTAGGACCATTGCTCCGTGACAAGCACGAAGTCTCTTTATTTGACGGGAAAATAGGGAACTGTGTGCTGAGCGGTCATGGACGCCGTGTCCCAGCAGGATAACATGAGAGTGTAAATTGTCGCCTCCACGGCTATAATTTATTTTTTATTTTTAAAGGATTACTTATGTTTATATTTTTCTCACGTGACGGTAATGCTCTGTGATAGACACAAAGTCTTTGATTTGCATATAGTAGTAGGTGTCTTATCTTAAAATTACTTATAGTAAATATCTAAGCTTTAGTACAGCAAAATCAAACCTTAACGTACATGTTTTTTCGAAAGGGCCTTTTATTAAACAAGCTTGTAGTCAGTAAGTTATTATTATTATTATTATTTTCATTACTCAGGTAAATAAACCCATTTTGTTAGTACACTTAAAACTTAAAAACAAACATGTCGGAAAGTACAACACGATAAGCCAATTGTGTGGGAAATAACAGGATAGCGCTAATTATTAAAAATGGTAAAAGTGTGAGAACTGATGTTCAACTTGCTCTCTTGCTTGCGCGATTTATCATTATCAATAATAGGACAGCGTAACGCACTGTACATTCAGCATAGAGTAATTACAGTTTGACCATACCGCAGTGTGTCCCCATCACAATTACACACCAGTGCAATGTGAAGGACACAACTACATGATAACACCAAATTATGCAAACCAACAGCAACCTTAACCATCTCAACGTAACACAGCACAGCCTCTCAGCAATACCATCCTACTTCTCTTCAACAGAATAATCACCACAATGGACAGAACAACGACTATCTTAGCACGCGTAGAATGACTTCACTCGTGAAACGACTAAAGCGGAATCTCCACAGAGTACATTATATAGAATCTCTCGCGCTCTGCCCCTACACTGAACTTTATACTGCACAAACGAGTGGGAGGGTTTCTCGATATACCCTCAATTTCAACTAGTCACTAGATCCAACCGGCATTTTATAGATGTGCCTACAAACACATAACAAAACACAAAAATTATTATTTATTATTAAACATATTGGGTCTGGAACCCATATGCACCGTGTTCCAGTACCTCATCACAGCGCAATCTTGCTTTCCATGTATGGAAGCTAGGAGGTCGTTGGTGCTATCTTGCACGCGACACATCAAGGAGGCTATTTCTTTGTATAATATTATTGCAAAGCTGTGCACGCGTGCCTCAGCAAACATACGCGATGCGCTGCAAAAGCGTGGCAGCCTCAACAACATCCTGAATCCATTGTTGTACTGAACACGTAGCGCATTGAGAATTCGGCGAGTACACTTCGTCCACAGGCTGCAGGTGTAGAATGTCTGACAGTAAGCTTTGATAATGTTATCTTAACTTCATTCGTACACCTAGCAAACCTGCGGGCAAGCATATTACACCTCACTGCCAACTCTCTAAATTTTCGTTCGACATCTAAATTGTTAGAGAGATCCTCGGAGCCTCATGTAGGTGAATGTGTTGGCTGAGTTGCTGATCAAGTAAAGCGTCCAGAACCTTTGCAACTACAGTAGCCAAAGATATTTGGCGATAATTGGACCCAACGGAGGTATTTGAAAAGGACGAAGAGAGAACGAAATGTGAAATATGGGTAAATCAGGAATGTCTAGAACAGGTAAATGAAATTGTATACTTGGGGAGTGCTTTCAGCCGGGATGGAAGATGTGATTTAGATGTGGATAGGCGTGTCGCTGCCGGAAACAAAGTCAATGGTGCCCTGAATGCATTAATAAAAAGGCAAGGCGTGGTGAAGAGTGCACGCCTTGCAATACATAACGCAGTGTTGGTACCGACTTTGTTATATGGCAGCGAAACCTGGGTATGCCAGAAGAAGCATAAAAGCAAGTTGAATGCAGTGGAGATGCGATCTCTTCGTAAAATGTGTGGCGTTACCATAGCCGACCGAAAGCGAAACGAAGAGATTCGCAATATGGCAGGATTGAAAGATGACCTTATCACAAAAATTGATAGGGGCGTACTCCAATGGTTTGGACACGTTGAACGAATGAGTGAAGACCGAATGGTGAAGAAAATATATAGAGCGAAAGTAAATATTAAAAGGTGTCGAGGTAGACCGAGACTAACTTTCGAAGACCATGTGAGCAAATTGCTCGAAGAGGGGAGGGTCAAGAGTACTCGGATACCTAGACGTGCATGTATGAAGAAGTTAATGAACCTGAAAGAAGCGAAAGAGGTATGTAAGGATCGTGACACTTGGCGATCTGTTCTCTCTGGCTACCCCGTTAGGGATTGTGCGTGACGATAAGTAAGTAAGTAAGTAAGTAACGGAGGCATCACTAGTCTTATTTTTCAATATTGGTTCAAACATGCTTTTTATAAGCTCTCCAGGTAAGTACGTATGTCCTAGAAATTGGTTAAACAATGGAGCTATCACCCTTGGCAAATACCAGTGACTGCCTGTGGAGCAGCCAGTCGTGACATTTTTTGTCGGCAGCGAGTGCTTTAACGGCGATCGAACAGGTGGTGGTAAATCATTCCATATTTTGGCTGTGGCACGCGCAAAACAGCCACTGGCACCAACTCACCTCAGTTTTGGGACATTTAGCTGGTATCCCCTACTCGTATCCCTTAGAGATTTACATTTGTTGTTTTTTTACAGAAAGTTTATCATACAAGTAGGCAGGTCACTTACAATGATGCAATGAGTGTTACGTTGTTTGGACATAATCAGAATTTTTTCTCAATAAGAACTAGTGTAATATGGTGCCTCCTGGGGACATTGTAACAAAACCGCACGCACGCTTTCTGCACCCTCTGTACAATCATAGCAGTTTTTTTTTAAATAGACAAGAAGCATAAACAATGTCACAGTAAGTTAAATGTCATAATACAAAACTATTACACAATAACTGCCTAATTTCTTTTCTCAGAAATTCTCGAAGCTGATATAACTCTTTGAGTGTTCCGAAACATAAACCCATTTTGTTAAGTATGTGCTGCTCAAACCTTAGGTAGTAAACGCGTTAGTATGGGGCCGATAATGCTTGGCACGAGCATGTCTTAGGAGGGGGCAGTGTTGCGTGCCTAAGTTGACGTCAGGTGCCTGGCACTAGCGCCATCTAGTATCGGGGAAAAGAGCGAGGAGGGCTTCCTAGAAAATGTCAATCTTGACTTTCGACCAACACCGCCATCTAGTATCCAGCAGAAGAATTAAGCTTTCTAGAAGCCCCACACTCGAACTTTCTGCGCCGGGTCGGTTGGCGCCCGTACTTACTTGAATATTCTGGATGTTTCGGTGAAAAATTTGTATTTAAAGGCGCTGCAAGATGCGATCGAGGCAGTATTGAATTTGGCGAGACAAGCGAAACTTCGGAGCGAAATAAAGTGAATCAGTGTGATTAATTATTAGGGTCTTTTAAGTTTTAATTAGTGTAAAGTGAATAAAAGTTAATTTTGGTAATTCAATCGGCAGTTTTTATTGTCACGAACCTCAAGCTCGTAACTATTGGCGTCAGAAATGGGATCAAATCATGCCGATTTTACCTAAGGACGAAATGGACCCTCCATTTCGTACCCGAAGTCAACGCCAGCAGGAGACGGACCAGAGACGATTTGGTGGTGTAACGCCGCAGACGTCTGAGGGCCAGCCGCCGGTCACGGAGGCTGGCCCATCAGCAGCTCCTACGCCTGTAGGACCTGACTTAGGTGCTCTGATGGTGATGCTGCAGCAGCTGCGGGGCGGACAGGAGGAACAGGCCCGTCGACAAGAGGAACAGACTAGCCGACAGGAGGAACAGGGCCGCCGACAGGAGGAACAGACCTATCGGGTGGAAAATCAGCAGGCAGAACAGCAGGCGGAACAGTCCAATTGGACAACGTGATGGCTGACGTGAAGAAAACGCTGAACGACTTCAAACTTGGGGATGAAACTACAGCTCCCGTAGTAGCTACAACACCTTCGCTACGTGGATTCAAAGTGCCGCCGTTCGACGGGACTTCTTCCTGGTCGGCCTACAAAATCCAGTTCGAGGCTGTCATGAAAGCGAACGGCTGGAATAAAAGTCAGGCCATGACTGCTTTCACACTAGGCCTGCGCGACCAGGCCTTAACAGTTCTGGAAGCTCTCGGTGAGGAAGTGACTTATGAGCAGCTCCTTGAGGCATTGGAGGCGAGATATGGCCACGCTCACCTGAAACATGTCTTTCGTGCGCAGCTTAAAGATGGCGTGTAGCGCATCATAGAAAACCTGCAGCAGTGGGCTCTAGAGGTGGAGAAGCTGGTGCGAAAAGCTACCGGTCTGTACCTGTGCTCATTGAAAGGAACCTGGTGCAGACATTCATCGACGGCATCCGCGACCTTGAAGTCAGAGCTGCTGTGAGGCTGGGGCACCACAAGACGCTTAAGGACGCCTTGGCCCATGCACTGGAAGTGGAAGCAGTGCGGCAAGGTCTTCGTTCCCATCGCGTCAGGGAGGTTGCAGTAGCTACACTCGCGACCGCAATAAAGGATACAGCGCTAGGTGCTGTGGCTGTGGGGAAAGGGGCCATCTTCGATCCAGCTGCCCTAAGCGAACTGTAGAAAGGGAAGACGAACGATATCAGGAGGGTGGTGCGGCTAACAGCCCCGCCCAGCACTAGCAAGGATACGAGTAGAAGCCAGAACTGCGGGGTGGGTGCTGGCTGATATTAAAAGAGCCCCAAGGATCTCGATCTTACAAACTCATGATGGGAATAGTCTAATCATTAAGGGCGAGGTCAACGGAATGCCGTGTAAACTGACCATAGACATTGGAGCCTTTCGCACGGTTGTTCATTCCCTACTTATAAGACAGTTCCTTGGGGACTCCGCATACAACCGAGAATACATTAATTTGGTAACAGCCACCGGTTAGCGTATACCCGTCTGTGGAGAGAAGGAGAAGGAGTTGAAGATAGGCAACATGATCTACCTGCATAATGTCAACGTGGCTGATATAATGGACGACTGCATCCTGGGCCTAGACTTCATGAGGAAGAATTGTTGTGAGATTAACGTTAAGCAAGATGTTTTGAAATGTGGACAAGAGGAACTTTTCGTGGAAGGGGCGTTACCAGGGAACGTGTACAGCCTTAAGAAGATTGTTCTTCCGTCGAGATCGAAAACGATTGTGCCGGTTAGTCTTCCTCGGAATCCTGGACAAGCTCATCGTTGTGTACTCTTGGAAAGGTTAGACAATGACCTTCCATGGAAAGTGGCTCGAACCCTGGTCAGAACCACTAACATCTCAGAAGTACGTGTGCCGAACCTTTGCGACCGGGAACAGATTATAGAAAAAGGCACACTGGTTGGTACTTGTGAGGAAGTGGATTGGTTGCGTCAGTGCCAATATCTATCGACTGGGACCCCCAGCAAGGATTCATAAACGAGAGTGACCACACTTTTGGAAGACTGCCGCAGCGTTCTCTCCCCGAACGAAATGGTCAAGGCGAAGAAGTTGTTACTCAAGTACGCTGATGTATTCTCATCAAACGATGCTGAAATAGGAAAGACTGGCTTAGTTCAACACAAAATAAATACAGGAGAAGAATTGCCTATCCGTCAGCGGCCGAGAAGATTGCCGGTAGCACGTGAAAAGGTGTTATTGAACCTACATCTAGTCCATGGTGTTCACCCGTGGTGCTGGTAAAGAAGAAGGACGGCAGCATGCGGTTCTGTGTTAACTACCGCCGTCTAAACGACGTTACAAAGAAGGACAGCTATCCCTTGCCAAGGATTGATGACACGCTGGACATGCTTGCAGTAGTAAAGTGGTTTAGCATGCTGGATCTAAAAAGTGGCTAATGGCAAGTTGAAATTGACACTTAGGACAAGGAGAAAACTGCGTTCTCGACGGGAAAGGGTCTGTGGCAAATAAAAGTAATGCCGTTCGGATTGTGCAATGCTCCAGCAACGTTTGAAAGGCTGATGGAGCTTGTACTTACCGGGCTAATTGGCGATGCCTGTCTGGTCTACTTGGATGACATCATCATCGTGGGCCGTATGTTTGAAGAACACCTTCAAAACCTGGAACGCGTGCTCATGAAGATTCAGAGTGCCAACCTCAAGTTGAGTCCGAAGAAATGTTCACTATCCAAACGGCAAGTCAACTTCTTGGGGTATGTAGTGTCGGAAGAAGGTATTCGCACGGATCCGGAGAAAATCGCCGCTGTCAAAGATTGGCCGGCTCCAAAAGACAAGACGTGAGCATTTTTTAGGTTGTGCTCCTATTATCGGCAATTTGTGAAGAACTTTGCAGATATAGCCAAACCTTTGCACAAGCTAACAGAGGAGAAGCGACATTTCTGCTGGGATGAAATTTGCAATATCGCATTCCAGGAGCTCAAGGACCGTCTGTGCAAAACACCTATTTTGGGATACCCTGTTGCAAGCAAAGAATTTATAGTTGACACAGACGCAAGTGATACAGGACTTGGCGGTGTGTTGTCTCAACGGAATGGTGACCAAGAGGTCGTGATAGCGTACTTCAGCAAATCGTTGTCAAAACCGGAATAGAACTATTATCTCAAGACGTGAATTGCTAGCTGTGGTAAAGTCGTTGCAGCATTTTAGCAAATATCTTCTGGGGCGGAAATTTCACTTACGAGCTGACCATGCTGCACTAAAATGGCTTTTGCAGTTTAAAAATCCGGAAGGAAAAGTTGCGAGGTGGATTGAACTACTGCAGGAATACGACTTTGAGATCGAACATCGCAGCGGGAAATCTCACGGACACGCAGATGCATTGTCAAGAAGACCTTGTCCTGAAGATTGCAAACTATGTACTAGGCAAGAGAGTAAGGAAGTGGTATCCGTGAGGATGTTCGGGACAGACCACCTCAGCAACGAGTGGAAGGACAGCTTACGACATGCACAGCAGGAAGATCCGGACATCAAGCTGATTCTGCAATGGATGAAGGCCAGTGCTCCCAAGCCTAAGTGGAGCGACGTCTCAGCGATGAATTCGACCACTTAAGGCTATTGGGCCCAGTGGGACAGCTTGCTGCTTCTGGAGACAGCTGTCATTTGCAAATGGTTGTCCCTAAAGCTAAAGTACCGGATGTTCTACAGCTGTACAATAATGATTGTTCAGGAGGCCATCTGGGAGTTAAAAGAACTCTACTGAAGATCCAAGAACGGTTTTACCGGGTCCACTGTCGAAACGATTTCGAGGACTGGTGTCGCAAATGTACAAGTTGTGCTGCTGCAAAGGGACCTCAGACTCGTAGTAGAGGTGCATTGAAGTTGTACAATGTTGGTGCACCATGGGAGAGAATAGCCATTGACGTGGCGGGGCCGTTTCCGGAGAGTGAAAGCGGTAACAAGTATTTCATGGTTGTGATGGATTACTTCACTAAGTGGCCAGAAGTCTATGCCATTCCAAATCAAGAAGCTTCAACAGCTGCAGATAAACTAGTTCATGAATTCTTCTGTCGTTTTGGAGTACATTTAGAGATTCACAGCGATCAAGGAAGGAATTTTAAGTCTCAAATATTCCAGGAAACTTGCCGAGTTATGGGTACTCATAAAACAAGAACGACTTCTTATCACCTGCAATCTGATGGAATGGTCGAACGATTTAATCAGACATTGGAGAGGTACCTAGCAAAAGTTGTAGACAATCAGCAACGAGATTGGGACAAGCACATACAACCGTTTTCGTTGTCATACCGAAGCGATGTTCACGAAAGTACAGCAGTGACACAAGGTTTCGCAAACTTTGGAAGAGAACTACGGCTGCCTGCAGACCTGATCATCGGGGTACCACCTGATGCCCCACACAGTATAAACGATTATGTAAATGACTTGCGGAACAAAATGAATGACAATCGGGCCAGCAAATGTCCGAAAAGATGAAAACCCGGTATGACCGCAAAATGAATAACAAAGGGTTCGACGAAGGTTTATTAGTGTGGTTGCACAATCCAGTCCGCAGCAAAGGGAAATCTCCTAAGCTTCAAGCTAAATGGGACAGCCCGTACCGGATTGTAACCAGGATCAACGATGTAACCTACCGGATACAGAAAGGCGCAAGAGGGACTCCTAAGATCGTCCATGTGGATCGCCTGGCACGTTATTATGGGGCCGATAATGCTCGGCACGAGCATGTCTTAGGAGGGGGCAGTGTTGCGTGCCTAAGTTGACGTCAGGTGCCTGGCACTAGCGCCATCTAGTGTCGGGGAA
Source organism: Parnassius smintheus behrii (assembly GCA_036936625.1). Classification (NCBI taxonomy): domain Eukaryota; kingdom Metazoa; phylum Arthropoda; class Insecta; order Lepidoptera; family Papilionidae; genus Parnassius; species Parnassius smintheus. The sequence continues at coordinate 21,214,850 of JAUPFT010000011.1, forward strand.
AAGAACGAGGAGGGCTTCCTAGAAAATGTCAATCTTGACTTTCGACCAACAGCGCCATCTAGTATCGAACAGAAGAATTAAGCTTTCTAGAAGCCCCACACTCGAAATTTCTGCGCCTGGTCGGTTGGCGCCCGTATTTACTTGAATATTCTGGATGTTTCGGTGAAAAATTTGTATTTAAAGGCGCTATAAGATGCGATCTAGGCAGTATTGAATTTGGCGAGACAAGCAAAGCTTCGGAGCGAAATAAAGTGGATCAGTGTGATTAATTATTAGGGTCTTTTAAGTTTTAATTAGTGTAAAGTGAATGAAAGTCTTAGTTTTGGTAATTCAATCGGCAGTTTTTATTGTCACGAACCTCAAGCTCGTAACAATATCACGTGCCATAGGCAAAAGGGTACTGATAATTAAACAAATTTTTTCTAATGTGTCCAACCCAGTATAAAAATGCACTGTCTCTCCGTCTGTAATATCTCTGTAAAGAACAATCTTAATATATTAGATGTTTGTGTACTACTAGTGTTGTGCTTTGGCATAACAGATGCATTTCTCTACGCAAACGTTGTCTGGAAGAAATCACTTTCAGAGTGATAAGAACGCCTTTTGTACATACTTAGTTTTAACTGTACTACTTGTGGTTTCTGTATTGTGGTGTACAAAAAAGAATAAATAAATAAATGCAGGCGTTGGAGAAGAATTATGTTCAACTAGAAGTTTTTGAGATACACTGCAGTCTTGAGGCACACCAATATTTCCTTCAAGTGATCCTTTAAGAGGTTATGTGGTAATCACTTTCTACAAAGCGATTACCACATAACCTCGTACTTTTCGTAGGAATCAATTTTTCACGACGAATGGCTTTTAAGCAAAGCCTTTGTATTTTTTTATTCTTCGGTATTTGGTGGGTTCCGACTTCAGAGCATTTATAGACATTACAGCGCGTCATTGTAACTGTTTGAAATTATTTTCTGAATTCTACCATAGAACAATGCAATGTTTTCTGAACAACCTACGCTAGCGCCACTTTGACAGTTGCCAACCCCATTACTGTGATGAGGTCCACAAACTGATAAGAAGTTCTAGTCAAATATATTGTCAGAACAGATGAGATCTTTTGCATGAAATGATATCACAAACTAATAAGAAGTGTTAGCGCAGTGATACCAAAGACAAAGAGTATAATAGGAATAATATTGGCTGGGCTGTTACTGCTGCTCTTATATCATTGAGTGTAGGTACCTCTACCGTAGACAGAGAAAGAGCATTGTCTTTCTACGACCTCTACACTACATGTCGTAATATGAAAGTAATATAGCGTGCATGGAATATAGAAGTAGGGAGGCCAATCTCCCATAAGAGAATAGTTGCAAATGTGTCCATCCGTAAGCAGTAAATAACAGTTCAAAAACTCTATACAACAGTGCTCGAGTAACTACAGGGTATGATAAATCGCCGTATTTTACGGCGTAAATATACGTTGAGATTGATTTTTAAAATAAACATCTTGAAAGCAATAAAATAATTATTGTAAAACAGTAACGGTAAAAGTCTGTGCAATGAAAAAATTATAAAAAGTTCTTTAAAATTTAGACTGTAGCTACAATTGCGCCACCCTTAATTAGCGCTTTCCTACGGACACTTTTATATACAGAGCATGGAGATTAGAGAACAGGAGAACGATCGCCGTAGAAAATAGTGTCCCAGAAATACGGACACCATAAGTGAGGCGCTGCGATCGCTAAGTTCGCTCAATAAAAGTCATTTTCAGTCTATTTTTCCGATCAGATGCTAAATCACTTGCACATTCACGCACAATAAAATATTTCTCCATTTTTTTATATTTCTTTTTGTCAAAAATTTAAAAATAACGATGCTTGAAAATTTTCTCACTAATGCTGCGAAGAAAATTTAACATTATTCCACTAACTTCATCTATAGTACGTTCCTAGGGCAGGCGGAAAAAGTACATTGACCTTTGATATCATCGGGGTAGGTAATCTTTTTTGTTTAGGTTAATTTTTTAATCTTTTTATCATTACATACATCATCAAAGTAAAAGATAAGGGTGCCGAGTGCGAAGTTCTTTACAGGCCCTATGTTTATTATTATATAAAAAAGAAAAAAGATTATCATATACCTAAATGAATTGGAAAGCAAATTAATATTAATTTAAGTTTATTATTTATAAATCATGAGTTATTACAATTTTCATTATTACGTTAATAGTAGGTAAGTACTTTAATAAGTAGGTAGGTAGGTAGTTTTATAAAACATAACCACTTCTTGGTAGTCAGGTAAAAAGACGAACTTTTAATGCTAAGCATTCTTAAGCAGCAAACCTTGAAGCATTCATAAAACTTCTCATAATAGATTGTCAGAGACACTTGACAGACTGTTCATCTGTATCTATTTCTGAATCATTTTATGATGATAAAGATCTAGAAGAGTCCGTAACATTGATTATAACCTATAATATCGGCAGTATTCTTTTTCATATCCGTTTTGGATTGATATACGTCACTAGACCACGTTTCTTTTAAAATATGTATAGATGTTAACAATCATTATTTTTTCGGTTTCCGAAATATGCGACACTTTCCGCTTCTTTCGTGGTGACGTAAAGTCTTTATGAGATTTTCATGTCGATGGACTCGATTTTATTCTAGTGATAATATACAAAACGTCACAAAACAATAACAAAAACTTTAATACAAAACGTAATAATACACCTAACAAAACAAACTTAATAGAAATTAAAACGATAACCGAAAATTTTAAATCTAAAACTATCTATATACACGTTAGCGCATCCCAAAGCAGAAAGAGGAATGAGTTCTGCTCCATCCGCTTTCTTAAATAGGCACGGCGTGAGGCCTATCGCAAATCGCGTCGAAACAGGTTTATTATCTCTGAATGACCGCTTCCTTCACCCTACCCCGTACCATGAGACACGCTTAGCGCATGACGATACGTAGTCGATAAAGAAATGTATTGAAGCATTAACTGTCGTTTTGTTTCGATGCAAACATAATACTTGAGGTCAATGTACTTTTTTCCGCCTGCCCTAGAAACGTACTATACTTGTATTCATAAACAACTTCGCAGCCACTACTCACCGACGGCAGCGCCGCTATAAATTCTACAAATTTTCAAGGACAGGCGGGCTATGCTTTAGTACGTATAGCGATCGTTCTTCCTGTTCTCTAGCCTCCATGATACAGAGTCGGTACCACAGACTAATATGATACTTACGTATGTCGGTACTCCCTGTCTACGGCGGGTGCGGGTACGTAGACAGAGAATGCTAGGATTCTCTGTCTACGGGCGGGTACCTTCTCACAGAGTAGAAACGGGTATAATTATACTGTACTATGCGTAGTATCATAGATAAATAAATATGTAGCAAGCTACGTAGTATCCTCCACAGTCTCTTATACCTATATGCAGTAATCTATGCTCCGCAGTGTACTTTTTGCTTTTTGTATACCAGGTATCCTCTTAGTCATAGATTACTGACTATATACTAGAGATAGATGAGCAACTCAAGTTTTATTTACGTTAAGTTCCGTGCCCCAACCGTCAGGTGGCGTAAAATTAAGAGTGCTTTGGGCCCGCCCTTTATTTGAACTTTACAATTTTATATTTTTAGAACCATTAATTACATTGCATAAGTGCTGCAATGTAATTAATGGTTCTTTATATTTCTTGTGCTAATTGCTAGTTCCTATTAATAAAATAAAAACCGGATATATTTATAATGTTTATTGTTTAAAAATTTCTTGCCTAAATTAATAACATTAGATGTGTTAAATTTAACAATATTTCCACAATATCAATTGATTTCTTTAAACATATTCTTTTTAACTGGTTAGTTAAGTTAGGAAATATATTATGTTACAGAGAATACAATACAATAGAATTATTATTATTAAATATAGATTATTACATAATACTTATTGAAAGTCATGTTTTATTTACTACAGATACCTCTGTCCTGGGAAGAATCAACAAGAAACCCAGCGGGACGTTTTTTAAAACATATTTCACTTTACAATCATTTTGTTTATACATTTTTTAAATAAATTTTAATAGTACAGGCATGGTGGCGATCACCTCAATCACAGGGGTTATTATTGATGTATTTTTTGATATTATAATAACAAATTTTGTACATTTTCTGAAATTTTGTTTTAAAAGCGTATATGTTGCCCCATAAAAGCACTACTGACTCAGTGGAGTCTAGTAACTGGTGTTACAAGCTTATGTTTGTTCTTAGCTTTTAAAGTATAAACATCTTTATTCTTATGAAAGCTTTTTATGTTTTTATGTACATACATTAGTATATATATATATATATATATATATATATATATATATATATATATATATATATATATATATATATATGTACAACAATACATACATTATTGTACATACATTATTGCTATGCCAAAGTTAATATATTTATTTCTTTAAAATTTTCTCTACGCGACTTTTACAATTTAAGATATAAATTGAACGTACGGCTCTCTTTTATAAAACACATACGGCTTCAATGTCTAATACTAAGAAAAACTGTGGTATCCACAAGACTCAACTACTTCCCATTTAAGAGCACATTGATAATTGAATCCTCTCCAAAGGTTTGCTTCTTTTCCATAATTTCAAGAATTAGTATCAATTAATTGTTAATAGTGGTACATCTTTAACTTAATATAAAAAGATACATTTTGTAGCAGCATTATTAATCTTTAAAATATGTACTTGATAACGTTATCATATTTTGGTAACAAAACTTTTTTTAAATGTGTGTAATAACTATACTTTTAAAAATACAAACAATTTACAAAAGTGACTTTCTTATGCCCACTATACCATTGTAAATGTGTAAATCAATATATTTTTTTTTACAAAATCAGCATTTTATATATGTATTATAACATACTCATACATAAGACAACCTCACAAACCATTTGCGAAATTATAATCAATCCACATTATGGAATGCAAATAAATATTGTATTGTATCTAATAAATTGTGGAAGGTACCATATAATCTCATAAAGCAACATTTATATTATTTTAATACTAAGAAATAATATTTCAATAAAACTGATATCATTGACTATGCACACCCACATATTCCTGAATGTGCAGTTAGTACAGCATAATATGAATATCGTGGAAGATGGTACAATTTCGAAGACAAATTGTTTGGCCACGTCGATAAAAACAAAAAAAGCCTTAAAAGATATACCTATATTCTTAGGTAAATTGTTCACTTTACTCAAAACGGACATTAAAAATGTCCTTAAATAAATACTAATTAAGCCAGGCATAAACTTTTTTAAATTAAAGAAATGAAAGACTTGAGCATGGCAGAGTGCTTGTGTTTCTTAATGCTTGATGAGATACTAGTGTTCTCCTCACTACATTACAATGCAAATGTCATAGGTTTTGAAGACTGAGGATGTTAAGAGTGAAAATATGATGAACATGTTTTGGTTTGATGATAAAGGAGATAAAGTTCATATTAAGCTTTCAACTAGTTATGGATTTTGCAAAAATGCTACGATGGCAGTAATTAAAAAATATATATAATAAAAGATTTATAACACACATGATTAAATGGTGTCAATGATCAATTTACAATTAACACCAAAGTAAGCAATAATTAAGTTAATAGGACAAAGACAGCAAGAATGCTTTTGAAATTTAAAATAAAAAATAATTCTCTTTATTTGATACTTACACTTATCGAAAGGGGAAATTTTATTTCAAAAGAATTAAGATTTATACGCATGACGTAGTAAACTGCTAAATGGGAGCATTTATAATTGCTCTTAGATAGTGATGTGGGAGAAAATGAACTACGGATGATGCATAAGTAAGCTGACATATACCTAAGTGTAACCTGATAAAATACCTAAAATTAGGAGTAAAGCACGAATTTTAACCAACGTGTATTAGGTTGTCTTTGACTTTGTGCAAATAAGTCATTACATATTAATAATTAATGTTCAATAAATATTTGTCTTTAACAACTTTGTTTTGATTTTATTTTCAAAACATTTTTAATTACCCCAAGAGAGCAAAGATACTTCATAGCAAGTATATTGTCCAAAGTCCGCCACGTGCCACGTCCGCCATTTTGTTTTGGTTTCTTTCGAACCACACTAATACTGTCTACTTCATCGTTCGACCCGCCATGCCTTTAGTCGTCACTTTTCGCGCACTCAGTATTCAAATAACCCCCTGAGTTTAACAGAAGTCCGTTATTTCAATTTTAGGTACAGACAAACACTTCAATTACACGAGTATGAATAAATTTAAAATGGTCGACTTAGAATAATAACTGTTACAACTTAACAAGCGTGGCAACATGGCAAAATCCCCCCCCCCCCCTATGAGGCTATTGGGGAGGCCTATGTTCAGCAGTGGACTTTTATAAGCAGCAATGGAAAAACCTGTATTAGATCTATCGCCGTGCAAGGTGTTATGCTCGGGGAGCGGCCAATGCTACGTGTGCTAATTCGGGGCTGTTATAATAACTTCTGTTAGTCAGTTTTGTTTGATTTTGTTTAATTCCTTTAATCAAAGATTTTATAAAAAGTGTCTAAAACATAACTCGGAACGTATATGCTGTGAAACAAAGTTTTACCTATTACAATGAGATTTCAGGAAGTTAAAAAAGAGATGGAAGTTGAATGAAGAAATTGTTAGCAAGATGCTAATAATATATTATAAAGTCTGGATTATTTACTGGTAAAAATGACCTCCACTCCAAACGAAGAGGTAGTAAATGGAAGGTATTTTACCGCTCACATTTTGGCAGTTAGCAAATTTTCAGAGATTGAAAACTAAAATATTTTTATTTAACGAGTTATAAAAAGATGAAAATTAATGCAGGTATGTAAATAATGTAATAATTGTAATAATGACATTCGTAAGACAACCCCACACCAAGCAAATACATCAAATTTGTAATTTTTCAAGAAAAACACCTTTGCGACTTTCAGAAAACTTTTCATGTGTTAGAGATTATAACAAAAATAATTAAAAACATTTGACCAATGATTTCCCCGAAATAGGATATTTGAAATCATTGTTAATAAATAGCAAATTTCAATTTTTAACATGACATAAACATAAAAAAGTAAGGAGGTATTTTATAAAACAAATTTAATACATGTACATGCACTGACACACACACACACACACACACACACACACACACACACACACACACACACACACACACACACACACACGCGCGCGCGCGCGCGCGCGCCTGCGAGAGACAGAGAGAGAGAGATCACTTATTATGTCTATAAAATTTTATGATTTCTTTATACAAAAAATTAAATTAATTTAAACAATACAACTATGTATTCCTCATCAACAGGGGAGATGGGACTGTTCTCCTAAATACAGGTTACTAAGTAAACCTAGCTAGGAGAAGCAGGTTTCTACCCATTTCAAATTGGTATTCATAATGTATTGTATATATTTGTAAAAAGTATGTGAACTATGAAAATGTCAGTAATGAATTATTATTATTATTTTTGGGGTATCTGTATAGTTTTCTCATCTGGTTGGTTTCTATAAATATATAATTATAAATTAAAATGAAAAGATAAATATACATAAATATCAATAAAATAAAATAAATACAAAAAATACATATTATATTATTACATTTTCATAAATATATTGCTATGCCAAAGTTAATAATATAAATTGAACGTACGTCTCTCTCTTATATAAAACAAATATGGCTTCAATGTCAGTCGCATGGCTCCAATAGTAATACCAAGAAAAACAGTGGTATCCACAAGAAAGACTCAACTACTACCCATTTAAGAGCACACTGATAATTGAATCCTCTCCAAAGGTTTGCTCCTCTTCGATAATTTTAAGAATTAGTATCAATTAATTGTTGCATCTTTTACTTAATATTAAAAGATACATTTTGGAGCAGCATTATTAATCTTTAAAATATGTACTTGATAACGTTATTATATTTTGGTAACATAACTTTTTTTTTAAATGTGTGTAATAACTACACTTTTTTAAAATACAAATAATTTACAAAAGTGACTTTCTTATGCCCACTATACCATTGTTTACATGTGTAAATCAATATATGTTTTTCTACAAAATGAGCATTTCATATATGTATTATAACATACCATAGAATACTTTAATATACAATAGAATAGCACTTCCGTCGACGTAATTACGAACACACATACAAGCAATTACAAAAATTAATATAGTATGTAATTGATGTAATAATTGTAATGATGATCTTTGTAAGACAACCCCACACCAAGCAAATACATCAAATTTGTAGTTTCAAGAAAAACGTTTTTGAACTTTCACAGAACTTCATAATGTGTTGAGGAGATTATAACAAAAATAAATAAAAACATTTGACCAATGATTCCCCCTAAATGGGATATTTCGAGTCATTAAATTGTTAATAAATATCAAATTAAAATTTCCAACATGACATAAACATAAAAAGTAAGGACCCTTATCATAAATTTGTTGATCAAGTTAATTGTACATAGTTCAGACCCTCAAAGATTGCATAAGAGATGGTGCAATAAAATATTAAAAGGCAGACATATTAAAATCGATAATGACAAAATAACACTTAACTACTAACTTAAACAATGAATTTGGTTTTACACAATTTTTATAGATCCTGTATGTTTTATTACAGGAACCTCCATTAAAAGAATCAAACAATTGATCAAACAGGAGTAGTATATCTGTCGTATCTTCACATTCTTGTGGCAGCAACTTATTTTCTGCAAAGAAATAAAATGTTATGAGCACTTTTTAAATAATAAGAAGCAATAAAATATTTGACACAAGAGGAAATACAAGTAAATACTAAATATGCGATAAAAAGATATCTTACAAAAAATAATTTCAATATTGAATGTTATTTAACAAAGTATATATACGTACACTTGCACAAAATCGTAAAGCTTCAATTTTTTCTGCTGCTGTTACTTGACTTTTTTGTCTTATATTTTGTTTTTTGAAATCATTATTTTGTTTAACATTTTCTTTATGTTTTATCTACATTTTCTTTTAATCAATGTATCTGAAAAAAGTATGCCAAACAGATAATCATATAGAGATCAGATGAAATAATGACAGCGTAGACCTGATTGTATTGGAATCTCTTTTTTAAAGAATTTTAATTCTAACTACTGCATTGTAATGATATTATACATATTATGCAATATACTATTAGAATGCTTTTGGAGCTGGCACAGTGCTGCTGTGTGCACAGTGCAAAAAAGTAGCATTCCTACTGCATGGCTTGCGGACCAGTGATAACAAAAATTTGAAGTTATATCTGCAAAAGTTTTGAGTCTGGAGTGCTTCCTCTCAAAGTTCTAGTTATTTCAGATGCAACAAAAGCAAGGTGCAACCACGACTAACCCGTTCCTAGGTTTGGATACAGGAATAATTTCGGTCAACTGCCTACCCCACATGTTATTTACCTAGTGAGTTGTGAGCCAGGTTTAGATATAAAGCCTGACTTGTTTCAGCTATAAAAAGATTCTCAGGATATTAAATCTTAATGTTGTACTTGTTATTATTATAGTAAATTCCAGCCTTAAAAATTGACTGCCTCGTTGGTTTAGTAGTTGTATTGGCGCGACTTCTGATCATGAGGTCCTGGGTTCGAATCCCGGGTCGGACGAAAAAATTAATTATTGGGTTTTTCCATCAAGAAATTCTCAATAGCTGCCCGGAGTCAGAAAATTGACGGTATATCACCCCCGTGCTTCGGAAGGTACGTAAAACCGTTGGTCCTGCGCCTGATATCTCTCCGGTCGTGTCGGTTTACGTCCGATCGGAATATGAGAGTGATGGAGTAGATAGTGCACCTGTGCTTGCGCATACATTTGGGCACTATAATCCTGTCCCACGCCGATGGCTAGTCTCCGTTGAGGCTGGCCGCAGTGACCGAAATTCAGTCTGGAGGACATTATCATTATTAAATTCCAGTCACTAAATCTTTAACTAATCGCACACTTGCTGGTATAGTAATAGAATATAGTTACAATAATTAAGAGTTTATCAATATTATACTACCACCAGAGAATTTTCTGGACCAATACAATTTGGGACTTTCAAGAAATGAGCCTACTCTTTTTTTAAAGCTGGCAATGCGTATGCCCCTAGTGTTGTGGTCCTACATGGGTGGCGGCAGTCACTATCCATCAGGTGAGCCGCATGCTCGTTTCCACGCCACCTCTTCTTTTAAAAAAATAAATTAAATACCTCTTATACGATTATCGTGTGATCTTGTAGTAGAAATTTGTGAAGAAAGTACATCCGGTATAAGTGATGTGGGTTCAATTCCTAATGTTTCAGCATCTAAACCTGTAATAGTAGTGAAAGTATATAAGTAACACATAAAACTCTCTTGGGCTTGTCTTGTTCACTGCTACATACCATATATCATAATTACTAGCTTTTTACCCGCGGCTTCGCTCGCGTGGGGTTTAATTAAGCAACATTGATAAATGTTGTTTCATTCTAAATTTAGCAAAATTCAATCACTATTAGAGTCACCTCGCTGTGTGTCTTTCTTTATGTCTGTTTGTCAAAGATTTGGTTTTGAATTCTCAAAGACTATTGAACATAGATGATTGATATTTGGCATAGATATAATATGTTATAGGAACATGTGAATGAAGTTTTTCGTAATTGCATTAATATCTTATGTCTATAATCACCTGCTATTTTTTTATATCAGGTGTATCTTCTGATGTATCCATAAAAAAGGTATCAATAACCAAATTGTCTTAAAATCAATTTTTTATTAACCTTTTTAAATTTGGAAAAAATTGTGTTAATATGTACATTCTTTCATCATTAAAATTAGTTTTAACAAAACAATGATGAATTTAAATCCCCCCCCCCCCGTGACCATGGGTACTGTCAAGTATCAAAAACCACTAATTTGGCTTCAATGCCTTTTACTTAGTCCCTTGGACTTGTTTTTTCAAAAATATATTAGAATTACAGACACAACTTTTTACAGATTTAATAATAATAATAATGTCCTCCAGACAAATTTTATAGTGCCCAAGTGTATGTGCAAGCACAGGTCATCTCATAATCCAATGGGATGGTATTTCGTCACGACCGGAGAGTGAGAAAACAGGACTAACGGCTTTACATGCTTTCCAAGGCAAGAGGGGTGAAACACAGCTAATTTCTTATCTCCAGACTGCTGCTGAGAATTTCTTGATAGAAATACCCAAAAACAGATTTTGGCCCAACCCAGGATCTCATGGTCAACAATTGCATTTACGACACTAGACCAATGAGGCATTCAAGTGTTATTATAATATTAAGGAATAAATTAATGTATTTTCATTGTAATCATTCACATCACAAAATAAAAAATAAAAAGTACGGGCCAAGTGCGTGGCGGGCCACACCTTAAACCATTAAACCCAATGGACTCGCCCCGCATGGTTATTTCCCTCTGCCAAGGTAATGGTTTTAAAAACTTTCTGCATTTATAAAAACTGTTTACAGAATCTATTTTATTATTACAAGAATCATTACCACTAAGTAGGCACTCTTTGCCGATCTGTGCAATTAAGGTGTGTAATAAAGCAGTCAAATACTTAAAATTTACAAAAAGATGAAGTTACACTCTATATGTAGATATTTTTTATTGTGATACATGCTTTTTTTCTATTAAAATCATTCAAAATAATGTTATAAGTAATAATCGAAAACTTTACCAATTAGGTAATCTGTTACTACCCTAAATTATACTGTGGGTCACCCGCATAAACCAAGAGTATTACAAATGAAACTGTGTGAGGCTATTTCATTATATGAGTACTTCGAAAGGGACAACAATAACTACCAACTAAAAAATAAGTGAAAGTAGTAAGTAAGTAAGATTTCTTCATAAAATGTTTATTTCTTACAGTTCACAATAGCATTACAAAGTTATAATGTTGTTTTATGTCATTTTCTATGGAGTTGTAACAAAATTTTTACTAATCCAACTTGTTAATTCTAATTTGCTGCGATAGTTTTCCTTTTAATTACATTATATATGCTACCATTGAGTATACTTTCCACATTTCCAAAAAAGAGTTGGTAGAGGGGACACATGACATGACTCTAATGAAAAATACGACTAAAGCTTAATATTTAACAAAGAAACCGATAAAAGTGAATAAGCTTTTATTGCTAAGCCAGTGTGTGAATTGTAAACCTTACCCTGCGTTATAATCTAGGGCTTACTGCTAAAAGAATTGCTATTAAACATGACAGTGAGAAAGCTTTTAATAGACTTACCAAGGTTAAGACTGGGGTCTGGGAAGTCAGAAGGTTCGAGGATATAAAAAACGATCCTCAAAGATCCGATCACAAATGTAGTTATTGTAAATTTCACAATCGGTTTTATCCTTTCTAAATACACACACAGCACAGTATATAAATGCACTAGAAATCGGAATAATATTAAATTGATTTCTATACTATTAGTGATTTTGATTTTTATACTATTAGCTTTACTATTAGTGAGTAGCGACCGCCATTATTGTTTATTGCGTATGTACGTAGCTCATGGATTGTTTCCTTTGCATAGACTTAATACATAATTGTGCCCTCTAGTTCGTTAAAAGTAAGTCTTAGTTTACGTGCCCCACACGAAAGATGGCAGCACAAAAAGATATCAATTTGTTCTCAAAATAATGTTCTAAGTTGCACGCCCATGCTCTTAGTAGTCTGTGAATGAATATATAGTGATCTGTGATCTGTGACTGTACTGCTGGCTGCTGGACTGCTGCTAGCTGCTACTGGCTACTGCCTACTGCTGCATTTGCGGTGGATCGGTGGATGTGCTCAAATACAATATTTTTAATTTAAAGTGATCTTTTCTTCAGAATACTAGAGTGGTTGTGTCTGTTTTAGTGGATCTTTATGGACAAGGTCATAAGTTAATGTTAGCAACAATGATGTAAAAATGATTGTAAGTAAGTATTAATTAATTGTAATCGCAAGTTGCCATGTATTTAACCGTATGTTTAAATATAATCGTTCTATGAAGAAAAACTGTAAATGTAGTCCTTTTAATATGGCTATACATTTCTAGTGTTTGATTCTATTAATATAGGTTTCATGAATCATAACACAATATGCAGTCATAATGTTTTTCTCGCAGAATGAAGAAAAGGTTTTCCGTGTTGCGTAGCTGATTTTTCTTCAATTCTAAAGTTTTTAAAAGTGCTCATAACATTTTGACTTTCGGTGCAACTAGGTCCCTAACGTGTGGTTATTTTTTACAGGAACTATTAGCAAATCAGGCGACAGAAGTTCCGTAAGTTAGATTTGTAAGTACTAAGTAGTAAGGTCGTTGTTTAAATTAAAGATTTATTTTGATTAAGAGTTAGAAACTTTTTTACATTGGTTGTTTCCAGTTTTCCTTTATATTAAACTGTACTCTTAGAATGTTGCCTTTATTATTTTAATGATTTATTTTTGATCATTGAAGACTTTGTCTATAAACATAAACACACTGATTATGCATATAAACTCATCTTCAATAATATATGTGTTCACTAATCTTAATTAAAAAAAATATAATAAACTACTTGAGTTGAGTTAAGTTGAGTGAAGTTTTATTACATTTCTAAAAAATAAAATATTTGTTTCTGATTGCCTTTAGCAAGGGTTAATGCTCATGTAGGTATTGGTAAAATTAGCAAAAGCTGGTGAATTTTTGAAACTAAATTTGATGCATGCATTACACTTAAATGTGATATATTATCGGATACATTTTGCTAAAGGGTAATTTATAATTAGTCTTTGACGGAATTCAAAACTCACTGAAAATCTGTAATAATCTTACACTATGTTTACTTCTATGACACAGGTGATATTTTGTTGCAAATTGTTTAGACAAAAATATCATTATAATCGGCAAAGCTTTCCATTAACATCCGTCGAGTTGAGGGTTGATATTTTTTTACAGAAAGGTGACATTATTATTAGCATACACGTAAAGATTCAACAAGCAGAGATGCATACTTAATGAGAAAAAATTATTGAAAATCAATTATTTTTGCAATATTTATGTCAGTCCCTACCACGGACTATATCGTATTACAGATATATCTTGCTATTGAATGTTCCATTTTATGTATGGTTAAGTTGTCATATGTTAAGTAACATTTTATTTTATATAAATTTATGTAAATAATTATATTTTGTACTTATTTTAATATTTTCATGCACGTATATATATTTAACAGTTTATATTTAAATTACAGAATTATTTTCATTATGTGCTATTAAAATTAAAGTGTGCAGTGTTTACGGTCTTTTGCCAGCTTGTGAAACCAAACGTAAAACTGACGCTATTTTGTATTGTCACTGTCATCGTCTGTCATTGTTTTTGTCCTAGCAATTGATAGTGCTTACGTACTGTTACGAGCTTAGGGTTCGTGACGATAAAAACTGCAGACAAAATTACCTAAATTAACACTTTAATTTTCTTTACACAAATTTAAACTTAAAACACTAATAATTAATCACACTGATTCACTTTATTCCACTCCGAAGCTTCGCTTGTCTCGCAACTTCAATACTTCCCCGATCGCGTATTGCAGCGCCTTTATATAGGGCTCTTCCACGAAAACATCCAGAATATTCGAGTAAATACGCGCAAGGTACCGAGAGTTCGAGTTGCAACTTCAAGAAGTTTAGTTCTTCGGTTCGACACTAGATGGCGCTAGTGCCGTCGACTTTGGCGCGTAACAGTACTCGTTGGTGAAAACAACTACCACTATGGCGTCTCAGAAGCCCCAAGTTTCGTGTTCTGCTGTGCCATCTGAAGAATCCCGTGTAGTGCAAGTGTTAGACTCTAATTAGCCACTTGTTGTGAGCTCTTCTTCGGGTCCCCCATGTGGTGAAGTGCCGTCTGTAGAATCGAGTGTAGTGAAAGTGTTGGACTCTGATGAGCCACTTGTCGCGAGCTCTTCCGTAAGCCCCACGTGTGTGCAAGTGGTGGATCCTAGTGAGCCACTTGTGCCCATGACTGTGCCATTGAAACCAATAGCTGATAGTTCCCGCGCCACTGTTCCCAGTACCGGGTCGGTACTACCGCCTGCATTTCCGACGTCGACTGAGAGCAGCATGGGTTATGCGGAACCTCAAGCTAATGGTTCTTTTGGCCGAAGAGTCCACTACTATGCCGAGGAAATAAGGTTGGTTCACTGTGTTTTCTTATATAGTCACATATGTAAACTTCACAGTAAAAGCTGACAAGTAAAGCAGTAATTAGATTTCTAATAGGAATAATTTTGCTTGTTTTTGGTGACACTGGAAATCGTATAAGATCATTACCCGACTCAACATCCCAGCTCAGTGCATTCCATGCACAACTGTCTATCGAGTTACAATTTTTACTGATGTATATATTCAGCCAAAAGTATAGTTATCATCAAGTAAAATAAGAGACAGCCCGTGAAGATAAAGAAACAATTTTATCAACAAGGACAATAACTTACTGGTTTTCTTACTGCCTGGAGACAGTAGTTGTTTATGAATTGGAGTACCTAGAAGTTAACAGCAAGATTGGTGGTCCAGGCAAAATCGTGCAAATAGATGAATCAAAATTTTGAACAAGAAAGTACAACAGAGGGGACACATTGAAGGCCATTGAGTGCTGGGTATGATAGAAAATGGGAAAGATGATTTGAGATAGAAGTGTGTCCCGATAAT
This sequence comes from Parnassius smintheus behrii, assembly GCA_036936625.1. Lineage (NCBI taxonomy): Eukaryota > Metazoa > Arthropoda > Insecta > Lepidoptera > Papilionidae > Parnassius > Parnassius smintheus. The sequence continues at coordinate 21,230,642 of JAUPFT010000011.1, forward strand.
GATAGATCTGCGGAAATGTTGGTGGCACTAATACAGTAGCATGTGGAGCTAGGCACTAAAATCCGTACCGATTTTTGGAGAGCCTATGATTGCCTAGCTCAGTATGTATACATACATAAGAAGGTCAATCACAGCGACCCTATAAATAAATTTGTGGCACCAGATGGGACACACACAAAGAATAGAAAGCCTCTGGCAAAATTTAAAAGTGATGTTTGGTAGGGAGAGTTATAAAACAAACTTCACAGATTGGCTAATTGAATATTCTTTGCGAAGAAAAATAAAAATAGCACATAAAGATGTTTTCGAAGAATTAATTAAAGGAATACAATATGTATATAAATTATGAATTATATTTGTTTTGTTTTATTTTAACAGTCCCTATTAGGGCAGATAACAAATAAAATAGGTGAGGTTTAACTTATGTCAAAGAACCGAATTTTTTGACCCTGACTCCACTTGGTCCTACTACTAGAGTGTTTTTATAGAGCCGAAGGCGCGTATGGAGAGCAGCCTCCGCCTGCTGTAACAAATAGTAGGCATCGGAAGAACCGTAGTGGCGGAGGCTGGTCGGCGAAGGCGACCAACAAGCCGAAGATTCTGAGATGTTGCAGTCTCAAAATAAATACAGAAATCCCTCTGAATCAGTCCCCCTATTTTTTTCTGATGATAGGCGTTCTCCCCTTTCGTAGGGGGGATCTCCCATCCCCAACGGGTCTTCCTGGTTTTATACACTTAATATTAATCCATAAAATGAGGAAAATTTTCTCAGAATTAAGAATGAAAAACTCGAAAAGGGGAGCCTTCGATTTTCTTTAAGGGAGGTTATTACACCTACCCCCTCATTCCCTCACCCCCCTCCCCTTCGACGGACGTCAACGGAAAGTTGTAGCTTATAATCAACATCATTTTAAGTTATCAGTATTATTACATATATTTTTATAGTAAGTGCCACCCATGCTCACCCTCGCAACTTCGGATTATTGGTCGCCTTCGGCGACCAGCCACGGCCGCTACGGCTCTTACAGGTGCCTGCGATTTGCTACGGCTGGCGTGGTTGCTCTTCCTCCGCACTTATGGCTTTACAAAAACACTAGAAGTAGGGCAGACAAGACTACGTGGAGTCGGGGCGTGCTGTATAAATTATAACCGATTTGACACTTGACAGAGAGTATAGACAGTGGAATAATGTGACACTAGTCTTACGTCCTTGTCGCACTTACACAAACGTTATGCATACGTTTTTCCATGTTTTACGCATTTTAGGTTATAATAGTTTTTGTTTTTTCTATAGTGGTGCATTACCTTTTAAAGTGAGTAGTATTAATATAATCGGGGACCAAAACCTCTACCAAATCAAACACTTTACTCACCAAAATTCCTGCCAAACGATTCTAAATCGAACCCCCAAAATCCACAATACGGTGTTAATGGGAGACTTCAATGCAAAACTAGGCACAAAAGAGAATGGCAAGCTGAAAGTAGGTAAAATTCGAAATAGGGCAATGGAACCCAAGGGGCCAGCAGCTGGCCGACTTCATGCAGAAAGAGGAACTTTATAATGAACTCTTTCTTCCAAAAACGGCCCAACAGGAAGTGGACCTGGTCAAGCACCGACGGTTCAAAAACTATTGAGATTGTCTACATTATGATGTTCAGACGACAACTGTTCAGTGATGTCTCAGTAATTGCGAGGGTAAAACCGGCAGCGATCGCAGAATGATTAGAGAGTATCACTGAACCTAAACGTTAAGTTGGAGAATTCTCATCTTATGAAGTCGATGCTCCGTTCCCCTCGTGCTCTAATCCAAAGTCCAGGAACCCAAGGGGCCAGCAGTTGACCGACTTCATGGAGAAAGAGGGAGCCTTTATGCTGAACTCGTTCTTCCAGAAGCGGACCCACAGGAAGTGAACCTGGTCGAGCACCGTCGATTGGACAAAAATTGAGAATGACTTCATTATGACGTACAGACGACAACTGTTCAGTGATGTCTCAGTGATCGCGAGGCTCACTGAACTTAAACATTAAGTTGGAAAGGTCTTGTCTAATGAAGTCAACGCTCCGTCTTTCTCGTGCTCTAATCCAAAGTCCCGAAACCTTTCAGTATGAGTTACAAAATCTAATGTATGTATATAATGTAATATATATAAAAATTTAATGTATGTATGTATGTTTCAAGTCCTTACAACTAAAATTATGAAATTATATAATTAATAATTAATCAAGGTATGTATGTACCAATGATATCTATGCACTTTCGCCATTTTAAAGTTTTTTATTGATTCTTTTGCTAAAAAATTGTGGAAGAAAGAATCAATGAATCTTTGAAAGTGGTTTATTTATTAACAATGTCACTAAAAAATTGTACTCAATTCTATGGAAAACAACTTGTGTTTTTTATCCGACTTCAAAAAAGGAGGAAGTCCTCAAGTCGACTGTGTTCACGTCTACCGTAAAATGGGCGCAATGCGCGCAAGGTTTGCATTAACGAACACTCATTTTGATAAATAAAGTTCTATCATTTGAACGTGTTGTTCAATCGTAACACTTTCCATAGTGATTTGGCATTTGGCAACGCATTAGTAACTGAATAAAATAATAAACAAAAAAAATTGATAGCATCGATATAAATGACAAGATATGGCCGTGCGAACAATAATTTTTCGCGGTTAAAGCATAAATTAGTATAAAGTTCGCACATTATTATTATACCAGATCGTTAACTCATTATAGTTATTTTGATTGTAGCTGAGCTTTCTTACCAGTCGGGATGGGCAAAAATAGATACAACTATCAATGTAAAAAGTGGTGTAGCGACGTGTCTAAGGTTGCCGAAGTCTAGTTCCCCGGTCGAACCTTAAACCTATTACGCGAGATATTAATCTAAGTGGACTGTATCTACTAAATGATTCTACGCTTATATAACGTCGACTATAGCGCGCGGTACAATGCACTCGCTCTTCCCTTGAATGAAGTATTAGTTTGCCAAATCGATGATAGGAATCCTGCCTGATTAGGAAAAAACAAAATTGGAGCGGGTTAAAACAATTATATCAAGCAGGCAGTATTATTAGGAATATTGACTCACCGGGGTTTCTTCTATTCTGTTGAGCACTATAGCTGCGACTTCTGGAACTTCTTCTGGAACACTCCGGAGAGAGGCGGTGCGCGACTATATCTCACACGAGGTGAGGCGGGTTTCCTGGAGCTCGATTGCTTCCAGGCTAAAGCGATTTCTACTAGCGGTGTGGTTCCAACAACGAGCGCGGCGGGAAGAGGCTGCGCGTCGGTTCCGATGATTACGTGACATTCTAGAATCATCTTCTTTCCCCTCCCACCCCACCACCCCGATGTGTCGATAGGAGGGTATGAATGATATCGTTTTGGAAAGGGATAAACGACTTGGCAACCTACCGTCAAAATATAAAATAAATACGAATGGTTTTCCGCGCAACCATCCTATCTTTGGAGAAATAATAATGGAGATTAAAAATGTCTGCACGTCTGCCATCTGGACTGGCCCAGATTATGCAGTAAAAGTACTAAAAATCTACAAAGATGACCAACTTTGGATTTTGAATATGTTACCTAATTTTCATTTTCATAATCAAGCGTTTTATGAAAAGTGTGTTAAGTAATCGACTCAAGATAAACTCGGTCAATGCCGTTGCGGCAAATATTTTTCATGATAAAAAAATATGGTAATTGACTGTAAGTACTGATTAAAAAAAATATTAGTTACATTTAGTTGTTTTATTTATTAAAACAGGTTGCAACCGTACCTCAGCGGCACGGAATATTGGCCAAGCGCTTATCTCGTGATAGCAAAAGCTTTAAGTGTTTCTGATGAATGTTTGTTATGCAAGAAAAATGTTTACCCTCAAGTTCAAGAGGTAATTCATTAATGTTTAAGTGCACCATGACGAATTCTTTAATTTTTAGTTAAATCGGATCATTTGAGCGACTAAGTTCACATTATAAATTTGTGTGTTGAAAAAGTTTACTGTAAGGTTATTCAATTATTGTGATCTTGTCAATAAAAACATCATTAATAAAAATAAGCATTAGTTGCACAAACAGTAGCATTAAACGAAATAACATATGAACAACGAGTGAGCAACATCATTGGTACTAATGCGGAGATTTAGCTTGTTCTTAAAGTGCGGAATGCGTCTGGTCTGTTAGTACTGGCAATTTACGTGCATGCGTTTTGCAGGGCAGTTCGTCAAGCTGGCGGCCCTCCAGGATGTGGCTTGCGCGCCTACGCTAGCTACGCGTGCAGTGCGCCACGTCGCAACACTTACAGGTAAGATGCTTTAGAGATTGACTTAACGGAGCTTAATACGCTGATTAAAATACTGCCAATGTTAATTATCAAACACGCAATAGTTTATTATCAAACACGCAATAGTTTATGAGCACACAGTAGCACGGAGCACAGAGTAGAGATTGTCGCTAAAGAATTCTTCAATTCGCCAATCATTCACAAAAAGGTGAACGAGGCAAACCATCGTTATTATTCAGTGCTTGCACATGTTTGTAATGAAATAGATGATATCCAGAAGAATTCAGTAGTTTCAACATGTAGTACTGGCGAACTCTGAATTCTCGAGCTGCATCATTGGTACTAATGCGGAGATTTAGCTTGCGTTGGTCATTGCGTTTTCGATAGCCAGACTTATTACTGACCACCTCGAGCACCTCTATGTGACGGAGTTGTGAACTCTCAAAGTCTAACAGCCTTTAGCTTGCTGCCACCAATAGTAAAACCGTTACAAAAAAGGGAGATGAAAGTGATATTACTAACTATCTACCAATTGCTCTAGTCCCAGTCCTTCAAAAAATATTCGAAAGGGTTGGGTTTTGAAAATTATGTAAATTTATAGTAATAAAACAAATTCAGCATGGTTTCCAAAAAAGGAAATCCAAAACACATGCTGTGTGTACATTAAGTAAAGGAAGTATTGCAAAATGTAAATCAAATTAAAAAAAGAGCTATTGCCCCAATTACAATCAGCCACTGCTCATGTCGCTGCCGGAAATATTTCCCTAAATACTTCTGCGGCAATAACGACGCGAGTGGGACACTCAGCCTTCATTTTACTCTTCTTTAATGATAAACTCGCAACAATGACGGACGTCGAATTTGTTTGTGTGGCAGCATTATGTCTGCTCAGTATAAGTAGCTACTACTTGCAATTTGTGGTTTTTATCATGAGGGTCCTATATTACCCGCTGTTGGCGACGCGCCTATAAGAATATTTAAATTTATTAGTTAACCGATTACGAATAGCTTCTAAAAAGCAAGTTATCGAGCAATAATATTCTAATAAGAAAATGCTTAGTTGAATCTTAAAGAAATATCGAATTAATGATATGAAGATCTTGGGTTCGACTCCCAGGCCGGAATAGTTCATCGTTTTCTTAGTAATATCTTTTAATAAATTCATATAGGGAATTTTTAAGATATAAATTATGTTACCGGATTTGTTTCCCGGTTGAAATGATGTTAATTTGAAGAAATATTAAAATAAAGTTAGAGACCGGATTTGTTCCCCGGTCGAGATGATCGCTGTGCATAAGTAGAATTAATGGAAATTGATTGCATAAGTATTGTCTTATGTGAGTTTGATATGTTTTGTATGAAAACAAATGCCTATTTTCAATGTATTGATTCATGAAATATTTTGTCTATGTTATCTGATAAGAAACATGATAACTGATAAGAATCTGATTAGAAATAGTTTCCTACAGTTTGAGAATTGTGTAGAAGCAGTTATTCACCTAGTATTGTTGATATTAGTGTATACTAAACTTTCCATTTTTACTGATAGTCGATAGCCGTGCAAAAGTTAGTTGTTCAAATAGTGTGAGATAAGAAATACAAGTTGTAAGGGGGTCGGCGCTAATGAACTTACCACTACACGACAAGCAACACGCCTACAGTCTAGGCAAATCAACAGAATCGGCACTTCATCAGGTAATTACTAAGATTGAAGGGGCCATCCAAAACAAAGAAATATGTCTAGGTTCCTTCATAGATATAGAAGGTGCTTTTGACAGAACAAACTTCTCCAGCATAAAAGGTGCACTCAGTAGACATAAAGTTGAACCGGCACTGATTGACTGGATAGTTTACATGCTCAGTACACGAATAATAAAGATTGCTGGTGAATCTCAACCAATCCTAATTAAGAAAGGTTGCCCGCAGGGTGGGGTCCTCTCACCTCTCCTGTGGAATATGGTCATTAATGAACTCATCAGCAAATTAAATACTAATCACTTTTATACAGTAGGTTATGCTGATGACCTGACTATACTGGTCTCGGGAAAGACAGCTAGCATAGTGTGCGACCTGACCCAAGCGGCTCTCCGTATAGTGGAGAGATGGTGCAGGGAATACGACTTAACCGTCAATCCAAATAAAACGGTTTTAGTAATGTTCACACAAAAACGGATGCTGAATAACTATCACCTTCCAAGTCTTTTCAGCACAAAACTCCAGCTATCCTCTGAGGTAAAATATTTAGGTCTTACTTTGGACAGCAAACTTAACTGGAATAAAAACATAGAAAACAAAATCAACAAAGCTAGTATAACTTTCTGGCAATGCAGAAACATGATTGGCAAAAGATGGGGACTGACGCCAAAAATCATACTGTGGCTTTACAAAACTGTAATCCGGCCCATGATCACATACGGCGCTCTGGTATGGTGGACCAAGACCAATGAAGCCACTACAATTAAGAAGCTTCAGCGCTACCAGAGACTGGCATGTATGGCTGCCACAGGCTGCATAAGAACTACGCCAACAGCAGCCTTGGAAGCGATGCTGGAGCTAACTCCGCTTCATCTACATATACAACAAGAAGCGACTTTAGCTGCCATCAGACTCAAGACCCTAAATCTTTGGAGTAAGAATAGTGTCCCTCATACAGGCATAATTGATAGAATCTACTCAGCAATTCCTATCCTACAAGCCAAATACGATAGGATTCCTAAACAATTTGTTTTCGATAAGAAATACAAGATACAATTAAATGAAAACAACCAGCCGGAAGGATTAAGCCCAAAAGAGCTTAGAATTTTCACCGATGGTTCTAAAACAAAGGAAGGTGTAGGTTCTGGAGCTTTCTCTGAAGACCTCAATATTCACATATGCACACCGCTGAGTACCTATAACACGGTCTTTCAGGCGGAATGTATGGGTATCATTCAAGCGGCCATAGCAATAGATGCTAGGAAGGTTAATGACTTCCCCATCAGAATACTGACCGACAGTAGGGCGGTACTACAAGCTCTGAGTTGCAATGGGGTGAACTCGGGACTAATATATGAATGCCATCAACGATTAAATGAGGTATGTAAAAACAACAATGTGACTCTACAATGGATAAAGGGACACAGTGGATCCAGAGGCAACGATGCAGCGGACGAACTGGCCAGAAGAGGATCGGCTCTGGCCACTATAGGGCCGGAACCAATCATACCAATCCCCTTTGGTAACGTTCGTTCAATGGTACGTAGACACTTCACTAATCAACACGCTCAGCTTTGGAAAAATCTAACAGACTGTAGACAAGCTAGGGAGGCCCTACCTGTAATAAACAGTCGCTTAACCAAAGTTCTAATGAGACTGAACAAGCCGCAGATAAGGATAGTAACTAGTGCTATCACAGGACATGGCACCTTTAACAAACATCTATTTACTATAGGTGTTACAGATAGTCCCCTGTGCAGGGCATGTATGGGGGAGGAAGAAACGGCGGCCCACGTGCTACTGAAATGTCCGGAGGTCGCTACGTACAGGGCTAAACATCTCGGCACGCCGGGATCACTCCCCGAAGTTGCATGCAACATCAAGGGACTGTTGAGCTTCTTCGGGGAGATCTCATGGCTCGAATAATCACATTATTCCTGCCCACACGCAAAATACGCGCAGAGACGTGGAGTTGCGGAAAACAGCCCGTTGCAAACTAGTGTGAGATCATAGACGCACGCTAGCCACGTACTTAGGAGGCCAAATATGTAGAAATTCAAATATTTGCAATTTCGGCGATTTATGTGTGTAATGACTTGTGAAACATTTCAGATTGATTGTACGTTTAAAAGAGGTTAATTCTGTGTTATTTTTATGTGAAAATTCCAGTGAATAAGTGAAATAATGATAGTTTTGTATAAGAAATTTAAAAGTGTTTTAATAGTGAAATGAATAGAGAAATTGTAAATTAAACTGTTGTATTAGTTAAGATAAGTATAATTTCAAGTGGAAAACATTGTTTTAACTTTCTATGTTAAATATTTAAGAAATTTCAACTTGTTCAATGTGAGTAAAATATGCATATTTTGTTAAATAAATAAAAGGTTTTTTTGTGATATAAAAATGTAACGTATATCGTAGTAAAGATATTTTTTTGTGCTATCTTTTAAGTAAATTGTATAAATGTATGTCTTATACAAAATAAATTATTGAGAAACCGTGAGAGAGTGATAATTAAGTTGCGCGAGCGCGCAAATGGCGCGGCTCACTTTCGCGTATAGCTCAGGGGTAGCTCAGTAAACGAGTTTTCTTGCAATTCGTTCGGGAATCCTTCAGGATTAGTTCAGGAAAAAGTGCAAAACCAGCAGTCAATAAGAACAAGAAAGAAAAAGTATGGGGAAGTGATGGGGAAAAGTGATTACTCTCTCACGGAACGGTTTGAAGATAATTGCTGTTTTATTCCCAAGGAATTCTTCCCTCAAAATAATACAGTCCATATCGAAGAATTAAGGCGTTGGGACCGGGACGACTTCGGAAGACCCGTAATCCCCGCCTGAACCTATTTTCTGAAAAGGAAGAGGTTATCGCCCTTGTGTGTTACTCCGTTGCGGAGATCACATACGTTGTTCCCGAACCCAACGTAGGCGTTATAGGAGGCCGGATCGAGAGAAGCCTCGATTCCTTCCTTCTGTTTTTTAGTTGAACGTTTACGAACGCTGGGTTCCTTTTCAAGAGGACCTTGCGAGCCTGGTTCCTTTTCAATTGGTCCTTCGCAGCCGGATCAGGAGGACCTCCCGAACCTGGTTCCTTTTCAATTGGTCCTTCGCAGCCAGGATTAAGGAACCAGCTGTGGACTGCTGGTTATGGAAAAAGAAGACCTTCGGAGCCGAGTGAAGATCAGCAACCGAAAGAAGCCGGAGGTTTGAGCTGAAGCAACAGGACCAAAGGTCAGAAGACCAGGTCAGCGCAGAAGGACTGGACCTGGAAATACCGGAAGAAAGAAAACCGGGATTGCGGCTTGGGGCGTGTGCTCGCATGGGGCACGTATCGCAGCCAGGCGCAGGTGTCTTGTGAAGGCACTCATCGTGGCCAAGCAGGGCTTGGCATTTTTCCTGTCGGGCAAGCGTGCTCGGCATTTCTTGTCGGACGACCGTGTCTGGCATTTCCTGTCGGACGATCGTGTCCGACATTTCCTGTCGGACGACCGTGTCCGGCATTTCCTGTCGGGTCATCAGAGGGTGCAAGAAGAAGAAGCATCCACCGCTGCTGCTGCCAGGCGAGGGTGCTCGTGGGCACCTGACTGCATCGCGGCCGGAGGAGGGCGCTTGGACGAGGCGTCACCGGCGACTGGGCGACGAAGCGCAGCATACATCCCGACCACCTAACGGTGCCAAACGGTTGGGCTCTGGCACAACACCTTCGGGTGGAGCAGATCTCTCGAGCGAGACTGCGCTTGCACTACCGCTCGACTGTTTCGTTATATTCCTTGGCGGGACAGTTCCTAAACCTTTCCTCCATTCCATTCCTGCACGACTCCATCCCTGGACGGCTCACCTCGGTAGGCCCCGTTCAGGATTGATAGGGCTGATAGGGCTGTTAGGGTGGTAGTAAAGTTGTAGGGTTGAGAGATAAAGGGGGGGAGGGGTAGTGGGGTTAGGTTGGGGTGTATAAGGGTTGTAGGTAAGGGGTTGTAGGGACCGTAGGGACAGTTAGGGACTGTAGGCCAACAATCACCTTCCTGCAAGATGAAGAAGGCACAAGACCAGACAGAGAGGAGCGAAGGAAGCAGGGCAAGAACAGGGCTCTCAAGAAAGGCTAGAGGTGGAATCATCTGGAGCGACCACAGCTACTGCTTCGAGTGGAACAACTCCTTCAAGTGGAGCCACCACCGATACGTCCACATGCACGTGGGACTCAGGGACGTCCATGGCAACGACGAGCAACAGGACGGACACCAGTGGTACGCAGGCCAGCACCGCACAACAATCCGTTATATCCAGGAGTGAAACGGTAGCTGAAAAAGTAGGTCAAAGGACCGAAGAAGCGGCATCGTCAAGGACAGTAATCGGGCACACTAGTGACAAAGGGTCACAGAGAGGTAGTAGGTCATCGCGATCGGCGAAGCTGAAAGCCGAATTAGAGGCGCGGATTAAATTCGAACGCTCAGAGCTCGAACGAGCACAGGCAGCTGCTGCCTTAGCCAAGTCTCAATTGGAGTTGGCACGACTCAACCGAGAAGAGGAGATCGACTCGAGTGAGGATGATGAAGAGCGGAATACTCAGGTGGAACCTTTCGTAAGGAGTTGGGTTCAACAGACCATAATGAGCGCGCCGGTTAGTGTAACGCAACCCGATATTACTGATAAGGAAGCGTGTAAAGGATCACGCCGCAAAGGGGCGGAGATCGAGCACAACCAAGGAAATGTACAGAAAACACACGCGAGTGAGGTGTCAGAATTGACCGAAACGATTGTGAGTGCAATAAAGATAGCGGGAAAAGATAAGTCTTCCCAGCTTCATTTCCTCCAGGAATTACCGGTGTTCGATGGAGACCCGGGTGAATGGATAGTTTTCAAAACGGTGTTTGAAGACACAAGAAGCCAATTTTCAGTGGTGCAGAATGTCGCACGCCTTAGGAGGGCATTAAAGGGCACCGCTAAGGAAGCGGTTAAGTCGTTGTTGTTTACTTTGTGTGAACCTGAAGAAATAATGAACGCACTCGAAAGAAGATTCGGTAGGATTGAGATGCTTATTCTAGCCGAAATCGAGAATGTAAAGCGTATGCCAAGATTGGCAGAAGATTGCCGGAATATAGGATCTTTTGCAAGTCGTATTACGAACGTGGTTGCCACAATACAAGCATTGAATCAACCACAGTATTTATACTCACCGGAGTTAGTAAACCGCATAGTAGAAAAACTCGGAACTATGATTAAATTTAAATGGTTTGAATATCGAGCTCAGCATCCTTTGGAGCCAGAGTTACAGAAGATGGCCAAGTTTTTAAATTTATTGAGTGAACAATTTGGAACGTCCTTAAGCAATGAAAATGTGCCTGAAAAACGGAAGCGTCCTGAATTCAGGAAGCAAACTGTACACACTGCAAAGGGGTGTGTACGCAACCGTGTCAAGAGCGAGCGCTATGAGCGCCGAAGTAATACGAGCGAGCGTCTAGAACGCCGAAATAATAAAGGGCACAACCGACAAGTGGTTATGATAACCCAGGACAAGCCTGTAAGTCGGGTAACACATAAGTGTGTTATATGTAACAAGGAGCACTCTATAGTGAGTTGTTACAAGTTTAAGAACATGAATAATCGCGAGAAATGGGACGCGGTAAAAAAAGCGAAAGTATGTTTCCAATGTTTGTCACCTAATCATAGGAGGTTAGAGTGCAGAGCGAAAAAGTGTGGTGTAGAGGGATGTAGAATGTCACATCATCGGATGCTACACCGATACCCCAATGAAAATACCTCGCCGCAAGGGGACGAGGGGGGTAAAGAGGCTCAAATTACAACTGTTAGTACAGTAAATGCACTAGCATGTGCATACTTAAAGATTATACCGGTCGAGTTGTATGGACCTAGAGGAAAGGTCAAGACAAAAGCTCTTCTGGATGAGGGATCAACCATGACACTCATAGAGGAGTGGATGGCTCAGAAGTTAGCGCCTCGCGGACGTAAAGAAGAATTACGTATTGAAGCCGTGGGAGGTAAGCGAATTAACGACGACAGTTCGTATCGCTTAAACGTTAAGATAAAAGGCATTTACTCGAACGACTTAGAGGAGATGAGTGTACAAACAATTAAGTCACTTAACCTTTCTCCGCAGTCAGTAAGCCGAGAATTATTGCAACGGTGTTCTCATTTGACACCGATTAAGGACGAGTTGATGTATGAGAGGTCCAGACCTACCATATTAATTGGCCAGGACAATTGGCATCTCATAGTTACTCGTGAATTAATTTCAGGAGGTAAGAACCTACCTGTAGCATCGCTCACCAAACTTGGATGGGTTTTACATGGTCACATATCGGGTGGCATCAAACCAATCAAGATTGTTAACCACATTTCCACCAAGAAGGAGGAGGACATGGATAAGTTGATCAAAAATTATTTTAGTTTGGAATCTCTGGGAGTGTCTGCGAGAAAGCCCGCGAACGACCCAGAAGAACGAGCTTTAAATATTTTGAGCAAAACGGTACGTCGTATACCTAACAATAGGTACGAGACTGCTTTGTTATGGCGCACAGACAATGAGTGCATGCCGTCGAATAGAGCGCAGGTTGAAAGTCGCCTGTTTAATATCGAAAAGAAGCTCGATAAAAATAGCGAGTTGAAAAAGGAATATGAGAAGCAAATTGAAAATGTCATTTAACGGTTACGCAGAGAAAGCGAACCATATTTCCATTTCCCCACGCAAGTGGTATCTTCCTCACTTCGCAGTGACTCACCCACAGAAAAAGAAAATAAGGATAGTTTTCGACGCCGCCGCAAGGACGGGCGGACGTTGTCTCAATGATGCATTGTTAACCGGACCGGACTTATTAAAGTCGTTGTTTGGAGTTCTGCTACGATTCAGAGAAGGAAGCGTGGCAGTGATGGCAGACATTAAAGAAATGTTCCTGCAAGTGAAAATCCGGGAAGAAGACAGGGATAGCCTTCGATTCTTATGGCGGCACAAGCGTGACGCGCCACCGGAAGAGTATAGAATAACGTCACAAAACGTGGCAGACGACGCCACTAGAAATTTTCCTTCCACCTTCGATGTAAGTCATCGCTGGTTTCAAGGACCTGAATTCCTCAGGAAAAGTCCTGATTCATGGCCCAAACAAGTGGACACCATAAATAGCTTAGAAACAGGTGAAGAAAAATCGCCAAAGGGCGTAAATGCGCTGAGAAAGCAAGAACCGTTAAGTCTACCCGACTACGGACGATTTAGCAGCTTTAAGAAATTCCTTAGGGCAACTACACGCACCTTACAAGCGGTAGAAAAATTCAAGAGTTTAAGAAAGTCGGTTAAAGGATCCGACAACGCAGCCGAAAAGTCGGTTATGTGTTCCAACGAAGTTTTAGCAAAGTCGGTTAAAGGACCCGATGGCGCGTTGGACATAGCACTCTTGAAAAAAGCTGAATTATTAATTTGGAGGTTTATTCAAGACGAGTGTTTCCATTCGGAAATAAAATGCGTGAAAGCAGGCAAAAGCGTTGAAAGAAGTTCACGCTTAAGTAAATTATCTATGGAAATAGGAGAAGATAACTTACTCCGTTTAAATGGGCGTTTACCGTTTAAGTCTAATTTGACCGAGGAAAGTAGAAAACCTGTCGTATTAGACGGTAAACACGAAATCGTTAAAATGATGATTAGAGAAGTTCATCATCATTTTGGACATGCCAATCACCAAACGGTGATGAATGAGGTGAACCAAAAATTTTATGTCTTGAACCTGCGTAATGTAGTACGAAGTGTGTCACATCATTGTCAGTGGTGCAGGACATACAGGTCAAAACCGCAGAACGTGCCACAAGGAAATATTCCTCTAGAGAGAATAGCTCACAATGAACCACCTTTTACATGCTCAGCCGTGGATTATTTCGGACCTATGAGTGCGACTATAGGAAGGCGACACGAAAAACGTTGGGGCGTTTTATTTACGTGTCTGACCATCAGAGCAGTACATCTGGAATTAGCAGCCTCATTGACACCAGCGTCAATGATAATGGTTTTGAGGCGATAGTGAAATGAATAGAGAAAGTGTAAATTAAACTGTTGTATTAGTTAAGATATGTATAATTTCAAGTGGAAAACATTGTTTTAACTTTCTATGTTAAATATTTAAGAAATTTCAACTTGTTCAATGTGAGTAAAATATGCATATTTTGTTAAATAAATAAAAGGTTTTTTTGTGATATAAAAATGTAACGTATATCGTAGTAAAGATATTTTTTTGTGCTATCTTTATAAGTAAATTGTATAAATGTATGTCTTATACAAAATAAATTATTGAGAAAACCGTGAGTGAGTGAGTGATAATTAAGTTGCGCGAGCGCGCAAATGGCGTGGCTCACTTTCGCGTATAGCTCAGGGGTAGCTCAGTAAACGAGTTTTCTTGCAATTCGTTCGGGAATCCTTCAGGATTAGTTCAGGAAAAAGTGCAAAACCAGCAGTCAATAAGAACAAGAAAGAAAAAGTATGGGGAAGTGATGGGGAAAAGATTTTTGCTTGAAGATAATTGCTGTTTTATTCCCAAGGAATTTTTCCCTCAAAATAATACAGTCCATATCGAAGAATTAAGGCGTTGGGACCGGGACGACTTCGGAAGACCCGTAATCCCCGCCTGAACCTATTTTCTGAAAAGGAAAAGGTAATCGCCCTTGTGTGTTACTCCGTTGCGGAGATCACATACGTTGTTCCCGAACCCAACGTAGGCGTGATAGGAGGCCGGATCGAGAGAAGCCTCGATTCCTCCCTTCTGTTTCTTAGTTGAACGTTTACGAACGCTGGGTTCCTTTTCAAGAGGACCTTGCGAGCCTGGTTCCTTTTCACCCGCTCAATTTCATAACACTAAAAATTTAATTGTTTTATCATTACTTAATATCATTAAAACACAGGATAGATTAATAAACGAATTGCCGTTTTTAAACGTAGCACGTTCTTTCTCGGTCGAACTTCGGCGGCAAGTGAGTGAATTAGGCATGAGACCGATATGTCAAAACCAAACTAATAACATAATGTTACCAAAATACCATATCATATCGATAAACCTAAGTACATAACCTTTATCACATATCCAACTAAAACCAACTACCTTACAAACGTACGAAAACGAAACCGAAACGCATAACGCAAACTGTGGAACGATCTGCCAAAACGAAAAACGGCCCAAGAACTAACTTTTTTTTTCGCCCGAAGCAATTAAGGGCAACTCTCCGGTAACGGGGGAGGGAGGTAAGAGAATGCTCATAGCATACCACGCAGCCGGCTGCGTGGTTATGTGGAGACTTTTACCCACTAAACTCCACCTTTTGGGATTGGCTTACTGATCTGACGAGAGATCTTAAAGCCGTAAACGGACGCGACCCTCCTTGGCAGAAAGGGGGGCGCAAGCGGCTAAAAGCCACTTAGAAGTGTGCCTAACTAAGGCAGATTAAGGGATGTGTTAAGTAGGCTCGGCCTGAGTCGCCAGGAGGCAGTTCAGGTCAGCTGAAAGCTTGTTGGGGGGTCCGAGAGAGTTTCTCGGTCTGCGCACACTATAGCGAGTATGAAGAGGGGCTGCATAGGCAGCTGTCTCACGAATGAGGCGATTTGAGTGGGAGAACTAACATCGCATCGATTAGTTCGTGGACCGTTTTGCTTCGTTGATATTCGTCGCTTCTCGTTCTTGCAACGATACCATAAATAAGTACAGAAAGAGATGAAGCGAATGTGGATTTTGTTGCGATGTTTTGTTTGTTTTTACACAACGGTGCACATCGCGAAATATTATTAACCTAAAGCAATAAAGTCGAATTTGAATGGTTAAAATTTCCAAAATTTTAAGTTATGAGAGTTATCAAATTTTAAATGACCCTCAGGGTATTAGACACAAGGCTTGGATTTGTATGACCATATTAAATTTTATATACGTTTTGGATAGAAAGTTTTGAATTTGATTTTTTTTTCAAAACGCAACAATTAGAAATTACACACTTGACCATAGTAGCGCGTGCCGTTCTCTTATAGCTCGTTTACACTCTCGCCTCGCGCCTCGTCTCGTACCTCGGCCTCGCAACTCGCGTATTGTTGCGGGGCAACGAGTGCCTGTTTACACTCTCGCGATGCGTTCACCGTTCAGTTTGCGTTGAGCCAACAACGACGGAAAACCTCGATATAACAGCATCAACTCTTGCCTTAATAAGTATTTATCGATGCTTGACCATTTTAAAAAGGAAATTAAAAAAAAAATCCAAACACAAAAGTATCAAAACACAGATGCGTTGTCACCTCTGAGGACTAAGATGAAATACCTCGTTTATAGTAAAAAAGTATCTCCGGATTTCTACACTCACCATACGAAACACAGCAGTATTAAGCTGCTATTTTACGCTGGTTTTCTCTGAGAGCGTGGTCCTACCCCGGTCGAGCCGACCCATTTGTGCTACAATTATATAGCTACAGTTCTCTGTTGAAAGCAAAATTATAGCTTGTTTGTTACACATATTGCAAAAAGAAAATGTTTCATAGGTATTGCAGAAAATTAAAGCAAACAACATACGCTAATAACGTGCACGTGCATCGTTGCTGACATGATAGAATAAAATTTAAATAATTTTATGAAATAATTTTAGAGGTCTATTCTTTAACAAAAGAACCTCAATAACATTTTAACTTAAAATAATGAACTTGCACGGAAGGGCCCCCTAAACCAACTAAAACGCGAGTGTCCCTCGCGAGGCCCTTTGACTCGTGGCTGAAAAACGCCTCCGACGCGAGCGCCGTGAGTGGGCGAGGCGAGCTGCGAGGCGAGCCACGAGCTAGCGATTACACTCGCAAGTCGTAGCTCGCCTCGCGACTCGCCTCGCCGCTCGCGCGAGAGTGTTAACGGTCTATTAGATATTATTTCTATAAAATTATTAGTTTTTGACGTTGCGTTCGTGCATTTATTTGCAGTATTTTTGTGCATTTTGTTCATTAGTTTTAATTCAGGCAGTTATGTGTACAACAACAATAAACAAATATAGTTTAAGTTTATTAAGACTCGAAATAATTTTTTAATAAGAGTTTCAAAATGTCGCGTAAGGCTAGTGAAATATAGTCTCACTTTGATAAAAAAGACAATTTCGTGTACCTTACTGCTTGCAAATTTTATCAAAAAAGTTGTCCTATATATCTTCTACTGGGAACTTAAGTTCTAACTCAAGAAAGTTTTCTGCTAATCCTAAGCCTAGTTAAGCATGAAGAATACTCGCCAACTTAAATAATCATTTATAAATAGACTACTTTTAATAATCTAAGTAATTCGTACAATAAATATTTTGCACAGTTTGCGGTTATGTTTCGGTTGTCGTTTGCGCATTCAGTAGCAAACCATAACCACTTACATCGATATTTGAAAACGGTTTTACCAATTACGATACGAAAAGTAAATATCGGTTATGTAACTGTAGCATGAACAAACTGAAAACGCCCATGCTTAGCGAGAATGTAAACACTCGCTCCCGCTTGCGCTGCCCGTCCTTTGACTTTCGCACGAAAAACCGACAATCGAGGGAGCGTCGGGCAGCGGCAGCGGCAGCGGCGTGGGCAGTGACAGCGCGAGTAGCCTATTTACATACTGCTCTGCCCACTTCCCTGCCCAAAAAGCCTGAATATAAATGGGGCATTACACTCAGCCTTGTTAGGCAGGGAAGCGCCCTCGCACAAGAAATGGATCTGAGGCCTAGTCTTTCACTGCTGGTCGTATGAGGAAGCTCAAGTTTAGCGAGCTATGAAAATTGAAAAGGGAAACTCCCTTTTTAAATTTTCTGCATGATAGACTTCGAACTGAGAATATCCACAATAGAACTAGACCACAGAACCACATAGGAAAGTGGATCAGTAGCTTAGTGGCAACGGGATTGTCAATAGCTTTATTCCCCCATCATTATCATTATTAAAGTCCATGGACGTTAATACATATTTTTTGTGTCTTTTGAATGTTTGTAAATAAAATATTATATTGACTCTTTACGATGCGTGAGTTTTGAGTGAATTATAAACAATGAAGACTTCAGTGCGTAGGGCTTATGAATGAAGATAACGAGTTGCGGTGCCGGTGTGAATGCGTGCCAGCCGCTATTTTGGGCGGGCGTCCGGCGCAGGCGCGGGCGCAGAATCAGTCTAGCGCCGGGCTTCTTTCGGTATTTGTCGAACTCACGCTCCGTGCTCGTTAGCGATTTTGTTTTTGAACTACCTTGTTCTTCAAAGAATTAGTTATTTCCATTGCATAAATTTGACTTAGTTGATTGTTCTTTTTTAAGTTAGTCTTTCTCTAAAATTGTAGAACTTAACGCCGACAAGTTTAAGTCAAACGTTACTTTCAAATAGCCGCTACCGGGAGTTTTGTATGAGTATCAATTAATGTAACTTATAGAAATTGTAAATATTAAATGTTACGCTATAACAAAATCGTCTGTGTCCTGAGTTATCAACGTAGCTTCTTTTCCAGAAAAAGCAATGAAAGGTACTAAATGTAGTGGTTTGCACGACCATAACAGCTTGTCTCGCTTAATTTTAATCTTTTCAATTGTTTAGTGGTTTCTTCGTCGTTTAAGTGTTGGAGTGGACACTGTTAAACCAGAAACTAGATAAACCTATACCGTAAATTGTGTTTACTTAATTTATTACGAGTACATTGTGACGTAACGATCTGTGAATTTAAGGTCCGAAACCGTCTATATAACTGGATATTGGTGTCTACACAATGACAGATTGGCGCTACTTGGAACTTTCGAAATGTTTTTAATGTTACTACCTTTTAAAACGACATATTATGCATTGTCGCGGATATTGGGGATTATTTAACAAACGAGAAGAAGCCAAGAAGTGTATAGTTTATACCAGTCATCGCATATTTGAGTCCCTTGGTTTATACTCACAGCTTACGTAATCTAGTGCACATTCATTGAAGTGTCAACATAGGCGTGTATTTTTCTTAGTTATTAGGAATATGTGTAAAATAAGAAGGCAGGCTTATGTGTCATTAGCTCATCAGTCATGACTTACACGTATTGCTTACTTAGTTTTAAATCTATACACGTACAAGTCTATCGTCTTTGCAACCTATATTTTTCATATATCCCATTTTTAAGGCAACTGCACGCATGGCCGTTAGTTATTTAATTATAGTAGTGGGGCAACCCAGTATGGAGGTGACCCTAGTACGGTAGTGATGCCAACATATTGACGACATCCTTATTTTTATTGCTTCTTAAACGAGTGCGACGACCGTATCACCCCCACGGTTGAACTGTGTGTGTGGCCTCGCAACTGTACTATTCACAGGGCTCTGACTAAATAAGTTTGACTTTATCGATTAGATAATTTTTATTTACTACGCTATTAAATTGTTACATTTACACTAGCATTGTGTTAAAATATCTGAATTATTAAAAACGACTATTACTAAGTGCATATTTGCAGGTATTGTTTGTTTGCAAAACAACCTTTCATTATTAGTTACTGTTTGATAGAATTGAGTTGTAATTGTAATGAATGCGGAAATACATAGAAGATGCAAAATTTTGGATGATTTGCATTAATACTAATATTGCGGTTTTTCCATGCCAAAGGACCATGCTGCAGCCATATTAATTGTATAGTTGTAGCACGAATGGGTCGGCTCGACCGGGGAAGCACCACGCTCTCACAGAATACCAGCGTCACATAGCAGCTTAATGCTGCTGTGTTTCGTATGGTGAGTGTAGAGAACCGGAGACCCTTTTTACTAGAAAAGAGGCTTTCCATCTTATTCCTCAAGGCTGACAACGCATCTGCATTTTGATTCGCAAACGAGGATGGATGTAGATGTCTTTGGGCCACAGCAACCACTTACCATCACTGTGGTGGTGGACTGCGTGCTCGCTTGTCACCCTTTTCCTATAAAAAAAGAAATTGCGGAGGATGATTTTTTATTCTTTTATTGTTTCACAAAATTCTGCTGATCTGCTGTGCTAATTTAAAAGGTAGTAGGTATTCATGCACCATTGATTGGTGGACAAATATTATCTTCGTAGAATATTAACTTGAATTATACACATTTTATATGGCTTTATATATTTCATCAATTTACTATAGTATCGTATTCATGTGAATAAGTGTAAAATCGTGTAATTAAACGCATTAAACGCGGTAATAAAATTGACGCGATTATCATATTAGATACGAACTGTAAATTTCCATGTTCGTTGCCACTGGTCGAGACTGCTGTCATTATCGAATTTTATGACGTTTTATATTATTATCTGGTCCCTAGATTACAGAAATGATTAACAAAGAAAAATAACATTCAGTGCACGTCAACAGATGTTGTAAAAGTGGACTGTTTATTTGGTGTTTTACTGTGACTACTGGTCCCATGTGCGGTGTTCTCGCGTTACTTAGTCCGGGTAACAGCGAGGGTTGTGTGTGTAGTGCGAAAATGAGCGAAAGGCGACCGCGGCCGCGTCCGCGTCGACGTAACGAACTGCATGAAAAGCAGCAGGACTTACTCCTTGCATGGAGCGACGGTGAGTCATTAATGCATCAATAAACTAAGCATAAGTAAATAGACAAGAACATTTTGCTAAACCATATTTAGTAGAGTGTAATTTGTTTTCAAACAATGTCTTGCTATATGTTCACGGAATATAATTTCTTGAAATATTATAAATAATGAACATGTTCCTAAATGATATGTGTACAGAGACTCACGCTAAGTTTCGCTTAAATAAGTAGGTATACAAATAAGGTGGGAAAATATATGTATCAGTGATGATGTCAGTATACAAAGACACCAGAGTCTATTGAAGTTGTGTAAAGTATTGATTGAAACAATTAATACCTTTGCAATAATTACAGTCGTTAAAGTAAACGTAAGTTCTTAATTTTACGAGTACACATTCAATGCGATCGTGAAGAATATGTAAATATAACATAGATATTTTTAAATTTAAAAGTTTAAAAGCTTTAAGTTAACGATCATCCATATGTATTTGATTTAGGTATAATATGTACACGTTTGAATGTCATAATTGCTCTAAGTTGTGCTAATAAAAGATTTAAAGATCGAAATTACCGTTTTAATGGAGGATGCCGGTTTAACAATGATGAAACGGACCCGATTCGTCTATCGCTCTTCACCATTTTTGCTCTATGATAAAGGAAGTAAAGTAGTGTGAGGTACACTGATCGACAAACTGTTTAACCATTACAAGATCTGCAGTTAGAAACCATACAATATCCTTTGTACTCGCTAGACCTAGCCCCAACGGATTAATATTTTTGTTGCTATTTGGACAATTTCGTCATAAACTTTGTATGGCCAGAGATACCCTGAGGTCTAACGCAAAGGTACATAAATGATTTTCCCTCGTTCTCTCCAATGGCAGAAATGTAGGTAAATACTTCGTTTAGGGGGTTTGAATTATTCATTACGACAAAACGGCAAAATCTATTTGGCATTATGAACATATTTTTATTTATTTAAAACAGAAACAGAACATCACGTAAGTGAAAGTTCCTGTTAACTTTTCTCGTAATACATAAGTATTTGTATCAATCATGGTATCATCATCATCATCGTCGAGTACATGCTCATCGCTCTTGCCATATTTGTGGTTTGGGCATGCTTGATTCTTACTTCTCACAAGCAGGGGAGCATAAAATATTTTGGACTGAAACTATTCTTGCCGTGTAGTGGCGGTTAAGAATATCCACTACCCCATATCTTCCCGTGGGTGTCGTAAAAGGCGACAGAGGGAAACAGGCAGGAGATGGGCAGCAGCATCTTCCTGATAACAACAATTACACAAAAAAAACTGCGGTTGCCAACCCGCTCGCCAAGCGTGGCAACTATGGCAATATACCCCCCATGAACAATAACACAAATAGACGGCCCCCAGTCCCCGGCGGCCCCGCTATTCCTGGCTACGGTGGCGACCATGGTAACGGCGGGGCAGGGGGTGCTAAGAATCTCCGGTGGAGGTTCGGTTGCCACCTACGACGACTCGACCTGGCAACATTTAACGCACGCACACTGAGGACTGACGAGAAGATCCTGGAGCTGGAAGAAGAGATAGACAAGTTGCACTGGAGTATTATAGGATTATCCGAGGTCCGAAGAGAGGGGGAGGACACGGTGATTCTCGAATCCGGCAACTTGTTCTATCACCGGGAGGGCGACCATCTGTCCCAAGGAGGTGTCGGATTTATCGTCCACAAGTCTCTCGTCAACAACGTTGTAAATATTGGGAGTGTGTCGACGAAGGTCGCGTACCTGATACTCAGAATCACCAAACGGTATTCGCTGAAGGTCATACAGGTTTACGCACCAACCCCGGCACATCTCGATGAGGAGGTGGAGGAAATGTATGAGGATATTTCCAAAGCCATGCATTCCTCCAAAACCCACTACACGGTGTTGATGGGAGACTTCAACGCAAAACTAGGCACAAGAGAAAGCGGTGAGCTGAAGTTAGGGAAATTTGGAGTAGGGCAACGGAACCGAAGGGGCCAGCAGCTGGCCGACTTTATGGAGAAAGAGGGACTCTTTATGATGAACTCTTTCTTCCAGAAGCGGCCCCACAGGAAGTGGACCTGGTCGAGCCCCGACGGTTCGACAAAAAATAAGATTGACTTCATTATGACGACCAGACGCCAACTGTTCAGTGATGTCTCAGTGATCGCAAGGGTGAAAACTGGCAGCGATCACCGAATGGTTAGAGGCACACTGGACCTAAACGTTAAGTTGGAGAGGTCTCGTCTAATGAAGTCAACGCTCCGTCCCCCTCGTGCTCAAATCCAGAATCCCGAAAACTTTCAGCTCGAGTTACACAACCGCTTTCAGTGCCTACAAGATTGCAATGCAGTGGACGATATGAATGACAAGCTCGTGGAAACTGTCCATGCGGTCGGAGCTAAGTTCTGCAAGACCCGCCGCAGAAGAACACAAAAACTCTCCGATCACACTCTTAATCTCATGGCTGTTAGACGGGAGATGAGGCTGCAATCGTCAACAGACTTGACAGCATACAGGCAACTGAACAGACAGATCTCCAAATGCATGCGGCGAGACTTACGCAACTTTAATACTGCTCGTATTAAAGAAGCGATCGAGCGGAACCAGGGCTCCAAAGTCTTTGCCAGAGATCTGTCTGCCCGTAAGAGCCAACTGTCAAAGCTGAAGACTGAGTGTGGCAGCATCGTTTCCGGGACACCTGAGATTTTGAGTGAGATTGAGAGGTTCTATGGGCAGCTGTACACATCATCGTTGGAGCCACACGTAAGTGTGAGTAACGATCCAAGAGCAAGTCTTATCCGACACTATTCCGATGATATCCCGGACGTCAGTCTAAGCGAGATTAGAATGGCTCTCCAGCACCTTAAAAACGGCAAGGCCCCGGGCGAGGATGGAATTACAGCGGAGCTTCTGAAAGCGGGTGGAACACCGGTACTTAAAGTCCTTCAGAAGCTCTTCAATTCCGTCCTCCATGGTGGCACTACTCCGGAGGCGTGGAGCAGAAGCGCTGTGGTTTTGTTCTTTAAGAAAGGCGACAACACTCTCTTGAAGAACTACAGACCGATTTCCTTTCTGAGCCGCGTCTACATGCTATTTTCGAGAGTCATTACGAATCGTCTCGCACGCAGACTCGACGACTTCCAGCTTCCCGAACAAGCCGGTTTCCGAAAAGGCTTCAGTACCATATACCACATACATACCCTGCGGCGGATTGTACAGAAGACCGAAGAGTACAATCTGCCACTTTGCCTGGCATATGTGGACTATGAGAAAGCCTTTGATTCCGTCGAAATTTGGGCGGTGCTACAGTCCCTTCAGCGGTGCCAAGTTGACTGTCGGTATATCGAAGTGCTGAAGTGTTTGTACAGTAGGGCTACGATGGCTATCCGAGTACAGAACCAGAGTTCGAAACCTATCCAACTGCAGAGAGGTGTAAGACAGGATGATGTTATATCCGCGAAACTCTTCACCGCTGCGTTGGAAGACGTTTTCAAGCTACTGGACTGGAAAGGATACGGTATTAACATCAATGGCGAGTACATCACTCACCTTCGATTTGCCGACGATATAGTCCTTATGGCAGAATCGCTGGAGGACCTTAGCACTATGCTCAATGACCTCAATGGTGTCTCCCAACGCATAGGTCTTAAGATGAACATGGACAAAACAAAGATCATGTTTAATGTCCATGTCACACCTATGCCGGTAGTTGTTGGGAGCACTATGCTCAAAGTTGTTGATGAGTACGTTTACCTGGGACAAATAGTCCGACTAGGTAAGTCCAACTTCGACCGAGAGGTCAATCGACGGATTCAACTCGGCTGGGCAGCGTTCGGGAAATTACGACGCATCTTCTCGTCAGGTATACCTCAATCTCTGAAAACTAAAGTGTATAACCAGTGCGTGTTGCCAGTGATGACTTACAGATCTGAGACGTGGTCCTTCACTGCTGGCCGTATGAGGACGCTCAAGGTCGCTCAGCGAGCTATGGAGAGGGCTATGCTCGGAGTTTCTCTGCGTGATAGACTCAGAAATGAGGATATCCGCAGTAAAACCAGAGTGACCGACATAGCCCAACGGATTAGTAAGCTGAAGTGGCAATGGGCCGGCCATATAGCTCGAAGAACCGATAACCGATGGGGAAGAAAGGTTCTCGAGTGGCAGCCTCGTACCGGTAGGCGTAGTGTAGGGCGACCCCCCACTAGATGGAGTGACGACCTGGTAAGATATGCAGGAAGTCGATGGATGCAGGTGGCTCAGGACCGTGCTTTGTGGCATTACTTGGGGGAGGCCTATGTTCAGCAGTGGACTTGTGAAGGGCTGTAATGATGATGATGATGATGAAACTATTCTGTTGTGTTGAATCGTAACTTGCAATTATGGATTAGTTACTGTTATTTATGCCCCTAAATAAATAAATTATGCGACTTCATTGCATATTCTGTAATCTGAGTTTCTTGAATAACAGTAAAAAATTTGTGTGGAAATATCTCTCATTGTTATATTTTCAACAGGACTTCTGTTGCACTCTCTCTTATACGTCCTTCTCATCATTATCATAACCATTATATTCTAATAGTATTTACGATTAAGCTATTTATAGCCTATTATAAGTGCACCGCTAATCATAGCCTTCGAAAAGCACGGTCCTGAGCCACCTGCATCGATTCAAACCAAATATAATTGCAGGATGTCTGAAAGATTTTTTCCTTATTAATAATGCTGTTCATTATATATATATATATATATATATATATATATATATATATATATATATATATATATATATAAATGTTTCCCTTTAATGGTAGATATGATAAGGATATAGAACCATGAAGAATCAGAATGTGTCAAAAGGACACGTATGGTAATTCGTAATGCTGTGTTAGTCCCTACTTTAATGTAAATGCGGCCCTTAAGGAGTATGCTAGGGTTGAATCTGAATGACAGGGTGAGAAATTGCATGATATAAATGTGGTATGCAAGATGATGTCGTGACTAGGATTAAGAAAGGAATGCTTCGGTGGTTTGGTCATGTAGAAAGAATGAATGAGGAAAGAGTGACAAAGCGAATTTATATGGCAGATGTGAACGGTAGAGTCGGGAAGGCACGCCCTAGAAGAAAGTTTATCGACCAAATTGGCGATATTTTGAAAATGGGTCACGTTAGAAGTACCCTTAACCGACGAGCATGTATGCGTAGATATATGGATGTAAAGGAGGCGAAAGAGGTATGTCAGGATAGTGCCAAATGGAAGTCCGTAGTCTCTGCATACCCCTCTGGGTGACAGGCGTGAGTGTTTATGTATGTATGTTTATGTTTCCCTTTAATTGTTATAATAAATTTCATCAATTGCGATGAAAAGACGATTCAAACGAAGAATCGCATGCAGTTAAGTTCAACGTTAGGTTACTGCGTTGCGAGCTGCGGGTTCAAAGTATAAGTTCGCACGGAACAAGTATTTGTATAATCTATTAAATTATTGTTCCGTTTGTGGGTGTTTGTCTCTACAAAACAAAACAAGAATACATCCGATTGGGTGTAACTTTTATTACTAAAAAACCTTTTTAACGTTTAACATATCTCCAGGTAAATTATTTTAAACATACCCTTATAATTATAGTCATATACGCTGCAACGTGGTAAAGCCACGCTCACGACTAGTAAACCGACTAAAGTGCCACGTTTAATGCGTATAAATACTCAAATCTGTTTCACTTTAATAAGATAGACGTAACCTATGTCACTTTTTACATGTGTGTTGCAAAGTACAAGACGTCTCGCTAATAAAGATAAAAGAGAAGTCGCATTAGTACGGTCGTGGCATGCAGTTACGCTTAACATTCTAATCATACTATAGGACAGACGTGGTCACTGGCCGCATTCAGCCTGCCAGTACCAGGGATTCTCTGACGTGTTTCGCTTGCCTGGAGGAGACTATACCCATAGATCCCTGCGTATAACGGAATTAATTATTAATAACTCATATTTAAAAGAAAAGAGAGTATAGCTATTTCAAACCTTCAGCCGAATTGAGAAGAACTGAAGAAGCTCAGAAAAGCAAGCCTTTTTTTCTTCTTTGGAGTTTCGTGTTACGTAATAAATAATTATAAAGATTCTACATTCGTTGGAGCTTGAAGTAATTTGAAAGTCTAATAGAGCTACACGCAGGTTTTCCTTTCTAGAAATGCGTCACGAAAATCCTTCTATAAAGAGTGTCGCAATAAAAATGATGAGAGCCTCTGTCCTACGGTTTTATTTGTCTTACGTGCTTTGATTTCAAATATGAGGTAATATTATTACTTAAGCAAGTTAATTTAATTTAAATGCTCAATTAACGAATAGTCCAACTTAACTTACAAATTGTTATTCAGTTCATGGGTTTAT
Organism: Parnassius smintheus behrii; assembly: GCA_036936625.1. Taxonomy (NCBI): domain Eukaryota; kingdom Metazoa; phylum Arthropoda; class Insecta; order Lepidoptera; family Papilionidae; genus Parnassius; species Parnassius smintheus. The sequence goes on from JAUPFT010000011.1 coordinate 21,257,526, forward strand.
TGGACTACATTGGATTAAACCTTTTTAGCATTGAATATTTCAAAACCATGTCAAGTGGTTGTAGAGAGTTTCACCTGTAAATGAAAATGAAGCGTATGCTCTGAATTTGTTTGAAAGCCCCTCGACTGGATCGATTCGGCGTCTAGTCTTGATTCGCAAGCGCAAACTTCGAACATAAGCGTAAATTTATACGTACTCGTATAGCCGAATACAATACGACGAGCTTTTTCACGTAATCTATATAGTGATACGTTATTTAAAGAAAAACCTTTTTTACAAAAGTGCATACATAACAACAATTAAAGTATTTAATCGCTTAAACAATAGCATTAAAACAATAAAATGGCCCCCTTAAAATTCAAACATAATCTAAAAAACTGGTTGGTGGAACTTTTGTTTTAGACGCTAAATGAATTCTATAATTTTAAGAGTTAACACCGTATTCTTTATTGTTTTAAACATTTTTTTAAATATTTAGTTGTAAAGCTAACATCTGTTAAACGCAAATTGTAAAAATATAATCTTTTAAATGAGTTATAAATAGATATGTTTAAAATGTAAATTGTAAATCTATGGCACGCCTGATGAGGCAACTTTTTAATATGCCATCTTTAACTATTGTACAAGGTAATGCCATAAATAAATAATAATTATTATTATTACTGACAGATTAACTGAATGAGCTGCGAATTTTGTGTGATTTCTAATGTTTTTTGTTCAATAGTTTTTAACGTTTATTTCATACTAGCTGTACCCACGGCTTCGTTCGCATAGAATTTATATTTTTTTTGAAGTTTTATTTCTTGGGACTATTGATTATATTTTATAAACTAAATCACTGTTTCAACTCAAACAATAATAGCACTTATAATTTTAGTATATGGAATAATTTCATCATTAAACCGATTAAGTGCATGGAAGATTTCAACACGGAGGATGTCGTGTCCGTTCAATATTATATTTAAATGAAACTAAGCAACGTAGATATGCACAAAGATAATATAAAAAAGAAACTAGAAATGGGTCAACAATTACTCTAATTCGTATAAAAATAAGGAGGGAACGAAAGTTCGTTTGCTGTATAGTAACGGAGTAAATGAACCCATCACTCCTCTAAGTGCACAATCACACCTGGAGGTGTAGTAAGAGACGACTGTGGGAAACGCCAGAAAAATGTAACGGCTTTCGATAAATGGCGCTATAAACAAATCGGTTACGTCAGAGCCACACATAAAATACCCAGACTGGTTATTCGTACCCAGACTGGCTAGTTGTACCCACACTGGCCAGGAACGTCAAAGATGCGAGATTTATTTTATTGCGATCGTCAATTTGTTTGCAAACCGTGAAAATTATAATAAATCACTCCTGAAGTGAGAGAGGTCCATGACTTGCAGTAGACATTTACGGGCCAATGATGAAGGATAGAAGTAGAAATGATAATTTTTGCGTTATATAGTAATGCGATAAAACTCTGAGCTCCTCCAAAATTTAGAGTAAAGCGACCACCTCTGACACACTCTACACTTCGGATCCACTCTTGTTAATTTTCATTGCAAATTTTTAGTACACGTTCTCATCTACATCATAACCGATGTTTATATCTGTGTCTAGCAACAAACTAAATTTCCATTACAGCCTATATCACAGGAAGGAAGTTTCTTATAAAATGAACTGGACGATTTATTAAAAAATTCTGCAACCGTACTGAAAAATTGATTATTAGTGAAGTATTAGTAATGCGATGAATTCTGCCCATTTCAAAAAACAAACCCTCTCGTATATATGAAGATGAACATGACAAATATAGATAGCGTCATAGGGGGATATTTGCCATTGTTGCCACGCTAGACAAGCGAGTTCGCAGCCGCAGTTTTTAATTTTAGTAAAGCATAGTAGCAACTACTGAGAATTTCTTCTCAATAATTAATTTTTTGGCCCGACCCGGGATTCGCACCCAGGACCTCATGATCCGCAGTCGCACTACTACAACAACTATACCAACGAGGTAGTGCTATGGTATAGTGACTATAGTGGATATTCTTACACCGTCACTACACAGGTAAAAGAATGTTCTAACCAAACATCACAATGTTTTTCCGATTAATTAAAAAAAACATAATAAAATTCACATTGCTGCGAGAGTTCAAGTGCCTGATTTACGGTGAACAGCCCGACAGAAACGTATCCAGATCAGAAAAGAATGATCCATGATCAATGCTTCACGATCTTTGATTGCGGCTATTGTCTCAAATGCAATGAATCTTAGCACCGCAATTCAGAAAAGGATTCATTTGTGCAACGCCAACTACTACGGTTGTGAGAAAACATAATTTTTAGTTCAAGGAAAAAAATGTTATTTTTTTGTTTAGTCTGTTTTAAGTATAAATATATTATTATAGAACGTAAATAATTTTATTGGTACAAAAATAAACAATTTTCGAACAAATTAACTTCCCGACTATGTTATGTCAAATATTACACTTCATTTTAAGTGGCGCATTTCATTGAAAGCAAACTGCCAAGTGTTAACGTTACATATTATATGCTACGAGGTCATGACCTGTCTAGAAAAGAGGAGCGCGCGGGAAATTTGAAATAGTTTGAAACAGTTTACGAGTTATTTTATTAGTTGATATTATTGATTGAGCAAAATGAAAAGGCAAACCTGGCTTTTCGGCTTCTATGGAGGCTTCGCCGCTGATGAGCCTCCTCCATTGTAAGAATGGTTAGCCATATAGCCACGCGCAATATCAGATGTTTTGCACTATCGGAGTCGCCGAGGTTTTTCTGACCTTTGATCTCGTATATACTGTACCCGGAGGCTATTTTTAAGCCAAAGTCTAAAAAATGCCTATCATATCTTGCCTTGAAGACGTTGTACCCGAATAAAAACACAGGCGCTGCTAAATTATTTCACTTCATAAACGACGAAGGAAACTGTTTTGTTCGAATGCGTGGTATGCCGAAAACAAAGGGGTAGATAGTCTAATGATAAAGGGATAGATAGACGGATGAAAATATTTAGAAAAAGGAATTTAAATTAAAAAAAATTTGAGCTTATAAACTTACTTTTGCATTGACCGTGAAATCTATAGACCGATGAACAATTATTTTGCACTGCAGTTAAATTTGCCCTTCGATAGAACTTGCATTTTAGTTAGAGTACCTAACGTTCTATGCTTACCGATCTTATATATAATTACCGGGATGGCTGAACTATCTTATACGTTAATAAGTTTATACGATAACCTCAGATGAGTTTTTTTCTTCAAACTTGTATAGGAAGTACCACATCATATTTAATTAAAAAGAATCGCGTAACATACATACAATAAAAGAACAAAGTCGAATTGAGGAGTTTCTCCTGTTTTGAAATCTTATAAAAAACCACAAGTTTTTTTCCACGGAATTCATTAGAGACATTGTTAATAAATAAACATAATAACATACATAAACATAAAACACTCACGCCTGTCACCCAGAGGGGTAGGCAGAGATGCAGGTTTCCATTTGGCACGATCCTGACACACCTCTCTCGCCTCCTTCACATCCATACACTTACGCATACATGCCCGTCGGTTAAGGGTACTCCTAATTTGGCCCGTTTCCAATAAATCGCCAATTTGGTCGATAAATTTTCGCCTAGGATGTCCCTTTCCGACTCTGCCATTCACTTCTGCAACATAAATTTTCTTTGTCACTCTTTCCTCATTCATTCTTTCCACATGACCAAACCGCCGAAGCATTCCTTTCTTAATCCTGGTCACAACATCATCTTGCAAACCACACTCTTCTCTTATTACACAATTTCTTACCCTGTCATTCAGATTCAGCCCTAACATACTCCTTAACGACCGCATTTCTACTGCGTTTATCCTACTCTCGTGCTTCTTCTGCCACACCCAACTTTCACTACCATACGTTAAAGTAGGGACCAACACAGCATTGTGAATTGCCATACGTGCCTTTTTCGACACATTTTGACTCTTCACAATAGAGTGCAAGGCCCCATTTACTCTATTTCCCGCATTCACTCGTCGTTCTATATCCTTATCATATCTCCCATCCTTGCTAAATACGCAGCCCAAATATACAAACTCATCTACTTGCTCGATCAACTCCCCTTCTATTCTTATGTATTTCACAAATTGTTTTACTTTCTTCTCTTTCAAAAACCATAACCTTCTTCTTACTTGTGTTCACTTTCATACCCCTTTCTTTTAATGATCCGTTCATTAATGTAACCATCATTTGCAACTCGGCCGCCGACGACGCAAGAATGACTTGATCATCGGCGTACAAAAGGCATTTGACGGTTAACTCACCCATTCTTAATCCGCATTCTTCAACTTTCAAATTTTGCAAACAACTGTCCATAAATAGGTTGAACATCCACGGGGAAGCCACACAGCCCTGTCTGACACCTTTATGGATGTCAAACCAGTCCGAGTAGACCCCGTTGATCCTAACACAAGCAGTAGAGTCCCTATAAAGAGACTCCAATGCCTGTATCAAGCCAGCGCTCAACCCAAATGAGTTCAGTGTTTGCCATAGCAAATCTCTATCCACTCTGTATAATAAATAAACCGCCTTCATATATTTTATTGATTCTTTCAAAAACCTTTAAATGACGAAAGTGCTTAGATAACAATGGTACATACATACTTTGATTAATTATCAATTATATAATTTCATAACTTTTACGTTTTGATTTTTTCATATAAATCGTCAATTTAATAAGTAAAAAACCTTCATACATACACTCGAAAACATTAAATATATTAAATAAGAAGGTAGGCTTATGTGTCCTCAGCCAAAGCTTGGTAAACTATTTATTAATCTGTGCCTCAGGTCATCTGTCATAAGCTCATAAGTTACACATATTTCTTACTTAGTTTTAAATCAATACTCGTACGAGTATATCGTTTTTATACTCTACATCCCAACTGCACGCATGGCCGTTAGTTATTCGATTATAGTAGTGGCACAGATTAAATAATTTTACTATTAGTAGTGCAACCCAGTATGGAGGTGACCCAAGTACGGTAGTGATGCCAATATATTGACGACATCCTTATTTTTATTGCTTTTTTAAACGAGTGTGACGACCATATCACCCCCACGGCTGGACTGTGTGTGTAGCCTCGTAACTGTACTATTTTGTATTTTCTTTGACAAAATAAGCTTGACTTATCGATTAGATAAGTTTTATTTATTACGCTGATACATTTGCCTTTTACATTTAAAGTTACAGTACGAAATATTTTTTTCTTATTTCTCATACACGCAGATTTCCTTCCGATGTTTTCCTTCACCGTCCAGCAAGTGGTAAATCAGCACCCAAAATCACAATTAATAATTTCATTGGTGTCGGCGGGCATCGAACCCGGTTTGCTCGCGTACTGTGAAATTTACAACCGTCCGAACTACCACGGCTCTTTTTACACTAGCATTGTATTAAAATATCTTAATTATTAAAAACTACGAGTAAGTGTATACTTGCAAGTGATGTTTGTTTGCAAAACATTTCATTATTAGTCCCTGTTGTAATTGTAATGAATGCTGAAATATATAGACGATTTTGGGAACTTTGCGTTTTTTTTTGCATTGCGGAGAGTGATTTTTCGTTATTCTGTTGTTCTACAAAATTCTGCTGGCCTGTTTTGTTGCTTAAAAAGGTAATATTTATTCATCAATAATAGGTAAATGTATTATCTATTTACTCAGAATAATAGCTTGAATTATACAAATTTTATATGTATTTACTTATTTCTTTTATTGTCGCGTTCTTGTGAAAATTATATGCATAAAACACGGTGATAAAATTGACGCGATTATCATAGTAGATACAAACTGTAAATTTCCATGTTCGTTGCCACTGGTTGAGATTGCTGTGATTATCGAATTTTATGATGTTTTATAATATTATCTGGTCCCTAGATTACAGAAATGATTAACATGGAAAACTAACATTCAGTGCACAGTTTATTTGTTGTTTTATTGTGACTGCTTGCGACATGTGCGGTGTTCTCGCGGTACTTAGTCCGGGTAAAAGCGAGGGTTGTGTGTGTGGTGCGAAAATGAGCGAAAGGCGACCGCGGCCGCGTCCGCGTCGACGTAACGAACTGCATGAAAAGCAGCAGGACTTACTCCTTGCATGGAGCGACGGTGAGTCACTAATGCATCAATAAGCTAAGCATAAATAAATGGACAAGGGCCTTGGAAACATTTTACTAAACCATGTTTAGTAGAGTATCATTTGTTTTAAACAATGTCTTGCTATATGTTCACGGAATATGATTTCTTGAAATATTATAAATAATGAACATGTTCCTAAATGATATGTGTACAGAGACTCACGCTAAGTTTGGCTTAAATAAGTATACAAATAAGGTGGGAAAATATGTGTCAGTGATGATGTCAGTATACAGAGACCAGAGTGTATTGTAGTTGTGTAAAGGATTGAATGAAACAATACCTTTGCAATAATTGCAGTCATTAAAGAAACGTACAGTACTTAAATTTAAAGTGTATAACAGTATTCAATGCGATCGTAGAGAATATGCAAATATAACATAGATTATTTGAAATTTATAAATTTAAAAAAGCTTTCACTTAACAATCAACTTTATTTTTAATTTGGTATTTGTCTTTAAAAATAATTCTAAAATTTCTTTAAAATAAAAGGTTTTTCATTTTTCGCGGGTAGATTTTAGCGGCCCGTGGCGGCCATTTTGTTTTGGTGACTACCAAATCTTATTGTTTATTATTCAGTTACTTATGCCAAATCACTATGGTAAGATACACGATTGAATAGCCCGATCAAATGATGCAACTTTATTATCAAAATGAGTGTTCGTTAGTGCAAATGTTATGCGCATCACGCCCATTTTACGGTTGACGTGGTTGCTCTTCACTGTCGACTCTTCACCGTTTGTTGGTCAAATTTGAAACGACCGATTCGGTAAATAATTAGCAAACACCCGTACGTTCAATTAACACAAGATCGGCCAAGAACATCATCGCGATTTGTGAAAGTGTAAAGCAGAACCCGAGGCAGTCGATTCCTCGCCGTGCACAACTACTCGGCCTTTCGCAGACATCAGCTTGCGAATTTTGCGTCGGTACTTAAGCCTACACCCGTACAAGATCCAACTGACCAAGGAGCTTAAAGTTCATGATCATAGACAACGCCGTTTGTTTGCTGGCTGGGCTTTGAATCGTTTGTAAGTGGAGCCCATTTTTTGCCGAAAACTCATCTTTAACGACGAGGCCCATTTTCGGATGAATGGCTGTGTCAAAAACATACAGAATTGCCATATATGAGACATAACGAACCCACGCGAGGTTCACTAGGTGGTAATACAACCTCAAAAATTTACCGTTTGGTGTGGATTTTTGGCCGGCGGCGTCAATTGAAGTGTGAATTGGCCATCAAGGTCATGCGATTTGACCCTACTAGACTTTATCCGATGCCCTTAAGTCAGGGGTCGGCAACCTTTTAAGTCAGAAGAGTCAAAATTACAATTAACAAAATTTCTAAGTTTTTAAAGAGCCACATTTTTTTTCCCAACCATAAATAGTACTTATATATATTATACATATATGTACATATATTTATATGTATGTATATATATGTATATGCATACGCACATGTTTTTCATGTTTTTTTTAAATCGATCAATAACATTTTTAGAAATCCAGTAACAACTTCAAATGGCCCAGTGTAGATTTCGTGTGTGCGGTGAAAACAAGTACAAGTGGCTGAGAGATAGGAATGGTGCCTAATACTCGTTAATCAATTCAGCACGATTCTTAAATGTTTTTTTTAAATAAAATAATCAATATTTTGCTTATGGAACTAAAGAGCCGCAGCTTTACATCCACAGAGCCGCATGTGTCTCGCGAGCCACAGGTTGCCGACCCCTGCCTTAAGGTGAATATAGCACTGGCCATCGCTCAAATTCAGTCGGATCATTCGTCGTCGGAGTCATTGAAAATTGGACCACTCGGATCCATGCCACTATTAAGAAACCGAGTCGAGCATTAGTACGATGTCATGGCACATGTGGGCCTTTCAAATAAAAAAAAATGTTAGTATCTCACACACAGCTTGTTTTATTTCATTTCTACATCTACCCACCCTTTTTTATAGGATAGGTTGACAAACGAGCACACAGTCCACCTGATGGTAAGTGGTTGCTGTGGCCCATAGAGATCTACATCTATCCTCGATTACGAATCAAAATGCAGATGCGTTGTCAACCGTGAGGACTAAGATGGAATGCCTCGTTTCCAGTAAAAAGAGTCCCCGGTTCTCTACACTCACCATACGAAACACAGCAACATTAAGCTACTATTTTACGCTGTTATTCTTTGAGAGCGTGGTCCTTTCCCGGTCGAGCCGACCCAATCGTGCTACAACTATAGTAATATTATAACGGCAGCATGTCTCTACAACGTTAAACTACCACGTTATTTTAAAAACTCTTTACATATTTGAATAACTATTAATTATTTAATTTCGTGAAATTGCTGAAATTTTTAATGGAGGATGACGATTTAACAATGATAGCGAAACTATTAGAGAAACAGACCCGATTCGTCTATCGCTCTTCACAATTTTTGCTCTATGTCTATGATAAATAAAGTAGTGTGACAAACCGTTTTACCACTGCACTGCAGTTAGAAACCATGCGTTATCCTTTGTACTTGCTACACATAGCCCCAAAAGATTAACATTTTTGTTGCAATTTGGAAAATTTCCTTATAGATTTTTTTCTCACTAAATAGAGGGGTAGCTACCCAGAGGTCTTCACTTTAAAAATTGCGATGACCGGATGATTAAACCAAGAATCGCATGCAGTTAGTTCAACGTTAGGTTACTGCGATGCGAGCTGCGGGTTCAAAGTACAAGTTCGCATGGAACAAGTCTTTTGTATGATCTATTAAATTATAGTTCCGGGTGTGGGTGTTTGTCCGTGTGCAATTTATGTATATAAAACGCCTCCACAAAACAGAAAAAAAATACATCCAATTAGGTGCCACTTTTATAACTAAAAGGCAGTTCCAGCGTTTCACATATCTTCAGTAAATTATTTTAGACATACCCTTATGATTATAGTTATATACGCTGCAACGTGGTAAATCCACTCTTACTACTGGTAAACCGACTAAAGTGCCACGATTAATGCTCATAATACTAAAATCGGTTGCATTTTATTGAGATGGAAGTAAGCTATGTCACTTTCTACATGTGTGTTGCAAAGTACAACACGTCTCGCTAATAAACATAAAGGAGAAGCTGCATTAGTACGGTCGTGGCAAACGGTTAACATTCTAATCATACTGTCGGACAGACGTGGTGACTGGCTGATTCTACATTCGTTGGAGCTCAAAGTAATCTAAAAGTCTAGTAGAGCTACACACAGGTTTTCTTTTTCTAGAAATGCGTCCCGAATGTCCTTCTATAAAGAATGCCGCGGTAAAAATGATGGGAGCTCCAGTTCTACGGTTTTATTTGTCTTACGTGCTTTGATTTCAAATATGAGGTAATATTATTACTCAAGCAAGTTAATTGAATTTAAATGCTCAATTAACGAATAGTCCAACTTAACTTACAAATTGTTATTCAGTTCATGGGTTTATTGGACTACATTGGATTAAACCTTTTTAGCATTGAATATTTCAAAACCATGCCAAGTGCTTGTATAGTCTCATCTGTAAATATGAAACGTAGGTATGCTCTGAGTTTTTTTGAAAGCCCCTCGACTGGATCGATTTGGCGTCTAGTCTTGATTCGCAAGCGCAAACATCGAACATAAGCGTATATTTATACGTACTCGTATAGCCGAATACAATACGACGAGCTTGTGTCATTGATTTGGTTTTCACGTAATCTATATAGTGATACGTTATTTAAAGAAAAACCTTTTTTTATCTTAACTGGAATATGCATATTATATCTTAGAATTGTACCTATTTATTAGAAATGCAATTTATTCGAACCAAAACATTCAACGCGGCAAAGTTTACGCCCTTGCTATGAAAACGATCTTTAAAAAAAAGTTGTTTGACAAAAGTGCATTCATAACAGCAATTAAACTATATATAGGTTTTTAATTTTTCTATGCACTATTTATTTATTAATAAGGAGTATTACAAAACACTATCTAAAAATTAAGCTCCGTGAACTCAGTACAAGTAAACCTGTGTTACAGGGTTCCAATCCTTCCAATCGTAAGACTGTTTTACCACGTTCGAGTATACATATTGAGCAAACTTAATATCGAAAACAATAGACACGAACCTAGGAATGGTCTAGCCCACTGCTGCTTCAGGATAACGTTAGACCACACTGTACAATAGACGGGCGCTAAATTAGAGAAACTGCGATGGAATTCACCGACACCCACCATACCCCTCGTACCTTGCTCCAACTGATTATCACTTTTTGCGGAATTTGGACAATTTCTAGCAAGGAAAAAAAATCAATTTTGATAAGGCAGTCAAAATCGCATTCAAAGATTTTATTGATTCTTCCTTCCACAATTGTTTAGCAAAGGAATCAATGAAATGGCTACAATATGGCGAAAGTGCGCAGATATCAATGGAACATACGTACGTCCCGGGACACGAGACAGCCTACAATCAAATTCCCGAGAATTCCCGGGACCTCGACACTAAACAGAAAATTAAATCTTAATAACTTTGACGTTCGTTAACTTCAGTTGCTTCAGTCTTAATAATTGCTTTGTTTATTTCCTTTAATCACACACACATTCACTTTTAAGCAGCTAAATCTAATAGTTACAAATCAAAATTAGTTAAAAATCATACTGATTCTTAATAACTTTACTATTATCTAGTAATTCTAGTATCTAATATTGGTCATAATCACAACATTGTTAATTCTCATAATCACGGATCTGTTTCATAATTAAACAATCTAAACATAAATAATAAACCACAGTTATAAATCAGTCTTAAATAATCAACTCTCAATCAACATCACATTAATTAGACTTCTTATAGGCTTTTAAAAAATCAGAGCCTCAACAGTTTTGTCCGACAATCTGTTTCTGATTTTTGTAATAATGTCACCGGACAAGGAGAATACTCTCTTGTTTTCGTCAGATGTCGGTTTAATTGTGTTTAAGGCTTTATACAGAAATTGTTAATTGGAATTTTAAGTGCTGATTTACTACGCACTCGGCGGTGAAGGAAAAAGTAGTGAGGAAACCTGCATGTCTGAGAAATAAGAAAAAAAATATTTCGAAGAAATGTGAAGTTCGCCAAGACGCATTGGGGCAGTGCGGCGGACTATTCTTTGCCCTAAAACCCTCTCAGAATTGAGATGAGGCCTGTGCCCAGCAGTGGGACGTATATAGGCTGTAATTTTACTTTACTTTTACAGTAGTTCCAAACTTTCTGCGGTTGCTTCAAACAACTGAAACTCCTTTTTTATGTAACTCTTTTTTCCAGAATCTCGTGTATATTTTATTAGATGCTTTTATTGCTTATTCCATTTGATTTATAAAATACTCATCGGGCTCGTTTTGTACTTGAGAGCTGCTAGTACTAGATTGAGCGCCATTATTTCTACATCTGGTGTCCGGATACTAGGGATATTTTAAAATATCCCTATTTCTTTTTGTATTTTTATTTTGCAATTAGTGCAGTTTTACTAATATTCGAGGTAAAAAGTCCGTGTTTTGAGACATTGTGTGCACAGTGCAAATATTTTAACAAGCATTTAACTCGTTGTGGTCTTCTCTCTTCTTTCTTTCAAAGGAACTTTCAAAGTTTAGAAGAACTGCTTTGCCAAATCATTATTAGTCGTTGTCGATTGAATCTTTTTGAGCAACACGTTAACTATTGCTTCGGCTGTAAGTAATGAAGCGTTTTGTCGGCCCAAGGCTTCCACAGCTATCTTTACTGGCTGCAACAAATCAATAACTGACTACAAAGAAAGAAAATTGTCTTCATTTCACTTGTCTAAGATGTTTAAGTCAATCAACGCTTTCTTAACGCAATTTTTTATCTTCAGAAGCTGTTACGCCATCACAATGATTGAATTCCACCTTATTTTAATATTTAATAGTAAACTGAGTTCAAAAGAAACACCACACCACACTCACGTCATAAATGAAATTGACGACTGACTACAGAACAACTAATATGGCGACGTGATGGCAGTGCAGCAAACGCATTTATAGTGTTGTGTACTCAGTAGTTACGTTAACAAATGGCGCTAGGCCCCTTCAATTATTTGAAAATAAAAATGATTACATAACAATTTTGACAATCTTGTCTCATCTCGAGTCTCGAGCAAAAAGTCCCGGGACTCGAGACAACAAAAATTACGAAAAGTCCCTGGACTTTGAGACACGAGACGTCCCGGGACCCAAACCCTAACTAGCATATATCGTTCCGTGAGTGTCGTATAACATACGACGAAGGGAAACTTAAACAGGAGATGCGGTAGCTGCGTCTTTCTGAGAACATAACAACCTACCCGCCAAGCGTGGCCACTATGGCAAAAAACCCATGTGAGATAATCTACTGTAGGTGTCTTTTCAGCAGTGTACATGGTAAATGGTGCTTAATTGACTAATGTGTGGTATTTAAATCAGCGGATGACGCCACGACGCAACACGAAAACGACTGGTAGACACTACTTCTGAAATAATTATAAAAATCTGTTACAAAAGGCATGCACTTTAGCGTGGCCATGCGATCAAAATACCTGCGGCTCCCACGTTCGAAACACGTACGAAACTAATATTTATAAAACATACTAAGTTTTGGGTTTCGGGTCTGGTGTAGACGCAACTTCCTATCTGTGTGTGAAAACAGGAACACTGTTAACCCAATGTCCATCTCTCAAGCCCCTATTGCTGAGGAATAAGTAGAGATATCATTTAATATTGAATAGTAAGGTCTGCGGTCTTTTGGGGGTGTAAAAAAATCAATTCATTCAAAAGATGCGGCCATGCATATCACATACTATAATATTCTTAAACTCATTCATCAAAATTGAAAATTTACTGCATAAATAAAGGAAAAGTGAAAATCGTTAATTTGTACATAGTTATATTAAATAACGCATATCAATTAAAAAATTAAAATATTTCTAAGCTTATAAACTTACACTTGCATCGACCGTGATATAGACCGATGAACAATTATTTTTCCGCTAGTCTTTGTTCTTCAATAGGACTAGCATTTTTATTAGAGTAACGTTCTGTGCTTACCAATCTTATAATTCCCGGAATAGCTAAACTATCCATATACATTAATAAGTGTATACGATAACCTCATATGATTTTTTTTCTTCAAACTTGTATAGGAAGTATCACATATTTAATTAAAAAGAATCGTGACATACATACAATAAAAGAACACGGTCGAAATGAGAACCTCCACCTTTAATGAAGTCGGATTTTAAAAAGAAAACAAGTTCTTTTCCACGTAATTGAATACAATTATTTGGAGACATTATTAACAAACGTTTTATTAAGAATGAGGTTGGTAAGATAGAATTTACAGATCTGATGTGATGCTGCTAATTAGGTGTGGCAAATTAAATTTGAGGTTTTCATTTTCTGTTCAAATGTAAATTTTTGTAAATGCGTTTTAAATTGCAATTTAATTGTACGTTTATTGATATATTTTGGCGGAGATTGTTGGCATGTTTGTCCCTACAGATGGCGCGGTCAGCCGCGTCATCTAGAGTACGTCGAGTTGGGAGGGAGCAATATCGATCCTGTCTGCTGAAGTAGACGTCCGTGTTCAATACGTTCATTGTATGAAGTTGGGTACTTTGCTCAAGTTCAAGTACTAAGTCACGACGTCTATTCAAACCTAATGCTTTCTAATAATGTTAGTTTCACACGACATATCTTTATTCTATTCTTTTGTAATAAAAGCTGTTTTCGTTTTCATTGCACAAGTGAAACCGTCTTTTATTTCTTAGAAAATATATTAATGATGTTATGCTTATTGTTAGATATGTTTGATTTACGTAGTTAATGAATTGTGTAGGTTTCATATATAATAAATAATAATTAATTTTTGTTGGCAGAGGTGTGCAATAGCGAGGAGGTGCCCGAGGTAGAAATCGTCAGTCTCTTGCAAGAACACATACCAAAATATCGTCTGAGAGCCGACAGTCTTACTCAATTTGGAGGTAATATTTTGATTTGAATAATTAAATTGCTAAGGTTTTTTTGTATGTGAAATAATAACTAGCATGATGCAATACTTCTTATGATTCTACATCATTTTTCAAGCCAGCGCTTGACAAATATCTTAAATCATGATCTACATTAATTGATTATAATAAGAAAGAACATTATAAAGTTAAAAATAAATTTACAGCCTACATACGTCCCACTGCTGGGCACAGGCCTCTCATTTTTGAGAGCATTTTAGGGCAAAGAAATGTCCGCCGTGCTACCACGTCTCACGTCACTTCACGTCTTTGAAATATTTTTTCAAACATGCAGGTTTCCTGACGTTTTTCTTCACCGCCGAGTACGTGGTAAATCTGCACTTAAAATAGTTTTTTACAATTTAATTGGTGCAGGCGGAGATCGAACCCGGGTTGCTCACGTACTGTGAGATTTACAGCGAGCGCTAACCATCTGAGCTACCACAGCTTTTGAAAAGTATTCCAGAAGATTTATCTATACATTTATATTTAGCACTTTTTATACTTATGTATACCATTGCTGGGTAAAAGACCTTTTAGAAAACGCGCAACTGGTATAATACAACTTGAACCGTAGGCGGGGTCGGTTGCGCCCTCCTTTCTGCCAAGGAGGGTCGCGTTCGTATACGGCTTAGAGATCTCGTCAGATCGGTAAGTCAATGCATAAAGGCGGTGCTTAGTGGGTAAAAGTCTCCACATAACCACGCAGCCGGCTGCGTGGTATGCTATGAGCATTCACTGCCTCCCTCCCCCGCTTTCCGGAGGGTTGCCCATATTTGCTTCGGGCGCAAAAAAAAGCGGGGTCGGTGAGCGCAGGCCGCTACGATCCTACAGTTACTTCTATTCCCACAACCCGTCTGTGGAATTTAGTTTTTGAATGGATCTTTCACAGCAATGTAGCACACAAATTTAATTTCATTCATTTCTGCATCAGAATGCATAAGTCATTTGACTGAGGTCTCAGTTTAATCATACAATAGACAAAATTATATTATAAATTAAAATATTTTTTTTTGTTAAAGTTTTTACAATATTGTACACTTTTTATCATCTCTGCACATATTATCACGAGATCAATGTCTTATGAGATGGATGACGTTTAGAATCATAAAAATAAACATTAAATCAGGTTCTTTGTGTAGATCTTCTCATTTATATATTACAACGGCCTCTTAACAATCATATCGGTATTTTAAAGTTTGCCTGATATGCCACCGCTTTGGTTACGAAATGTTAATTCAAAGACAAGTCTAAATCTTGCTTTGTTGTAATGTTTATATAGTCTTAACCTATAACGTTTCTTATCAAGATAATGGTTCTAAATTAAATTTTATACTTCAAATTTAGAACAGGGCTTAATTTACTTAACGGACTTGTTTTTCTCGTCAAATATACCTAAAAGATAAGTTGGACAAGAAAATTATGTCATCATACATTATGTAACTTTACGTGTAGGGATTAAGAAAGCAAAAAATTTCAACACTGCATAATATGCTAATCAGTAGCTTTGAGCAGCGTTCCGTTCAACTAAGCGTTTGAGGCAGGGTTTCCGGCGGCGCCAGCTCCGAGGTGACGCTATAAATAATAGTGTCTCATCGTTTGAGTCATCGCCCGCTGACCAGTATGATGTATCCAACCGGTCCGATGTACGAGTATGTGTGATCTGTCAACTCGTGGATAGAAGTACTTATTGCTACGCATTCTTCAGTTAGGTCTATGCCCCCCGTTTTTATTTTCGAAAGCGCTTTATGATAGTATTTTATACGAAATACCTAATTATGGAGTATAGAGTATATTTTTACGTGGGAGAGCCATGCTGCAGTTATATTAGTAGTATAGTTGTAGCACGAATGGGTCGGCTCGACCGGGGAAGGGCCACGCTCTCACAGAATACCAGCGTCAAATACGTGCTTAATACTGCTGTTTCGTATGGTGAGTGTAGAGAACCGGAGAACCTTTTTACTGGAAATGAGGCATTCCTCCTAAGTCCTCACGGATGACAACTCATCTGCATTTTGTTTTGTAATCGAGGATAGATGTAGATGTCTTTGGGCCACAGCAACCACTTACCATCAGGTGGACTGAGTGCTCGTTTATCATCCTATCCTATAAAATAAAAATAAATATATAAAAATAGAATAAAAGTACCTATATCTGTTTAATGCAACGATCAGAGTTAATTATTTTATTAATTATACATCGCATTCATTCTTAATTTTTGATGTAACTATAAGTATATTATGCTGTATCGCAAGTTATTCCTATAAAACTGTTGATTGTGCTGGTGTATTTTACTAAGGTAAAACAAAAATTGTTGATATCTGTTAGCATTAATTTTAAAGTACAATAATATACTCAGAAGCTTTTTCTAGAATATTTTCATTAAGTCAAATCTGTGATAACTACACACTAAGCTACTGGTTTTATTCGTCGTGGATACTTGGCTAAACAACACGCTTAAATCTTTCTCTTATTAAAATTTGAAAGTTTAATGGTTTTTGTGAAATTGGTGTCATTTTTATGTTAAAATATATCAATTAACTAGTACCACCCACCTCAAGAGTGTTTTTCCAAGTTCATACACTTGCACATAATAGCATATATTATCTACCTATCGCTGGCACAATATTTTATTATAAAAAAAAACATTAATTACTTCGCAACCTTCCGATAACTAAATACAATGATGTGTCTTACCTGATTTTATTTTCTATTTAACATCAGTTTCTTACGACGTAAATGGAGTTTTAATTGAGGATAGCATGATCGAAGTTATGGAGGTATTCCGTAAGAGAAGGACGAACTTCGAAGAAGAGTTCGTAAATCTCCTCATTCAATGTCCAACACTGCATCACTTGCTGCGGATTTCACTACATTCAAGGCTTTTGTGGTCCAAGGACTGAGCAGTCTACAGCAGCAAATAGAGATCCTGTCCCATACTGTCGATCGGCTAGAAGTAAGGAGTCGTAGGAAAACACTTCTATTTCATGGTGTACCAGAGAATTCAAAATAAAGTACTGCTCTGGTAGTTACAAGGGTTCTCAATGAACAACTGAAGATACGTGACTCCTCAACCAGTTATATACGAAGGTGCTATCGAAAGGGCCGTCAAGCTACCGCAAACAGACGAGGACCTATTCTGTAAAAAAAATACTCCAAGGCTCTGCATAAGGGGTCAGGTGTCACCGTTTCTGAATTTCTAATTAAATCAAGACACGATGCGTTCATGGCTACTCGTAATAAGTTTGGATTTCTAGTTGCTGGACTAAGGATGGATCAGATTATATTTTCAGGCCTAATGGCTCTCGTCTTCGGGTCCTTATAGTAAGCGAAGTTCATAAGATAGAATAGTGAAAAGAAAGAAGCCAGCATCAACAAAGACAAGAGAGGGGCCCCGGTTAAGAAATGATTGTGCATGTTTTATTTCTTTATCCCTACTTTAACGTAATATATACAATAATTATTTTAAATTTTAATTTAGATAAGTTTAGCTCAAATGTTTGAAACGAGATAAATTAATTTTATTCTGAACCTTAGCACGTTATGAATTGACTGTTACGTTGACCCGATTACGTATAGAAATTGTTTCATAAACATTTTGTCTTTTTTATTAATTAATTAATATTTTTACAATACTAATAGTTTTTCTGCATTGAATTATATATTACTAGCGTAAGGACCGGGCCGACCGAACAACTAAAACGGACCAGTGCATTGGCCCTAAAATTTTAGGGCCAACGCAAATCGGTCGACAGTGGTGCGCGCGCAGGACAGATTTGCCTGTCACAAATATGTCTAGTTGCGTGGTAAAAGAATGCAAAAATTACGATACAAAGATTTAAAAAAAAAAACATGGAATATCGTATCATCGGTAAAATAACCTTATATTAATTTTGTTACAATTAAATTATTACATAAACGCATTTTTAAAGTTTTATTTTACAGTTAGTTTAATTACGTTACCAAGATTAGGCCAGGGTTGGATTCAGACCCTCAAAAATATTGTACATGGAAAATAAAATTATACTATTGTTGCGCACTATAATTAGCGCCTGGTATGTGGCGGCTGATTATTAGCGCCATCTGGTATCAAGCAGTAGAAATAGGGGCGTCAAGATCTTTCTTGAACTCTCCTACTAGCGTCTAGTATCGAATGGAAGAACTAAGCTTTCTAGAAAGCTCCACACTCGATTTTTCTGCACCTGGTCGGTCGGGGCCCGCGACCGGGGCAGTATTGAATTGGCGATACGAGCGAAGCTTTCGGAGTGAAATAAAGTGAATTAAAGTGTTAAGTATGAATAATTATTACTGTGATATACCCACAACACAGTCTTCCAGGCTGAATGCATGGGTATCATCCAAGCGGCCATAGCAATAGATGTTAGGAAGGCGAAAGACTTCTCCATCAGAATACTGACCGACAGTATGGCGGTACTACAAGCTCTGAGTTGCAATGTGACGAACTCGGGACTGATATACGAGTGCCATCAACGATTGAATGAGGTATGTAAGCACAACAATGTGACTCTGCAATGGATCAAGGGACACAGTGGATCTAGAGGCAACGATGCAGCAGATGAACTGGCCAGAAGGGGATCGGCCCTAGCAACTATAGGGCCGGACCCAATAATACCGATCCCGTTTGGCTACGTTCGTTCACTGGTACGTAGATACTTCAATAATTTACACGCTCAGCTTTGGAAAAATTTAGTGGACTGTAGACAAGCTAGGGAGGCCCTACCTGAAATAAACAGTCCTCTAACCAAAGTTCTAATGAGACTGAACAAGCCACAGATCAGGATAGTAACAAGTGCTATCACAGGACATGGCTCTTTTAACAAACATTTGTTCACCATAGGTGTTACTGACAGCCCCCTGTGCAGGGCATGCATGGGAGAGGAAGAAACGGCGGCTCACGTGTTGCTGACATGTCCAGAAGTCGCTTCATACAGGGCTAAACATCTCGGCACGCCGGGATCGCTCCCCGAAGTTGCTTGCAACATCAAGGGACTACTGAGCTTCTTCAGGGAGATATCATGGCTCGAATAAGCATATTATTTCTGCCCACACGCAAAATACGCGCTTAGACGTGGAGTTGCGGAAAACAGCCCGTCGTAAACTAAACTAAACTAAACTACTGTGATATAAGTTTTAATTGGTGTTCGGCAATTAAAGTGTCAATTTTGGTAATTCAATCGGCAGTTTTTATTGTCACGAACCCTAAGCTCGTAACACTATTTAAAAAAATTACATCACGTTTGGCGTTTCATGTTTCTTTTTTCCCATGTGTCGGGATTTAGGCGTCACGCGTCTAGTTTATCTAAATGTTTCGGTTTTTGACGGTTTTATTTTTATTTCTGTTTAATTTTTGTCTAAAGAACTTAGTGTAAGTAAAATTTTGAATATTGGTACCTAATATATTTTATATTCAATAAGGGTAAAACGTAGCGTTCAAAAAGGGTAAGCCGTGGTAGCTCAGATGGTTAGCGCTCGTTGTAAATTTCACAGTCCGCGAGCAAACCGGGTTTGATCAACGCCGGCACCAATGAAATTGTTAATTGCAATTTTAAGTGCTGATTTACCACGTGCTCGGCGGTGAAGGAAATCATCGTCGAGGAAATCAACCTGCATGTCAGAGAAATAAGAAAAATAAATATTTCGAAGACACGTGAAGTTCGCCAGCACGCATTGGGGCAGCGCGGCGAACAATTCCTTGCTCTAAAACCCTCAGAAATGAGCGGAGGCAGTGTGACGTATATAGGCTGTAACTTTAAGGGTAAAATGAAAAGAGTACAAAAGAAACCATATCTTCTTAATTGAATCCGAAAATCTGACACATTTTGAAATCGATGGATGACAGAATGCGTAAGGATGGCAATGTCTAGTATTCAGCTAAACGCCGATATTTTTATAATTGTATTAAAGACTTCGCCCGTAGAAGTGTGATAACTTCTTAAATCTATTGGTGTCTGCAAATCGAATCGAATTAGATTGTGGCCTCCGATCATTTAATGAAATAAAAAAATTTGTATTTCTAGAGTGTGTGATGAGATAAGTAGGCTGGTGGTCATTATGTTAGAGCACCTTTTGCTGGCCATTTTCCTTAATATAAATTTATTTAAGGGCTATATTTATTTAAGATCTGTATTCTTTTGTAGTCACATCTTGTAGTATTATCTATTCTGTGCTCACAGCAACTACGACTGACTAGTCATCTAGCAGAGCGGTGCCGGAGTTGGGCCTTTACCCGAGTTATATTTTTTTACATCTTATGAGTAGATACGTTTTCTTATTTTTATTATGAATATTAAAAAAATAGTTTTATTCAATTACTCTCAAATCAAAGCTCTACTATCACTACAAATAATACTTATTCCTTGAACTAAAAGGGCAGTGTAATTATTTTAAGTATTTAATTTAAACACCTAATAGACTTATATTTTGTATAAATTCATACATTTACTCGTAGTTTATGAGTCCGCCTCTAATTTGTTTCGAATTATGATATTTTGGCTGCAAAATTCAAAGCAACTGCTTGAATTTGCTTCTACAAACACAGAAATAAGTAAAAACGGTCTTTGTGAGAGGTCTTAGTAAGAACGGGGTTTGTACTCTCCAAACAGTACTTCGTATTAATATCGTGTTCTCAACTCCATTTGGGTTCTTCTTTTGCCATAAAGCTAATAATATCAGAAGTTCTTCATCACCGCCTGACAGCAAAATGGTGCTTGAATCACGACGAATAAGCTTTATCTTTCAATCTAAAAGATAAACAAAACGAGGCCGCCTTCGTTGTCACAGTGGCCACCGACTCACTCCCTGCAGATCCGCTTCTAGACCACTTACCCCGCTATACCGCCTCCGTGTAACCTAAGCTTTGAAGTTTGTTTGGATTCCTTCCTTAGAAGTAAAATTTTCAAAAAAAATCAAATTAATCTTGGCATATACTGCGTTGACTTTAGTAGATAGAACTGTAAGCTTTGCATAAAAGTCGCAATTTTATCAAGAGATGCCATGGTAGCGGCTGTGCTCTTTCACACATTTCTATAAAATTACAAACTACCTAACTTAATTTAATTATAAATGATTACAATTTCAATTAAAAGTAGCATATTCAATGACCATTAACTAATCACAGAAATGTCAAACCTTGTAGTAGTACGTTGTTTGATAGTTAATAACGTAGTTTGATAGTAAATTGGCGATTTATTGAAAACGGGCCAAATTAGGAGTACCCTTAACCGACGAGCCTGTATGCGTAGGTATATGAATGTGAAGGAGGCGAAAAAGGTGTGTCAGGATCGTGCCAAATGGAAGTCTGTAGTCTCTGCCTTGCCTACCTTTCTGGGTGACAGGCGTGAGTGTTTATGTTTGATAGCAGGCTCATGTGTTTCTAGATCCTCCATCTGCAACGTATCTAGTAGTAAGTCATCGTAGTAATACTTACTGTATTAGAAAAAAATTACGAGAGCCGCGTAAAAGACCGCGGATAAATGCTAATATCAAATAAATATAATTATTTTTTAACAAAGAGTAAAACCGACTCCAAAAACTAAAATAAATAAAATATGTTCCACCAGATCCAATTATTGTGTCGGAGGATTACGAGTAAAGCCCCGACTTCAGAAACTGTAATGTGGACTTTTTAGTTATTTAATTTGAGTGGTTTTAGGAATATGATAAGTTCACAGTATCAATTAGAATGTTGCTCAAATTGGTGCATTAAAATTGTCATCGTCTATTTTTCACCCTTAGGGATGGAATTTTTCTTTGGTGATTGAATAAAACTATTTATACTGATTTTATCGCGTTTAATTCATTACGTTTCGGGTGCTTTATAGCACCCATGGTCACGAGGGGGACCGAAATGTTTGACGTTCCAATGTCAAACATCAGATATCGGAATTAAAAATAAGTTAAACATGATAAAATCCGTATAAATAGTTTTATTCAATGTGTAGTGTTCGCGTAAATTTAAGAAATCATTATGTGAACCAGTACCCAGTACGGACTGGTAATAGCAAATAAAATTCGCCGATTAGAACATCTTTAACGCCAAGCGCGCAAGATATATTATAACATTGTTAAAGTTCAATTTCTTGAAGAGAAGTAGAGACCGTAATCTCGAGGAGGCGCTAAGATCTTAAATCAGGAAAGTAAACTAAAAAATCTTAAGTATAATAATTAATAACCCATTAAAAAAGTATTGTTTAATTTCCAAAAAATTGGTCAACATAGATAAAACATGCGCGTCGAATATTTAACCTTCTGGTTTTTTGAACTTGGTGAAAAATATGAATGTTTTGAATGCATTTATGTTTATTTCGCTTAACGCTGTTAACATACGATTAATTTTTTAAATTTTAATGAAGTACTTGGAATATGGCACACATATTTACTTAAAAGATAAATGTACTCTATCAAGAGAAAGCTTCTCAATAAAGGTACCTACACAACAAGTACCTTTTGCTTCTATAGGGAACCGGTTTCTAAGACCCTGTGTCAGATTGATCGAAACTAGAAATTTTAATCTCGTAGGGCGGCTTCAAAGTTTTATTTTGGTACGCAATTTGGTGACGTGTATACGTTTCACATAACATGGAGACGCTGTGAACATATTCAATATATTGAATTTATTATTTATTATTATTATTTATTATTATTATAATAATTTATTATTATTATTACTGTTATTATTTGTGACGTTTATTCGAATGTCTACTCTGATAACCTTGCCTTTATTCGTGAGAATATGGATACAGTAATGAACACAAGTTAGTAATTACATCGACGTTGTAATAATTTAAATCACATCTAGCGTGTAAAAATAACAAGAATAAACTTTATATACAAGATCGTTGTATGATTCATCTCGTATTATACAACCGACATTTAATTCACCGTAAGAGGTGTAGGATCTTTGGTGTTACTTGTTTTAAATTGTATTTTATTTTCAGGGTACGAGAACCAGGACTGGTATATTCCTTCGCCGGCGCTACCTATCAGCTCTGAAGACCTTGCTCTTACTCCTGATCAGATCAGGGAAACGCTCAATTACTTTCGTGAGTAGAATTAACTTATCATTATTATAATATTTATTTGACAATAAAATACAAGTCATTGCAACTTGTATTTTATTCGCATGAACTAAAATTCTTTAATGGTAATGATAATTATAATATACAATAAAATATAGCATACAATATACATTGACCTTATGTTTGTAATTACAAAAATGGCCAATTGATTCGATAAAATGGAAAAGGGCTGATTTGGAAACAACTATGTTTTTATATCTTGTTTTATCGGGCCACCAGCCTATTATTTTCGAAATTTGCTATTTATCAAAATCCAAGAGATTTTTCCGTATTTCCTTTTGTGTCGTGTACATTGTATGTTATATGGGTGATGATCTTAAATTGTTACGATTTAATCAAACCGTTGCGTTGCAAATTTATAGATTTGTTTGAAAAAGGTAATCTAAAAAATATTTTGTAAGTCGTATAACTATAGAAAATTCAATTAACGGAAATCGACAGCATGAAATCACTAAAACTTTAATTATTTTTATAAGTTTGTGTAATATTTTTTATATAGAAAATTTTTAAAAGAAATGAATGTGTTATATGAGGTAGTGAAACAAATTTGCATATTAAAAGAGTTTCTCTTCATGTAGCTTTTTACATTTAGAAAGAAATATAAAAATACATACACATATTATATTATATGTATAATATATATATATATATATATATATATATATATATATATATATATATATATATCGTATAATATTTTTATTTTATTGCTATATTTATTGTTACGATCATTTTATTCAAAAAATTATTTACTCTTTCGGAATAACAAATTTTCATTGTACGGCACAGTTTTTTACTATGGCACGGTAGTCGCCGATTGTAAATTATGTTGCAAATTTCTTGAATACTCTTGCAGTTAACGTGTTGACCTTTAGAGCGAATTGCAGCAATCTCATTGCCATTGTACGAATTTAAAGTTATGTTTTAGTGGCTTATAAACGTACAGCGCGCGTCTTTACTCGTTATACCAAAAAGTATTGATTTACAGCGAAGGATTACGGATTCGTTTAGATTGAATTCATTTGTGCTAATTGTTTGTGATATATGTTTATATTAATAGACAAGATAAGACCGTTAGTTAATGTCTAAATGCCAGTGAAAACGCTTGCGTGGTGTTGGCTGTTAATTAGATAAGAATTTCGTAGACGTATTTTGCTGTGCGTATAGCGCCACCGCCACCGCCATTCACATCAGTGCCGGCAAAGCGCGTGCGCGGAGCCCGAGGCGCACGGAACATGGACAGCAGTGCGGACCGCGCCGGTACACACGCGACACGCGTACCCGCGTGCTCGATCGATACGACGCCGACAGTGTCTTTCTTGCACCGACGGGTTGTGCTAAACATAGAGATAATTGTTGCACCGTTGCACTGACCAATATAGTAACGTCGTCTATGCCACACGAGTCGTCACCTGACGCATGCTAAAGAAAAACGCGACCATCGCACGCGGTTCGCACTTGTGCTTATAATTATAATCATCGATCGCTCGCTAAACGTACTTTACGTAAGGTACCAATCTCCGCATCTCGACCATTTTAGTGCGGTTTATATCATGATCTAAAAGCTGTATTCATAATTCTGCACGGTTAGAGTTTCGATGCCGAGTTGACGTGCCATCGATTGAGGTGTATTTAAGAATCGGGAGAATCAAGTCGCGACGGCGACTAAGGCGCCGCCCCTGACGGCCGAACACCCAACAGCTGTGGTCCAGACGTTTCTGTTAACTTGACCGTGAGAGCATACTAATAATTATTGCGTACATATATTATTACCGCTTTGTTTGTTTAGTAGTCTAATAATACATAGTAAAGTTATATTACTGAAATAAAGGTATTACGGTTTAGAGTACTCTTATAAAGTTTTTGTGTTAACTTTTATATCCACACTGTCCAAGCAACTTGTGCTACATTATTTGTTAGCTTAGTCTTCATGTATCAATTTTATTTTATACAAGTACTAAATTGTAACTTAGTTAAATTATTAATTTGAGCTTTGTTTAAAGAGTTTCAAAATCTTTCCTTTGTCGCTTTCAGCAAATAAATTATAAAATTATATTATTTAATTATAAACAAATTAATTTAATTTAAAATATATGTATAAAAGCTACCTAGTCCTTACCTATACTATATTACTACTATAGTACTATATTACTTTGATATTAGAATATTAATTTGTTTTATAAATTTCTGGTAAACTACGCATAATATTTATCACAAAGCTTTTGTTTGAAATTAATCTAAATGGTGGTAATTTTGCATTTATTGAGGAAGTCTGAAAACGACGCCTCTAACCCTACGTTGCAATGTATTGAAATATTACGCACACGCAATGCATGATACAGATTACAGATGCAAAAGCTGTGAATATCATTTATCCTATTGTCGATTGCATTGCTTTCTAAATAAGAACTGTAATAGTGTGAACGATGTTAACAGTTACAATGCTAACTATACAACAGTAAATTGTTTTATAGACGACTATAAGTACATTCCTTAGTTACAATCGCGTTGCGGACGGAAATGGACGTTCAGTAGTCCAGTGCTTGGACGTTATATTAATATTTTATGATTTTAAGTGTTATGCAGTGCTTATATATAAAAGTTATCATTGAAATTCAACATTTTTATTGTTTTCACTACATTTTTTTAATATTTAATCGAAACCCATGATTTAGTGGTGAGAGTGTTCGTTTTTGAGTTCGTTATTAAAAAAAATATCATTAGATTGTTATTTAATTAAAATAATATAAAACGTTTCAGTAATTTCGTATATAATGTACAATACCGTAATTCCTACCATGTAACCACTTACCGTATTCAAGAAGAAACAGAGTCTAGGATACTTACCTATTGGTATTCAAAACGCGTTCTTTTCGACTGCGTGCCATTTATAGTATTTCAAAAGAAATAATTTTAATACAAATTTTTAAATGTGATTACAAATATTTCTAAAGATTGTCTTATCGTTATCGGTCCTAATTTATTCAAGGCCCGCATCGTGCCTATTATCTACTTATTAATGAATCAGTTTACGAAGATATACTTTTACAGTGTATTTTCTTCATAATTTGTTTGAATGTAATAAGTAGCGTCTTTAAAATTAAAATTTTGTTGTAAAGAACAGAGGTCCGCGACTTCTCGTTTATTTATATAAACATAATATACATAATCGTGTTCCTTTGTCGTTGCTTGCAAGTGCTCCACTGATTATTTTTATATTTTATAATTCAAATGCTGTTGAAACTTTCACATATCATCATTAACTTTCTCCTTAATAACCTGTCGTGTGTCAATAATGTTTGTCCAGAGAGCTAATGAGATTCCAGAATGAAGTAGCTTTCAGTTTAAATTCACAGCCGGTGTATTAACGTAAACGGAACAAGGTCTTAGTCGAGATTTATTTTATCTAGGCGGTGTGCAAGTTGTATAATACTTTTAATCAGATCTATGTATCGGTTTTGATAGGCTTCGGGTTTACATTATACTTCAATTATAATGTTACCCAACGCTTCAGCGTCAGTAGTACTAATAAGTTCACATATGATCTTTTACGAGGGAAGGTTAAAAAGTTCGCGGAAAGAAAGGGAAAGGGGTGATATTAAACATGAAATTATTTTTCCTTTTTGATATATTCTCTATTAACCCTAATATTATTCTGAAACTGTACAAACAACTTATTTTACCTTCGAAAAACAATGTTTTGTCATGGTCCTCAAAATAGGCTGAATTTGCCGACTTCATTTTTCGTCATCGTTAAATTTCCTTTTCTGAAGGTCTTTTTTCAAATTTGGGAACAAATAATAATCCTGAGATGTCTGATCTAGACTATAGGAAGGATTTAAAATTTCAAAGCAGCACTTGTATAAGCTACAACATGACTCTTGTGAACAGGTGCTTTGTCATGCAAAAGGACCACATCTCGAAACAACTGTCCCCTTATTATACTTCAATAGCATCTTTTAATTTCTCTAATAGCGTAGCGTAATACTGTTCCGTGATATTGACACCCTTGTCTTTATTATTGATTATTAAAATCTCCTCTGAATCTCAAAACCTTGAAATTCTTAGGCGGAGCTGCGCCTGTTTATGCCACTGCATGGACTTCTGTTCTGACACACTTTCATAGTCATGAACCCGAGTTTTATCCTTAGTCAAAATTTCCTGTTCTCCACTACCTCCTCCTATAGAGGTATACAGGTCCAAAAACTCGCGCGAACACTCGACCGCAGCTGTTTTTGAAAACGTGTGAACATTCTTGGCACCCATCTGGTAGTGACCTTAGACATGCCAAGATGGTCATGTAGAATTTTAAAAATGGTCTTGGATGTTACTACTGTCATTTCTGCTATCTTTTTTTTCTTCAGACGAACATCTTCAAGAAACAAGTTTTTTCACTTTTACGAAAATGTCTGAGGAAGTTGCGTCAATCGGTCGGCCTGAAGGATGATCGTCTTCAGTTGAGTTTTTGCCTTGAAAAGGCAATACCACTTATAAATAATCGTTTTTTCCAATGCAAGAGTCCTTGTAAATAGATGACATCTCTTCCATAATGACATGTGTCGTTTTTTAACTTAATTTTCTCCATAGTTAGTATTCACTTCCCGATTGACTTGTTTATCCTGAGATATTTCAAAGGTTACTCGACCGATCTAGCTGAAACTCAGTACTTAATGTTGTATTAAGTCATTAAGTATGACTGTTAAAAAATCCCCTTCTCCAACCTCTCCATTCCGCGAACTTATCGACCCGCCCTCGTATCTATACTTCACAAAAAGAAACACTGTACTGTAGGTACTGTATACCATATAATAGTAGCTAGCTGATCCAAAATTTATTTATGTTTATATTAAGTTTTAATTTGGATTTATTAAAGCTCTGTTTGCAATGTATTGTCAGTCTTTTGTGTTCAGTTTCTTTAAAAGTAAAACAACTCAAGTGAGGTAGGTCCACCTGCTGACAACTTGAAAGCCAAACCCTAAACCAGTTTCGATAGCTATCGTGATTTAATTTTTACACCTCTTTTTTGTAGTCATACTTCGAAATATTAGGTTAGCGTTATAATGTTTTTGATTCCGATGATTCTCCTTTAAATTTATCAGAGGCAGTTTGACAGTGGCATTCACGGAATGGTTGAGAAGTGGTAGACTAGCGAAGTATGGGAGTACGGCTGATAGAGGAGAATGAAAGAGGAAGAAGTTCATTTTTAAATTTTAGTTTTTGTGTTTGTTGTTACCATCCTCTATTATAATAAATACGTGTAACTTCATTTTGCTGCAAATCATATTTAACTTTGCAATTTATTTAATATATTATATACTTGAGTGTGAGTGACAAAAAGCAATACACGATCAAGACAAGGCTGTTTGACGTCACCCACTGAGTCACGTGCCAGTCGACCTTTAGCAATGCTTACGTTTCAACATGGTTGGGTTGGAGTTTATAGAAAGAGTGAAAACTGAATAGTTATTTAATTGCATTGATATTAATAGAACTGGTTCTATTATAAACAACTTGACACACAAATTTATTATTTTATCGTCAGTAAACTTGTCGATAAAAATAATTAAACTCTGTATTTTAAAGTATTGAATTAGATTTGTTATTCGAGTCAAGAACTTGATGTTTTCGAATCAACAGCTAAAGTTTTGTTTGTAAAATTTTCTTTATTAAAACGTTTCCTGAAATGAAATGAAACGAAATGAAATGAAATATTTATTTGCTTTTGGTTAAGGTACACTGAAGATGGTGGTGTTAATTAAACATCCGCTTAATCAGCCATTATTTATGGCATGCAAATCTTACAAATATAAAATAATGCGATAGTAATATTTATGAGTAAAATGTCTAAAATAATAAAATGTCAACAATTAATCAATAAATAGGTAATAGGTACTTAATAAATATTTTACAATTGGTCCAGCAAATCCACATCAGTCCAGCCGCTACCACATATCGCAGTTCAAATATTCCTCTATAGTATAAAAAGCCTTTTCACTGAGCCATCTGTATAACTCTCTTTTAAATTTAATGACAGGTAGGTCTTGAATTTCTTGTGGTATCTTATTATATACTGTCATACACATCCAATAGCAATTATTATGGAATCTCGCGCTCTTGGGTATTATAGTGGAAACCAACCTATTCCTATTTCTAGTGGCTCGTTTGTAAAAGTCTTTGGCTTGTGTGAAATAATACATATTATTTTTTACAAATTTCGCCGTTTCAAAAATATATAGACAAGGAAGTGTTAAAATTTTCAAGGATTTAAACAAGGGCTGACATGACTCGTTAGGTATAGTACCAGTTAGTACCTGTTCTCCTCCATCCATCCATCCTCTTTGAGGATGCTTTTAGGTATCGTAATTTTTGTTTATAGAACCCTTTTCATAGATTAAATAAAAGAATACCCCACGAAAACATTAAGTGAATTGAACAGGGAAACTAACATAATATCATTATATCGGGGCGTGGGCGGCCGTCGGGTAACTAGAGGTTCACGAATTTGACCTCTATCGAGCCCAGGTTTCACTTATCAATTTATAGTCCGTTGGTAACTTCTCCCCAGACACATTAACATATTAAAATACTCTTGATTAGAGTTCAAAAGTTTGGAAGAACAAGGTTACGAAGTCCGTTTACATTTCCACCTGCCAGAGGTTCTTTTGATCGCGCTTACAAGTGCTGCGTCGCGTCGGTGCTTGTGAGCGCGCGTGGTGCTATAGTTGTTGAAGCTTCGGTAATGACTTTTCTTTTTTTATAGAAGACGGGGCAAACGAGTATACGGTTCACCTGATGTTAAGTGACTACAGCAGCCCATGAACAACCGCAACACCAGGGGAATTGCAGGTGCGTTGCCGACCCTTTATAAAGGTGTAAGCTCGGAGTTTTGTCGCGATGTACGATGGTGAAATTGTGCGGCTGGAATTAGTCCGAACAATTCCTCAGAGCACTCCCCGTGGTATATGCGATAAAATACGCAAAGAGATGCAACGTCTCTTCGCAATGCCATTGAGTTAACCCAATTGTAAAGAGCTCGGTCGCTGATGATTCGAACTGCTCTTTTTTTTTTTTTTTTTTTTTTTTTTATAGAAGAGGGGGCAAACGAGCATGCGGCTCACCTGATGTTAAGTGACTACCGCCGCCCATGATCAACCGCAACACCAGGAGAATTGCGGGTGCGTTGCCGGCCCTTTAGAAAGGAGTAAGCTCTTTTCTTGAAGGTCCCCAGGTCGTATCGGTCCGGAAAAATCGCCGATGATAAACTATTCCACAGAGAGGTTGTACGTGGAAGAAAACTCCTTGTGAAACGTACAGTGGTGGACCGCCAAGCATCCAGATGGTGTGGATGGTATCGGGACGTTTGCCGTGTCGTGCGTTCACGAAATTTGGCGGCTGGGATTAATCCGAACAATTCCTCAGAGCACTCCCCGTGATAGATGCGATAAAATACGCAAAGAGATGCAACATCTCTTCGCAACGCCAGTGAATCGAGCCGATCGGAAAGCACTCGGTCGTCGACGATTCGAGCCGCTCTGCGCTGGATGCGGTCAAGTGGAAGGAGCTGGTACTGGGGAGCCCCAGCCCAGAGATGGGAACAGTATTCCATGTGCGGCCGAACCTGCGCCTTGTAAAGTTGCAGGCGGTGTGCCGGCATGAAATACTGTCCCGCTCTGCTGAGCACGCCAAGCTTTTTAGAGGCCAATTTGGCCTTCCCTTCCAAGTGACCACGAAACTGCACGTCACTCGATATGTCGACGCCGAGGATTCCGATACTGGCTGAGGCAACAAGGGGAGTGCCTTGAAACTGAGGGGATACGACAAAGGGGTTCTTTTTAGCGGTTAACGCGCAAACTTGTGTCTTCTGGGGGTTAAACTGGACTAGATTTAGTCGTCCCCAATCCGAGACTCTGTTCAGCAAAGACTCGACTTCAGACACAAGTTTGTCCCGGCACTCGGAGACGTTTTCCCGAGAAATATTGGCTCGGCCGGTGTAAAGAGCATCACCAGTGCTGTCATCTGCATAGCAATGAATGTTACGGGTATGCAACATATCATTGATATGCAGAAGAAACAGCGTTGGCGATAGCACGCAGCCCTGTGGAACACCAGCATTAATAGGCTTGCAATCGGAGCTTGCACCGTCTACAACGACCTTGATGCTCCGATCTGCAAGAAAGCTGGTGATCCAATCGCACAATTTCTCGGGAAGCCCATAGGAAGGGAGCTTCGAAAGAAGCGCTTTGTGCCAAACCCGATCGAAGGCCTTCGCAATGTCCAAACTAACGGCCAAAGCCTCCCCCTTGAACTCTACTGCCTCCGCCCATCTGTGAGTGAGGTAGACCAGAAGATCACCAGCTGACCGACCACGGCGAAAACCGTATTGGCGGTCACTAATCAGCTGGTGATCCTCAAGGTACCTCATGAGCTGGCAGTTTACAATGGACTCCATTGTTTTGGAGAACAAGGAGGTGATGGCGATTGGCCGGTAGTTGGACGGGTCTGAGCGGTCGCCTTTTTTAGGGATCGGGTGGACGAAAGCCGTCTTCCACGATTTTGGGACTACGCCTAGGGAGTAGGAGTACCGGAAAAGACGCGTTAAAACCGGTGCCAACTCTGGAGCACA
This sequence comes from Parnassius smintheus behrii, assembly GCA_036936625.1. Lineage (NCBI taxonomy): Eukaryota > Metazoa > Arthropoda > Insecta > Lepidoptera > Papilionidae > Parnassius > Parnassius smintheus. Next base: position 21,289,465 of record JAUPFT010000011.1, read on the forward strand.
CGTCCTCAGCACAATTGGGGGGATTCCGTCAGGCCCACTCGACTTGTGACTTGTGTTGTGTGCTCTGCGCTGTATGCGATCAAATGGAAGGAGCTGGCACTGGGAGCCCCGGCCCAGAGATGGAAACAATATTTGTGCGGCCGAACCTGCACCTTGTAAAGTTGCAGGCGGTGAGCCGGCATGAAATACTGTCCCGCCCTGCTGAGCACGCCAAGCTTTTTAGAGGCCAATTTGGCGTTCCCTTACAAGTGACCAAGAAACTGCACGTTACTAGATATTTCGACGCCGAGGATTCAGATACTGGCTGAGGCAACAAGGGGAGTGTCTTGAAACTGAGGAGATACGACAAAGGGGTTCTTTTTAGCGGTTAACGCGCAAACTTCTGTCTTCTGAGGGTTAAACTGGACTAGATTTAGTCGACCCCAATCCGAGACTTTGTTCAGCAAAGACTCGACTTCAGACAAAAGTTTGTCCCGGTACTCGGAGACGTTTTCCCGAGAAGTATTGGCACGGCCGCCATACAGAGCATCACCAGTGCCGTCATCTGCATAGCAATGAATGTTGCAATTGATATGCAGAAGAAACAGCGTTGGTGATAGCACGTAGCCTTGTGGAACACCAGCAATAATAGGCTTACAATCAGAGCTTGCACCGTCGACAACGACCTTGATACTCCGATCTGCAAGAAAGCTGGTGATCCAATTGCACGATCCCTCGGGAAGCCCATAGGGAGCTTCGAAAGCAGCGCTTTGTTCCAAACCCGATCGAAGGCTTTCGCAATGTCTAAACTAACGACCCTTGGACTCTACTGCCGCCGCCCATCTATGAGTCAATTAGACCAGAAGATCACCAGCTGATCGACCACGACAAAAGTATTGGCAATCACTAATTAGCTGGTGATTCTCAAGGTACTTCATGAGCTAGCTGTTTACAATCCATTGTTTTGGAGAACAATGAGGTGATGGCGAAGACGCGTTAAGACCGGTGCCAACTCTGGAGCACATGTCCTCAGCATAATACCGACTTGTGGATGTACAGGGAGAGGAATGCTTTGCGAACCGAGCGCTGTGTAAACCGCACCTCCGGCATAGAGCACTCACATCGCGGGATGGTCGGTGGCGTACTCCCCCCGTCATCGAGAGTTGAGATGGACGCAAAGAAAGAGCCTATCAGATCGGCTTTCTTCTTTGTGGCATGGGCCTGTGAGTCGTCCTCCTTGTGCAGAGATGGAAGAGATGGCTGACAGAAATTCCCCTGGACAGCCTTGGCGAAAGACCAGAATGCACGGGTTCCAGAGGGAGGGCGAACTAGTTTCTCGCCAATTCTGCCTATGTTCTCTGACTTTGCTTTGGCAATGACTTTTTTTTTTTTTTTTATAGAAGAGGGGGCAAACGAGCATGCGGCTCACCTGATGTTAAGTGACTACCGCCGCCCATGATCAACCGCAACACCAGGAGAATTGCGGGTGCGTTGCCGGCCCTTTAGAAAGGAGTAAGCTGTTTTCTTGAAGGTCCCCAGGTCGTATCGGTCCGGAAAAATCGCCGGTGATAAACTATTCCACAGAGAGGTTGTACGTGGAAGAAAGCTCCTTGTGAAACGTACAGTGGTAAACTCTGACTCTTTTGAAGGATCTGGAGGCGGAATTATACTTCGTTTTTAGAGCGCTGGTATTTACATCCCGGGACGTTGATACGTCAGCCCAGGCTTGGTAGCACTCCTGCTTATAGCATGATGCTATTTCACAGGAACGACCAAACCATGGCTGAGATTTGCCTCCGATGGGCACCACAGAGGAAGGAATAAAAAGTTCCGTACCCTGAAGTACCACATGAGCGACAGAATCAGCAACAACGTTGGGATCGTACGGCGTCAAGCAAACCCGCCCCCAAGGGTAGGATCATAGAAAACTATAATACATACATAATGAACGGGTGAGTTGGCGGAGCCAGTGTGGCCACTAACATGTCCATTCACATCTATAAATGTCAATATAGTCAATCGTTTCCATTTTTCGTGTCAAGCATCGCTGCATGCAAATGATTTAAAAAAATTACGTGTAGAAAGAACAGCGGGAAATGAAATTTAAACAAACGAGACATATTCTACAACCAGTAAGTCGAAACTATTTATATTTCGTGAATATTAGAAACAAAATCGAAAGTCTAAAATGTGTTCGTAATAGTGATAAATGATGATAATACGTCGTAATTGCTTGTAGGTGTGCTCCCGGCGACGCCGATTCTCGTACAAAATAAGGTTGACAGCCATTCTATTGTGTATTACAGTATTCTCTGGGTAGGATGCAAAGAAAGACCGCATCCTATCCCAATCTGCTGACCTATAGTGCCAAACACGGCGGCAGCCTGCAGAATGCAACCGCGATTTCAGAGGCTCCACACTCCGGACAAGACAATGGTCCCAGGAGCCTAAAGGGGCGTCGACGCAAATCTGATATCCGTCCGGATGAGAGGTCAGCAGAAGGTCCAACAGGGAAGGTGTATGATCCTTTACATCTGGAATCCGCGTAGGCGAAGTAAACAGTTCTGTGAGACCATATGCCAAGGCAAAATCGTAATAATGAACAGATCTCCCCGCATGATCGGTTAAACGTGAACCAAGCCATTCGGCGTGATGGGCGTTAAAGTCGCCGAGGATCACGATCTCTGCGGAGGGGATCAGCTGTAGTAACGGATCTGTAGCCATTTGGACGTGGTCGAGGAGTCGGTCTGTTTCGGCATTACCGTTATGGGACCTATAGAGGCACCCGTAGACGCGCGGATTGCCGTCGCTGTCTACACTTAGCCAAAGGATGGTCAGGTCCGAACCTTCAAGACTGCCGAGGCGTAGAGAACAGATGTCCTCTCTGACGTAAAAGCAAACTCCAGCCCGAGGCACAATGGAGTGTTCCAGTTTGTACCGCGGGTAGGAGGGATATGTGACATCAGCCGGAGAGGACACCTGCGTCACGGTCAGAAAGAGCAGAGCCGGCCTCGCCGTCTCGAGATGGTTGTGGACGGGGTTTAGGTTAGAGTCAAGTCCCCTGATATTGCAGTAATTCACGGATAGTGTGGCGGGGGTCGCCTTGGTCTTGTTGCTCAGCTTGCCCCGAGCGGATTTTGCCCCCCCCCCCCCCCCTGAATACACGGGGCAGCCTGAGCACCCACGCTCAGGAGTGGAGTAACTTGGTCGTGGATGCTCAGCGAGGGATTCTCCAGGGGTGCTGGTACTCTCCTGGGGTAGATCTTCACTTTATTCCGCTACCATGTTAAGGGGAGGGAGGGAATTGGACCTCCGGCTACCTACACTCACCAGATGAAGCGCGTAAGCTGAGCTTCCACTTAACGCCGGTATTCTGTGAGGTCGTGGTACCACCCCGGTTTGAGCCGGCCTATACGTGCAACAGCAAAGCTGCCGCATGGCTCTACAACTGTTAAGGCTCTAAATACTGGTGCCGACATCGCCACACTTACATTCAAATTCAAAGATACCGACGTCGTTGTCGACGTTATAAACATTATAGTGCAAACGATGGAAACTAACAATACTTAATTAAATTCAATGTAAATGTTTCCTGTCTAGTTCGTACATATTTTTTGTCCTTCTTTAAACGACGCTTAGTAATTTAATAAAACCGGATTGAGGTTACTGAGCAATTAGTGTGATCTGGCTTTCATTAGTTCCCTCTTTAACATGATAACATGTAGACCGACTTCATTTACTAGGACTGAGAGTTTTTCTTACTAATAAGTATAAATATTTTCAGTTTATGTGTCATTCGTGTCATAGCAGTTAAAACTACATATGAGATTGTTGCTGAACCTATTAGTGAATGTTACATTCGTAACATATTTCATGTTTGTTTCATCACAAGTTGTAATTTATTTTCGTTATCTTACTGCCAGTCTCATTGGTCTCTTGTCGTAGTTGCCACGCTTTGCGGGCGGATTTTTTTTATTGAGTTTTCATCAGGATGATGCTGTTGGCCACCTCCTGTTTCAGATTCTATCCGTCGCCTCTTACGACACCCACATTATGATAATATTTTCGTAAGTCAATTACTTTTTAAATTTGATATTATGCTATATTTTTAGAACATCGCGTTTTTAAGTAATAAAGTAATGCATTCTAAATTATCATCATTGAAAATGTTTAAATTTTGAAGCTGACTTTAAATGTGTTCACACTTTTGTTGCTGCTGCTGCTGCTCTCCGTCGCTGGTCTGAGTATTTTGCGCTTTGCACAGAGGAGATGGTTATACCGAGTACCGACATCTAATAAAATCTTATCGTATAAATAATAAAACCCACGTAATGAAATTAACACAATATATATATATATATATATATATATATATATATATATATATATATATATATATATATATATATATATATATATATATATATATATATATATATTATATCAACATAATTTTCTGTAATAATATTGAAATATAGTTTTTATTTAATTCTTTTATTATACATAGGGAATGCAGTAAAGAATAAATAAATATACATATATAATACATACACCGTACCATTTGTCATAAGTAAAGTCTAAAAGCTAGAACTGAGCATATAATTTAAATACTTATCTTTTCCGTCATCTTTAACAAGTTGCGTCAAACGCAACCCGCATGGTAACTAAATATCCCTCCTACGAGGCAATCTATGGAAGAGACCTCTGTTCAGGAGTGGGCTTTTTATAGGCTGTAATGAATGAGAGATAAATGAAAGTCTAACGTAAACACGTCATGTCATTTTTCAGTTTTTTCATACTCTAATCAAAATGCCACGACGCAGCTATATTATAAAGTTGCGATGAAAAACTATTAAATTAGTGAAGTGTTATGATGCTACCGTTAGTATCAATAAGCGCCCGGACGTATTTGGTATAAAACGTCGATGGAGAACTGTGGACGGTGTACGTGATACGAGGGTGGTGTGTGGTGTGGGGGTGCATCGGCAGCGTGGGGCGGGCGGGGCCGATGTCCGCGGCTCGGGTGCGTCACGGCGGAGGGCGGTGCGGGCTCGGGTGCGGGGTGCGCGGACGGCCCGCGCGCCTCGCCGCCGCCCGGCTTCGATCGCGAACTCTTTCAAGAGCTGAGCTTCCTCCCCGACGCGGAACTGCGCGAGTGCCTCGGCGAGTATCCCGACTTCCTGTACCACGTGGCGCGGGACAGGTTCGGACGCCTCTACTTTCGCGTCATACGGATATTGCTCCTTGATCGAGGTACGACCATGATGGACTCTCCGGCACTGATTCTGGTCACCTCATCGTCCGCAGCAATTACTGTACTTTCATCATTTCTTTGCTTTCAACTCATCTCATGCTCTATTCTGCTTTACCTAATATGATTGCTGTAGCTTTCATTCATTTTCTAACCCACTTGCAACGGAACTATCTTACCTTCATCTCCACTCAAATAGTTGTTAGCTTTACTGAACAATAGAATACAATACAATTATATTTTTATGAGGCACACACAATACATAGCTTAAGGAAAAAAGTTTGTCATTGTTGTTAAGTAATTTCTATAATGTCTATAAAAAACGTGAAGAGCTGAAAACGTGGTTGTCAGAACTTTGTAAAACATTTTTAGGCCGGCCGCACACATACGGAATCCCGTTTTGTCCGCAAAATTTCGAACGGAAAAATACCGTAGGTGTTTAAAGGGTCATTGATTTTATATGGACTTGCTTCGTTCGGAATTCGGAATTCCGTATGTATGTTGCGGGCCTTCCGCAATGCTTGTAAAAAATGTTAGTTACATTCTAACAGGCTAAGGCCCGCCACATACATACGGAATTCCGTTTCGAAATTCCGTTTCGGAATTCCGATTCGGGGTTACGATTCGGGATTTCGAAAGCAGCAAGTCCGTATAAAATCAATGACCCGTCACACACTTAAGGCATTTTTCCGTTCGAAATTTTGCGGGCTAAAGGGATTCCGTATGTGTGGCCGACCAGTTCGTCCCGTTTCGGAATTCAGAAACTGAATCTTGAAACGGAATTCCGTATGTATGTGGCCGTCCTTAGGGTTTGCACAAAAACCGCTTTTGTACTAGGTATTATTTATTTGGACAGACAGTGGTAACAATATGTTTTAACGATGCGACGCGACGGCGCTAGAAATACATTTTATATAATTTATTTATAGTCATTCGTATTTAAAACTAGGGCAACAACTGGATTGAATATTTTGGTAGAATACCTACGTCATTATTTTGTGTTGAAATGTAATGTTAATTTATGTGCTATTAATTTATGTAGACGGGTGGTCTACAGTCCAAAAGTTGAATGTAAGAGAATCGGCTTGCCTTGACACGTGGTTTGTGTTTGGCACGCGTCCGATTGGATGTAAATAACGTAGCTATTCCTGTTTTAGGTATAACCTGCGTAAATTATAAGTCCATATAAAAGATTCATAAAAGTTCTAATGCTTTATTTCAAGCTATATACGACTAAAGCTAGATAATTATTATAAAATAAAAGCAGCTACTTACTTTACTACTGCTTCTTTTATGTAGTAAAAACATGTTCCAAATGTATTCAAATTTAAGCATAATATTATTTCAAACTAAGTAAATATTAAGCTTTTAACCATGAAGTATTTAAAAGTCGTTTGTAAAAACATTTGTACTAGACTTGTAACGAATATTCGGCTATTATTCGGTATTCGGCCTATACGGCTACTTTTTTCGTATTCATCTGAAAACCGGATATTTGGATACTCATCGGCCGAATACCGAGCACTTGAGTAAGATAAAATAGAATAAAGATAATTTATTCGATTTGAGTAAGATGTTTTGTTACAGTCAGACAATTGGTAAAATAAAAATATTGATTTATTTCATACTGATGTATTTTATTATAATCAATAAAGTAGTCACAAGTAGGTACACAATAAACTTACGTACTATAAAAACTAACAAAAATTATCGGATAAATGTCTAGATGCACTTGAATTGTCGTAATTAAAGTGAAAGATTATGGTACAGAAAGACTAATTATTTGCATTTTCAGGTAGTACTTTACTAATTGTCTTCTCATAGAAGCTCTGAGTAGAAACAGTACTTCCCTTCCGGCTGAATGCTTTTTGCCTAATATTCGGCTATTCGGCCAGGACGCCCGCGAAGTATTTGATATTCGGCGTTTGGCCGATTATAGGTACTATTCTTTGCAAGACTAGTTTGTACCTAAATATTTAATTATGGAAATTGCAATAAAAATAAATAGTAATAAAAATAGGTATTACTAATGTAAATAATCATGTTGATTGAAATAAAAACCTTAATTTACACAGTATTTAGAACCATAACCATAAACATACTAAACACTTAAATTATCATAAAGATGTAGTGCTGGTGTTCTTCCCGCGGTGTAGTGTCGGGAACGGTGGCTGCGTTTTCTCGCTGAATGGCTGTACTTAACATTTGAGCAAGAAAATAACTTGCAAGCGGTGACAACTAATCGAAGATCCAAGGAACTTCACCGCATCCAAAACTGTATCTATAAAACTGCACAGTATTGTTTTTAGATTCTTGTTTAATTTCGTTCGATATTTTGTAAATCTATTAAAAATAATATTAGACCAGTTAAAATTACATTTACACTATAAAAAATATATATAAGTAAGCACTTACTTTTAGTATTTCTCAAAACTTGGAAGTGTAATTCAATTGCTTTGATAATTTACCTAGTCAATTAGTTTGAAAAGGCGGTGAAGCATAATAAGAAGCTACGCGGAAACTTCACAGAGTAAAAACAATCAGTCCCTCGAGGTTGTAAGACAGGTTATAAGACGAGCATTTGTTAACAATCGATATCCGTTGTTACACTTCGCGAAATGTTAGGTAAGGGAAGGTAAAAAATTCCTAGCAGCTCGTTGAATGCTTCTATCTTCTATTAATACCTTTTTCCCATGAGGTTCTTGTGATGGTAGAAAGTAGTCATTGCGATGGCGCTCTTTACAAGATAACACCTACATTTGCAGGGACAGCGTTTAGCAAGAGTACACTGCATTTAAGTAGGTATTTTATTATCAATAACGGTCTAGAATGCTCGTGACTGATTATGATATAGTGTTAGGGTAAATATATTAATTTAAAATATGCTTGTATACATACAATAATAGCCTATAAAGCCTTTATGCAAATTAATTTTAACAAATTTTTTAGATAAAAACTGCCCAGATTTAATTACAAGGTAATAATTATAAAATATTAAAATAAAATAAAATATTTAACAGCAAATTACACAACAAGACATTTAGATTTGTTTTTCTTGTCTATCTTCTATGCGTGACTTGTAAGTTATTTCAGGAATGGTATTGTTTTTCAACATACCCTAAGAAAACGAATACGATTTTACAGTTGTACCCTAACGATCAGTTCTGTTTATACTGTCAACTTTTCTTTAGTAATAGACGCTTTTTACTTTTTATTTTATTTTGTTAATATTTACAATTAGAATTAAGTTGATTCACCGTCCATCTGATGGTAGGTGATTATTGCTGCCCAACGAATACCTGAAGCCGACCCTAAACAAAGAAAGCTTCATGTTGATGAGTGTTTATGTTGTATGATGGAAGGTATAGGCGTTGAGAAGCGATCAAATTTTTTTTATTGACTATGTAACAGAAGATAAGTTTTAAAGGAACTTCTTGTGGCACTGCTATATTTATGTGGTCGTTGGAATTTCAAACGTATCAATTTTTATAGGCATGTTTTGTCTCTTGTATTCCATTTTTCCCATGTTGTGTTGCACAATGGAATACTTTGTTTTGCCCTGCCCTCTGTGCCCGCAGCACACTCGACGTACGCAGTCACTTACTTGATCGTTTAGATGCTACAAGTGTCCCGATTTTCTTACTTTATTTTCTAAAAATTTTTAATTATTCATATGTAATTTTATTTGTACTGTTATGTTCTGAAGTATGTTGTTTAAAAGTTTGTTTCGATGAACCCGCAAAACAATTTCGACGACATCATAACGGGTCAGTGTTTGTTGTAAATATTAAGTAATAAACAATATCCTTTTATGACGCTAAATATCTTATCAGTTTGATTCTGATCGACGGTGATTAAACGCTTCAGTGCGCTTCAGTTCACGCGGTTTTGCTTAGAGCTATACACTCGTTTAGAGCGTTAGTTGAATTTTCTATTATGTCGGGTACGGTGTTGCTTCATACTATTGTTAAGACTTCATAATTCATATTGTTTCATTAGATATGAACATGCAGAGAAAGTTGAGATGTGAAAATGTAGTTCTCTTCTCGTTTCGGTCGTTGCATGCATCTTGGTCGTGAGGTCAATGATTGAAACAATATTTAGGTACTCTTAAAAATGTTTTATTAATTTTTCTGATTCATTAAATCTTCCAGTATATTACAACTGTTTCTTTCCTATTTAATTATATATTTCTTTTAATAAAATTGTGTTATTAGTAGTAGCTCTATGAGTAAATAAAATACTTAGTAACTATTATATATATATATATATATATATTTATATATATATATATATATATATATATATATATATATATATATATATAACTACTTATACTGTGAAACTATTAGTTGACCAAAATAAAAAAAAATATTTTGTGATGCATTTTTTATTAAATATATAAATAATAATAATAAGATGTTAATAATCTAATCTGCAGCACCGTTGTGTATTTTTTATTAAATCACGATTTTCAAAATTTTATTTTTCTTGTAAGTAGTAAATAATACATAAATTATGCATTAATAACACCTTTTTTATACTTTTATTGTGATGCTTTATATTTTTAGCCACTATTTAATACAATCTATTTAATAATCCTATTTAAAATACTTTCGTGATAAAAGATTATAAAGTGATTGCGATAAAATCAAGTTAATTCGACTAATTTACTAGAATACATTCTGAAGGTATATCTTTTATCGTTAATGAATTTATATTTATTTGACAGCACATTAGTCGCAATCACACACCAGTGCGAAGACTTCTATCGCTGTTATGATTTCTTGTTACAAACGGTAGCATTCTGCTTACAGTTCTATGCAGCAACAGGGTGAGCCAAATGACAAAAACCTACAATGACATCGAAGCGGTAACACGGCTCTTAGAAGAAGTAAGTCAATACATTGTATTTTTCTATGTATCTATAGATTTTTTTCTAACATTGTATTGTATAAAAGTATTTTAATTTAAAAAAAAGTGTTGTCTCCAGCGGTGGTAAAGATAATGCACTGAATACCAGCGTGAAATAGTAGCTTAATGCTGCTGTATTTCGTATGGTGAGTGTAGAGAACCGGAGACCCCTTTTACTGGAAATGAGGCATTCCATCTCAGTCCTCACGGGTGACAACGCATCTGCATTTTGATTTGTAATGGAAGATAGATGTAGATGTCTATGGGCCGCAGCAACCACTTACCATCAGGTGGACTGTGTGCTCGTTTGTCACCCTATTCTATAAAACAAAAAAAAAAACTGAATAACATAAAATAACCTATATACATGCTTGTCGGTTAATAGTACTCTTAATTTGGCCAATCTTCAATTAATCTCCAATTTGGTTGAAAACTTCCATCTTAGCTGTCCCATGCCGAATCTGCCACGCACTTCTGCAGTATCAACAAATTTATACTGCCGAAGTGAATGGCTTTATTATTCTTTCATTATACATTTTTTCCGCGTGTGTCTAAATTATCGAAGTAATACTAATCACAGCGTCTTGAAAAGCACACTTCTCTTATCACACAATTTCTCACTTAGATAGATAAAACTAACTGAAAATGTAAATTGCACATGGCATATTTACTTATTAGACCATAAATAATAAATAAATGTTAGTTACATACATTACGTAGTAACCAAAAGAGGTTGTTTTTTTTTTTAAAGAAATTTTGGAAAATAATTAAAACATTACTCAGATTTTTATGTTAGTTAAACTCCGGTTACAAACAAAATCCGTTTTTTTTTAAAACCAAGTTCAGGAGTAGCTTGCCGCATGTTTCGATAGATAGCTTAGTTTTCGTTTAATTAGTTAACGATGAACACCAACGAACGCATTTAAAAATAAGTATTTTTTAGATGTGCGAGTTATATTCTTAAAATTGTTGGTGCTTGATCAATTACAATACAAGAAACCGTGCGTGTGCGTGTTCGTGTGCGTGTTTTTGTACGTGGTAGAGCCATGCTGCAGCTATATTGTGGTTGCAGCACTAATGGGTCGGCTCGGCCGGGTAAGGAACACGCTCTCACAGAATACTAGCGTTAAATAGTAGCTTAATGCTGATGTGTTTAGTATGGTGAATGTAGAGACCCTTTTTACTGGAAACGAGGCATTCCATCTTAGTCCTCACGGATGACAACGCCCTCAAGATGTGGATTACGAATCAAAATGCAGATGCATTTTGATTCGTAATCGAGGATAGATGTAGAGATGTCTATGAGCGACATCAACCACTTACCATCTGGTTGACTGTGTGCTCGTTTGTCACCCTATCCTATAAAAAAAATTCAAATCTATCGAGTGTAGTAAATACTAAATACCGCTTCATCTTTTTCACTCCGCCATAAGCATAAGTAAAACAATGAAGCGAATATCTTTGGTTTGTGTGCGTAGCAAACGATTGCGCGGTTTAAGTTGGTTAGCTTTGGATTCGTAGCATCAGCTATTGTTTGGCAGTTGGTACATTACTGTTTGCATTCGTCGTATCGAGTTTACGCGAGGTCGATTTAGTTGCCGTGTTATACCGTGAAATATACTATTGAAAAAGGAAGAGCTCCGCAATTCGATTGTTTTAATTATACTATTCATTTTTAATCAATAGAAATGGGCTCTCATTTTTAATGGAACTATTTACACATTTTAGTTGTTTACCTTGACGATGTGATATTGCTAAGTCTACTCAAAAAGGGTCAAATAAATGTAAAAATCAACCTCAAAATACGAAATATAAATAAATAGCTAAGGTATCTGCATAATGTATCAAAGAAGTATGTATATGTTATGTATATATGTACATATGTGTTTGTTTTGAGTTTTTTTGAAGTTGGTTTTACTTTATTAACTGACTTTAAATAAGGAAGAGGTAGTCAATTCGATTGTATTTTTTTGTGTTTTAACCTAAGAACTTTTTTCTAGATGAATCGATTTTGATATTTCTTTCTTTTATTTGAAAGCTGATGCTTCACATATGGTCATATACATTTACATATGGTATTTAAATATTCACAATCTGACCAGTAGTTTTTGAGTTATCCTTAATAATGCGTATTTAATTGACATCGACTACATTGATGATGTTCTCATTTTATTTATATTGAAGTCGGTTGTATAAAATTTTTAATTTTACAACTTGTTCAAGTTAAATTATGTAAAATCGGATTGCTTAGATTATTAATACGAAATAATTTCGGAACGTTCACATTTTACATTTACGGTTCACGTTTTGATACAACGGATTTATAATTGGGAGATAAACTTAATATCTCTGCGGTATTTATTTAATGCTTTATTGGAAGTTCTCAAGCTATTCTAATGTTGCTAATGTTTTAGAAAGAGAAGGACTTGGAGCTGACGGCCCGCATTGGCAAAGAGCTGCTGGCTGCCAACGGACGGCTAGAGGCACGTGTGACTGCGCTCGAGGGAGAACTGCGCAGCGAGCGGGAGCTCGTCACTCAGCTCCGGCACGACCTCAGCGCCAAAACTGATTTGCTGCAGGTAAAACAAACCAGAAATATGATCTGCTGATCCTGATTCTACGAAAAAATTGTGTTATTTCATAGGATCAGGTTTGATGTGTAGTCAGTACAAATCGACTGTGTTTTCACACGGTCCGATTTGTACACGTTTAGACCTTCAACTGTCATGTTGCAAAGAATTGAGGATTTAATGTACAAATGTGCACACGGTAACTAATAATGATGATGTTGATCATCATCATCAAACAAAGTTCTTTTCCAAACATAGGCACCCCCGTAGATTGCCTCATAATCTTGATATTTGTCATAGTTACCATACTTGCAGGCGGGTTGCCAATCGCAGTTTTTTTATTCTCTAGTTGCTATTAGGAAGACGTTGATACACATTTTCTACTTTGTTTCCCTCCGTCGCCTCTCACGACACCAACAGCACGATATGGCGTAGTGTATATTTTTAAATCGCCACTGCATGGTAATTGCTGCATATGAATATTTTATCATGCCACTCTTTGTTACCGAATTCTCGGCGCCAACATTTCAGTAATAAGGTCGCGCCAAAGGGTATTTAAAGTGGCAAATTTATTTGCAATAAAGCAATGATAGTTCTTTGAGGGCATTTACTATTGTAGTTGAGACGATTGTACAGCTATTGTTTTTATGTGCTGCACTTGTTCATCCATTAGTCATTTAAAATATATACAAACTTTTGCATTAGTCTTAGGTACTGTACTGGTATACCAGTAAAGTGTGGTCCATGTGTTGGCACTCATGCTGAGAACTATAAACCGTACTTTGACTTTGCTCAGACTTTGCTTAGCAAAATCTTAGCTGAGTATATGCTTAGCATAATCTTTGATTCCGAATTTATAGTTGTATCGGGCTGAGATTAAGCTAAGCATATGCTAAGGTTCAGACTGTCAAGAAGTTTATGCATGCTTCATTCCACGCATTATGTTATTGATTTTACTGTACAAAATAAAATAAAATATATATTTAAAGGTCAAAAACAGTCCACACTGCACTTCATAAATATGTTACTAATACATGAAATTGAAAAATAGCGTGTTTAAAGAGAGATATAAGTACATTTAATTAATTTTAGTTTGAAAATATGAGAAAGAAGCGGAACGTTTGAATTGCTGTCACATGCGCTGTCAAATCACAGTTACAACCTATGAAGCTTTTGGTTTATATTGATATTGATTATATTGTGTGCATTTTAAGTTTTATATATATTTGAAATTCCTGATCTTTTTGTTACGACTGGCTTTTGAACTTGGACTCCCGATCCTACCTACCTATTCGACCTACGCTTCAGTAATTTGGACTCGACATTCGAATCGAGAATCTTCGATTTTCTTCAAGCTTGTAATTATAATGGACAATATTGAGAGAATTCTATCTACTTTAGGAAATATAGATAGATTGGGAACTTCAGCAGATATCAATTTTCGGCGCATGCCTAAATACTATGTTCGAAATGAATATAACCAAAACCCATTTGATTTGTATGACGAAAATGAATTTAGAAGAAGATACCGATTCAATAAACACACTGTTTTAAATGTAATATTACCTTTAATAATTGCCAATTTGGAGCATTTGGACAATAGAGGCTTGCCGATTTCTCCAAAACTGCAATTACTTATTGCATTAAGGTTTTATGCTACAGGATGTTTCCAGGTAATTATTGTTTCATAGAGTAGAATGAATTTTTTATTCAAATAGGCTTTTATTAGTCAGAATCTACTACTGGTTATATACATAGAAAATATATTTTATACACAATAAGTAATACATATATTCTTTGATATTTCAGATGGTGTGTGGTGATTTGAACGGCATAAGCCAATCCACAGTATGTCTTATAATAAATAAGGTATCAAGACAATTGAGCCGTTTATTACCAAGATATATACATTTTCCCACCAATATGAGTGTGGTAAAAAGAAAATTCGAAGAACTCGGAAGATCCAATACTCAGCACGGATTCAACAACATTATTGGTGCTATTGACTGCACACATATTAAAATAAATAGACCCAGAGGTATCTCCCATTCTGAAATATACCGAAACCGCAAAGGATATTTCTCTATTAATGTACAAGCTATTATAGGTCCAAATATGGAAATTTTTGATATAGTAACCCGCTGGCCTGGCAGTTCACATGACAGTAGAATATTTAGAAACTCTCAAGCTTATGCTAGATTTTTAAGGGGGAATTTGCAAGGAGTTTTAGTAGGCGACAGTGGTTATCCATCTCTTCCTTTCCTTTTAACGCCTCTTATAACTCCAGTAACAAGAGCAGAAAACCAATACAATTATATTCAAATAAGAACCCGTAATATAGTTGAGAGGTTTTTTGGAGTATGGAAAAAGAAATTTCCCTGCTTACAGTTGGGCCTACGCTCTAAGCTCACTAATACGAGCAACATAATTGTAGCTTGTGCAGTATTGCACAACATAGGCATACAGTGTGGGGATGCTTATGATGATGGTAACAATGATCATACACCAGAAGTTGCAGAAAGACCAAACAATGAAACATCATCCACTGCAGGTCTAGCATTTCGGCAGTCTATAATAGCACAATTTAGCTAAATAATTAGGAAATAAACTGAAGTAAAACAAAACATATTTTATTCATTTATCGCTTTATTTTTTAAAATGTTTTCTTTTTCTTTCTTTATTTCTAAAATTTCTAATTCTAAAGCACGTTTTTTTTCTAAAAACTCAGTTTCCTTTAAATATTTTTCTTCATTCCGTCTCCTTTCATCCTCATATCTTTCCTTATTATATTTTAATTCTTGTAGTATTAGTTCCTGTTTCAGTTCATCAAAAGTTTTCTTCTGTTTTGCTTGTTTTTT
This sequence comes from Parnassius smintheus behrii, assembly GCA_036936625.1. Lineage (NCBI taxonomy): Eukaryota > Metazoa > Arthropoda > Insecta > Lepidoptera > Papilionidae > Parnassius > Parnassius smintheus. The sequence goes on from JAUPFT010000011.1 coordinate 21,305,037, forward strand.
TGGGTCACTGTACTGAGCTGACGGGATGGTGCTGGGCTCACCAATGGTAATTGGCATAGGGTTTTCTTTTTGTATGTCTTCTATTACTTCAATCTCTATATTATTATTATGCTCCACATCAGACACACGAGCTCTCTTTGGGAGCCACATTTGCTCGTCGTTATCTAATCCAAGATTATTATCTAGAAATAGAAATACAATCTAATAAGTGAAATTACAAGTACAAATTATGTCATCTTACTGATTAAATAAATACTATTCATTATTGAGCTCTCAATTGTACATTTATAATCAGTTATTTAAGCTCCATGTATCATAAATTAATTATTTTATATTACAAGTGAGTTAAATCCACTATTTTAGTTGTAAAATTATAGAATACTAAATGATTATACAGACAAAAATCTTGTTAGAACAAGCAAAGCAGTAGTGATTTCTCTTTCTTATTCTTTCTCTAAATGTAAAAACTAATCAAGAATATATAGTAGCATCCATTCCAACTCCATCTATATTATCTACCAATCAATGTTCATTTGCTGAAATTCAATAAAAACATTATTTGAAATCAATCAAAAATGTTCAACATTCAACAAACAAAAATTTTAAATCTAAAATAACATCATTTCGGAATGAAGATTTGATAGTAAATACAAAGAATTAAAAACTTTCAATATAAGAATTACAACATCAATCAAAAGATTTAATTTAACAGGGCCAAAAGTGCAACAAGACTCGAATTACAGAAGTTTTGTATGATGTAGATGTTGGCTTATATGTAAATCATTTATCAAACCTGTATTCACGATGATCTTATTCTTTAGCAATTGTAATGTGACAGTAAATGGTAGTAATAGTAATTATGTTTTTAATAATTATACTTTAAAAATACAGTCCAAGTTAAAAATATATATATAAAAATAAATACAAAAAATTTAAATGACTTAATGTCAAGTATTTTTTATATTTCTTGATCAAATGATTTAATGTTTTGTTTGTTATTTAAAGTATTCTAATAAGATGTTACTAATTAAATTTCTATTGTTCTGTATTTATTATTAAGTTTAAATAAATGTTTAAATTTTTTTATTGTAAAATAATATAAATTTTATGTGTGACTTAAGTTAAACATAAATACAATAATCGGCTAGTTAAGTCCTGCATGAGTATGACTTAATGTGGTTTTAACCATGTACTATAATTATATTTAAGATGTTAAATCATTCAAATTAATAGTGCTAAATACTAAATAAAAATTATTTATATGACTTATGAGTTAATTATTTAATAGAAATACATATTTGATGCAATTATGTATTATAAAATCTAATCCATTTGTTAGTTTTATTTACAAAAACTGGGAAAACTATACAGTAGGTATGTGTGGCAGATAAAGCAATAGGCATATTCTTTTAAAAGTTAAAAGTGATTGACTAGTCTTCATGGAATATCTTCAAAATGCCTGAACCAATTTTGGCCGTAAAGAATTTTGCAAGGAGTGATCTTGGTTATTTTTTTTATTTTATTATTTTAATTTAAACAGTGTTAATAATGGAAGTTAATTCAAGTAGAACAGTGTACCTACAGGATTTCTAATAAGCCCAAATTGGCACTAATGTCACAGGCAAAAGCTAATTAGATTTATAGTAATTTTAAATTATATGATATAATATGATAACACATTTTTATCATGATTAACTTACCAATAGCTAATGTGTCACTGTCAATTTCTACACTGATGGATGGCAAAACATTTGGCATGACAGCTATAACTTGAGACTCCAAAGGTCCCATATCTGGTGGAGTTGGTCCTCCGCCTGTTCTCTTCCTTTGGGCCTCCAGAGTCTTGGCATCCCTGGCTTTGGTTTTTAAATTTTGCCACATCTTTTTTATTTGTTTAGTATCAGCCTGAAAATGAATAGTAGACAAGTATTATAAATGGAGTAAAATATTATAGGTAAGTATTTAATGTATCTGTAGGAAGAATTTATAATTAAACTTATTTGTGTGCCTCTGTACGTTCATATAGTATCAGTATGAGACTCGGACTAACACGAAAATTAAGCCAAATAATTAAAACTACTTGTATGAAAATAACTAAAAACATTTCAAAAATTAAATTATTTAGGTACTTTTACTTACAATTTGTGTGACGTTTGAATTGTTGAACTGCGAGGTAATTTCCTCCCAAGCTTCACTTTTTTTTCTAAGGGAAATACCGTCCGTCTTTCTGTTCTCTATAATATTGATTTTGGCTTGAACCAGTTGTATAAGCAATTGTTTGTCGTACTCCGAGTAAGGCTTTTGTTTCCTTTTTGCGCTTTCCATTTTAATAGTTTAGTGCTTGGGAGTCCGTAAAAGATTAGCCGTGAGTCAGTCGTGTAGCAGGTACAAAATCCGTTAAACAGGTAGCCGTGGTCAGTCGTAAAAGAAGGTACAGAGTCAGTTAAACAAGCCGGGTTGAAAATAGGGATAGGGAAGTATCGTTCTATTTTAAAAAAAAGTAATCTAATTCGAAACAGCAACTGGCGTAGAATAGAATAAACCAAAGTTTTTAGGTGATTGGTGATTGGTGCGTGAATGACTTTAGTGTTGCCATGGACAATTCTAATTTTTCCTTTGGAGTCATTTTTAAAATACATTTTTATCGAAGTAAAAAAGCACACAACCTTCAAAATTATTTTAATATATATATATAAAAAAATATGTCATCAATTTTTTTGGTTTCTACAGAAATGATAACAGCATTAATGTTAAATTTTTACGTGAAAGTTTTACGATTTCCTTAATTGCATGAAGTTCTCTCCAACCTGGCATCATTGCAGTTGAGAGAATACGACAAAGTTAAAGAGTTATCAGTTGTACGTAATGTAAAATAATTTTGGACCATTACTTTTGTTAGGGTAATATCCTGAGTTTTTCTTAAGTCGTCAATTTCGTTGACTCAGGCTTTGCTTAGCGCGCACTCAGCACGACTTCGAAGTTAGTTCTATAAATACCGACATTGTCTTAGCTCGAAAGTAGAGTCTGAGCAAAGTCAAAGTACGGTTTATAGATCTCAGTATCAGTATAATTAGTGCTCCACAGCTACGTTCTTAACCATAGAATACTATAATACGCAATAGAATGGATGTCAACCTTATTTTGTACGATTATTGGCGTCGCCAAACCAGATTCGCTGTGTTGACAAAATGAGTAAATTTACACATTTTAGACTTTTGATTAATGTTCAAGATCATCATTTAAAATTGTTTAAATTTTAATACATATTTATTTGTAAATAGGGTGCAACTTGGCATTTTCTAAATAATTTGCATGCGATTGGAAATGAATGTAACGTCAAAACACATCTCGTGTTGACATTTATACGTGTGAATTGACATGTTAGTGACATTTTAGTGGATTCGCCCACTCCCCCATTCTATTATGTATGTGTTATAGTATTCTATGTTCTTAATAATTTTCTTTTTTCCGTTCAGTGGTAATAATCTGTTATTTTGTTTTTTATATACTTTGGTTAAGAAAGTAAATTTTATTCAAATAGATGATTGACAATGGCATTCTTTCACACAAACTTTTTTGTTGTAGTATTTTTAGGCTTTTTGCAGTGAAGGCCGCGCTCTATGCACGTTGATTGCTGATAGCGGTATAGTTAGATATTAGCGGTTACATGTCCGCTACTTTATGTTACTTAATGTGGTTCTAGCCTAAGAATGTTGTCTTTTTCGTGTTATGTATGGATTTATATTTGAAAACATCTTACAAGACAGATAGCGGAGTGTGTAAGATTTACTAGCGATAAGCGCACTCACGTCTCATTTGCGACTTTTAACCAATTTTATTAGTCTTTTTGTTGACAAAATCGTACAGGAAGTTACTCTTATAAATTTAACAGTGAAAATAAAAACACCAACGAAGTTTTTGTTTTTAATGAGAAATTAGATAATTTCAGTGTACGTTTATTGCAGGTGCTAACAAATGACACGGAGGAGGGCAGTCCGACAGAAGAGCAAGAGGCCCCTACAGCGGCGGCGCTGCGGAAGCGAACCTGCGCACTGGAGAGAGAGAACCGTGCTTTGCGGGAAGAGGCCGCGCGTCTCGCTGCCGGCGCGGACTCCGCAGAGCTGGCTGAGCGACAGCTGCTCAGGGACATCGCCAACCAGCTTTGTAAGTTCAAATGTAACAAAACTTGTTAAATTTATATTAAATTAGTCTACTTATAATCTATTTATTTTAATTAAAAAATTGTGCGTGAACACTGTAAAACTTCTATACGATATCATGCTTACATGTATCTTTATGAAGATCAAATTACAGGCGAAACTCATTGTTCTTAGCATGTAACTCATTTAATACGTTTTCTAAGGACTGTGATAAGGCTGATCTTTCTTCTACCAGTGGACTTCTATATATATACAATATGTAACGTAATTAACGCACACCCTCAGACATCCCAATTAGTAAATTAGTATATTATGTTATAATCATAATGTATTATGATGACACTGATTTTTAGTTAAGGGTAGTTCTTCAGAGACAAAATTTTCGATTTCTATGGATATATTTTCTGTAACCAACTAACAAAACAACATGTATTTTTTTTTTGGACTGTTTTATCTGTATCTCTATCTGGGACAAAATATATTTTTCAAATAATTACTGTCTAGGTACAGAATAAAAATATTTGAAGTTTGTTCTTCTGATTCATATAACGCGTCCGTTTGCCATTTTCCGGAACAAAATGGTCGATGTCGCATTTTCCCTTTGATAAATCAATATAAATAATTATTATATCGAAAGGAAATGAATTGTCCACATACAAAAAAAATGGGTATTAGTTATAACTACGTTAGTGTGTTTATAAATAAGTAACTAAGAAGTGTCTGACGTATAATACTGATTAATGTGGCGTAAGCTGCGCTTGACCGTACTTGGTCGGGTAATATTAATGAGAGTCTGGCTTCCTGCGCGGGGGGACGCCAGTCGTGCAACGAACGAGCTAGAAGGCGGACGTGCGGCTTTTTGGCTAGATCCCGGTGTTACGAAGGTAAATATCTGATTCATCTGTGCTTGGTTCAGGTGGCATTCTGATTACACTGCCTACTTTATAAAATTTATTTTATTGTTTTAAAACTTCAATATGAGTTTCGTAAGGTGTTCTTGGGTTATAAATTCATGTAAAAAGATAACAATACTAAAGTCTGTATGTATGATAAGTTATGCATGATTGTAGGCAAAATCCTGATTTATCTGTGCCTGATTCATATGGTCAAAACCCCATATAAATCATAAAATGAATTAGTTTTCGCCTCTCCAGCACAAAACGAGCGCTTTTGTTGCCTACTTCTTGTCCAATTTTTGATCGTGTACAAGTCAGTAGTTCTAGTCTTATTTATTATATTTACTTAGATACAACCTTTTGAATGATTAATAAATCACAGGAGTATAAATTTATTCTACATATGACACTTTTGATAGGCCTTAGTCTTAGTTAAGAATTAATAATTATTATTTAAGAATAACAATCACAACTAATAGTGTATTTATTACAAAAAATAATGTAAAGAAATTGAGACCAGTATTATTTAAATGGTACTTTTGACATTAATCTTCCGTATTAACAACCATAAAAACCTACTTATTCATTAATCTCTATCTAATTTCTATTATTTTAATATTACAGTCCATAACAATGCCACAAACTAAAGATCAAAAGAAGGAGAAAAAGAGAATCGCAGAACGTAAAAGGATGGAAAATATAAGAAAAGATCCAGACAAGTATGCTCTGTGGAAATTAAAAATGAAAGAAACATATTTGAAAAGAAAGAGAGAAGGTAAAATCATATCAGTTCAGAATTTGACACCGAAACAACAAAAATTAGCTAGGAAGAAAAGCAGAGAAAGTACTCGAAGATGGTATGCTAAAAAGAAATTATTAAAAGAACGTGATATTCATTCAGAAGAGGAAATCATTGACGAATGTGATCCAGCAGACGATACCGAAATAAATGATCCTTTAGATTTGAAATTACCATCATCTTCAGAAGTTTCGATTATACCAAGATCTCCGGATATTCCCAGCTCATCACAGGTATTAACTCAGTTTTCACCACATTCTGCACGTGTAACAAGATCAACAATAAGACAAAAGACGACACTTGGAATTGATTTGAACCTAACAGAAAATGAAACCGATATCTCATCCAATGCTGACATCCATTCGAGAATAATATCGCCTTCACCAAATACTTCGATATCAGATTCACCAAGGACTCCCAGCCCACAAAGTGGCATGGCATCGTCTCCACGACGTGTCGTCAGCCCAAAAGTTTATAAAAAAGCTGCACGAGAAACACCTCTTAAAAAGAAATCGCCTTGGAAACATATTTTACGAAAGTTTCAATATAGATATACTAAAGAAATGCAATTGAAAGACCAAAAAATTCTGGAACTTAAAAGAGTAAATGAAAATTACCGGAAAAAGATAAAACGGTTAGAAAAAGATAAACGGGTAACAGACGTGCATAAAAGACAAAAGGAAAATCTATCTGGGAATGAAAAAATACAGATTGTTGTTGAACCCTGTGCTACCGGAATTAAAGAAAATGTCACTATGTATTTTGAAGAAGATGAAAACAGTAGAATGTGCGCGGGAAAAAAAGAATTTGTCACCAAAGGAAAAATAAGAAAACAGAAGCGATATCTTAGCGACAGCTTGCAGAATCTACATAAAAAGTATCTTGAAACCAATCCTCAATACAAAATAAGCTACAGTGCATTTTGCAAGCTTCGTCCATTTTGGGTACGCGTACCAAACGTCAATATTCGTGAAACATGTTTATGTAAAGATCATGAAAATATGGAGTTGGTCGTTGTAGCCCTTCGGAAAAATTATCTGATTGTGGAAAAATCTGTAAATGAGATTCTACAATCACTATGTTGTGATCCTAGGAATGTTCACTGTCTGACTAAGAAATGTGATAGTTGCAAAAATAAGGCCATTAATTATAAAGAATTTGACAATACCAAAGAAACACATTACTTTATTTGGAACAAAGTAAAAAAAACTTATATCAAAGATGGAAAAGAAAAAGCTACGCTTCAAACGATTAAGGCAAAAGTTGCAGCGCATCCCAAAGATATAATCGAACATTTCGAAAACCTGTTAGTACCTTATATGCGACACTGCGGAAATATTATAACTCAATATAATTATACAAAAAAATTGAAACAAAACCTGAAGCCTGAAGAATGCATCATACATTGCGATTTTAGTGAAAACTATAACACAAAATATGCCTCTGAGATTCAGTCGTTCCACTTTGGCAGTTCCAGACAACAAGTAACATTGCACACCTCTGTTATTTATTACATTAAAGATGGAAAACTGTGTAAGCAGTCATACTGTACTATCAGTGAATGTTTGCGTCATGATGCCGTCGCAATCTGGGAACATTTACAGCCAATTCTCCGATTTCTTGAAAACGAGGTGCCGGACGTAACAACCTTTCATTTTATTTCGGATTCACCATCGGCGCAATATCGTAATCGCAAAATGTTTTACATAATGGCGAAAATGCACTGGTATTTTTCTAATTTGCGATTATTAGTGTGGAATTATTCTGAAAAAGGACACGGTAAAGGGGCTCCTGATGGTGTCGGAGCAGTTCTAAAACGAACTGCTGATCAAATAGTTGCGAGAGGGAATGACATTCCAAACGTTGAAATTCTTGTCAGACACCTAAGAGAACGCTGTCCAGGAGTTATTATAGAAGTCGTTTATGAGTCGGGCATATTAGAGAAAGATATGCTGATTCCCGAAAATTTAAAGGAATTCCGCGGGACCATGAGAACACATCAGGTTGTGTGGAGTGCCAATCAACTTCAGACTTTAGCTATGAGAGAACTTAGTTGTAGCTTGGACAATTGTTCACAAGAATCCATTCAATGTTCTCACGGTCAACACATTGGTTTCTATACCATAGAAGACATTAATAAACAACAGAGTCTCCACTCTGTTGTGTTAAACGTCAAATCCGCGGATAAAAGAAAGGTGACATCGAAGAAATCTACATGCAGCTCTTTGATCAAACGTAGCCAAATATCTGCTACCGAAATTCAGACTGGAAAAGATACGGATACAACCCAACAAGACCTCGACCTTCCCGATGACGACAGCTTTTGGATGGAGACTTCGTCAATCGATGAAAGACTTATAACTCCAAAATTCACCAGGGATGTCTTATCGACCCTCCATCAGAAAAGCGTAGATGATAGCTCAGATTCTGACGATGAGGATATTTTTGTGTTTAAAAAGCCTCAATATGATAAGCGGACAAAACAGTCTCACGGCATTGTTGAAGATATAATTATTCCATCTTCCTCCGAAAATTCAAGATCTCGTCAACAGGAAAAAGGCTTTATGGATGATATTGAAAGCAGCTCCGTCCCTAGCCCAAAGCCGAGAAAATATTTCTTTTAGTACCTATTTAACTTTGACCTTATTACTTATTAGTTAATTATACCTAGAATCTATATTTCTTTGAAAGTTGATAAGGAAGATTATTGTCAAAAATGCCATTTAAAGTTGATCTCATTTTTGTTACTTTTTTGTTAGGTAGTAATAAATAAACCAACGTGATTGGTAATTTCAATTAATAATTAAGACTGCTATTCTCACTTTACCATATAATACAAGAATTATTATAAATACTGGAGTTTAAAAATATTTTTACAAGAATTATTGTTTAATTCATCAGATTTTTTTCCGTGATATGATCGCTGATAATTGTTTTCATAAAAAAGGTTATTGTTGTTATTCAAATATGATTATTTTCTTAATACAAAGTTTTTTTTATTTTTATTTCTGTTTCTGATTCATCTGTAACAAATTCTGATTCATCTGGGCACAAATATTTGAACGTCGATATCATGAAAACTACTTTATAAAAACGAGTCCCTCATTCAAATATATGTTATTTGGTATACCTTTTTTCATATGAACATGTGTTACAAAGCTGAAAGTGAAATTAAATTTTGGCCATATGAATCAGTCGAAGAATCAAATTTCGAAGAACTACTCTTAAACATTTTTATGCACTGATTATTTATCAAATTAGTTATACTAATTCCGGAAGAATGTTGTGGTCACAGTACAAATCCGCGGAACGCAAAAACTTTAACGTGCTTGAAATAAAGTTCATTTTTCTTTATTTTTATTGAATGACAGAATTAGTAATAATACAAATAAAACTGCACTCTTAAAAGTCTTATTGCCTTAAGTTACGGTCCATTTCAGTTTGTTTTGACTGTACAGATTTAGTGTGACTGTAATTTACGTAGTTTTAATTATTTTTGGGATAAAAAATTACCTATATTAAAAATGATAGGAATCGATTCAGTAAACGATTCTGAACAAACTACTTTCCCAAAGTGCGTTTATTATGTTGCATGTTGTATCTTATACCTTTAATTCTTATATATATATATATATATATATATATATATATATATATATATATATATATATATATATATATATATATATATATGGTGCCGTGTAGTGGCGGTTGAGAATATCCACTACCCCATATCTTCCCGTGGGTGTCGTAAGAGGCGACAGAGGGAGACAGGCAGGAGATGGGCAGCAACATCTTCCTGATAACAACTGTGACGTAATAAAAAACTGTGGTTGCCAACCCGCTCGCCAAGCATGGCAACTATGACAAATATCCCCCCCATGAATAACGACGCAAACAGACGGCTCCCAGTCCCCGGCGGCCCCGCTATTCCTGGCTACGGTGGCGACCATGGTAACGGCGGGGCAGGGGGTGCTAAGAATCTCCGGTGGAGGTTCGGTTGCCACCTACGACGACTCGACCTGGCAACATATAACGCACGCACCCTGAGGACTGACGAGAAGATACTGGAGCTGGAAGAAGAGGTAGGCAAGTTGCGCTGGCATATTATTGGATATCCGAGGTCCGAAGAGAGGGGGAGGACACGGCAATCCTCGAGTCCGGCAACTTGTTCTATCACCGGGAGGGCGACCATCTGTCACAAGGAGGTGTCGGATTTATCGTCCACAAGTCTCTCGTCAACAACGTTGTAAAGATTGGGAGTGTGTCGACGAGGGTCGCGTACCTGATACTCAGAATCACCAAACGGTATTCGCTGAAGGTCATTCAGGTTTACGCACCAACCTCGGCACATCCCGATGAGGAGGTGGAGGAAATGTATGAGGATATTTCCAGAGCCATACATTTCTCCAAAACCCACTACACGGTATTGATGGGACACTTCAACGCAAAACTAGGCACGAGAGAAAGCGGTGAGCTGAAGGTAGGGAAATTTGGAGTAGGGCAACGGAACCGAAGGGGCCAGCAGCTGGCCGAGTTTATGGAGAAAGAGGGACTCTTTATGATGAACTCTTTCTTCCAGAAGCGGCCCCACAGGAAGTGGACCTGGTCGAGCCCCGACGGTTCGACAAAAAATGAGATTGACTTCATTATGACGACCAGACGCCAACTGTTCAGTGATGTCTCAGTGATCGCAAGGGTGAAAACCGGCAGCGATCACCGAATGGTTAGAGGCACACTGAACCTAAACGTTAAGTTGCAGAGGTCTCGTCTAATGAAGTCAACGCTCCGTCCCCCTCGTGCTCTAATCCAGAATCCCGAAAACTTTCAGCTCGAGTTACGTAACCGCTTTCAGTGCCTAGCAGATTGCAATTCAGTGGACGATATGAATGACAAGCTCGTGGAAACTGTCCATGCGGTCGGAGCTAAGTTCTGCAAGACCTGCCGCAGAAGAACACAAAAACTCTCCGATCACACTCTTAATCTCATGGCTGTTAGACGGGAGATGAAGCTGCAATCGTCAACAGATTTGACAGCATACAGGCAACTGAACAGACAGATCTCCAAATGCATGCGGCGAGACTTACGCAACTTTAATACTGCTCGTATTAAAGAAGCGATCGAGCGGAACCAGGGCTCCAAAGTCTTTGCCAGAGATCTGTCTGCCAGTAAGAGCCAACAGTCGAAGCTGAAGACTGAGTGTGGCGGCATCGTTTCCGGGACACCTGAGATTTTGAGTGAGATTGAGAGGTTCTATGGACAGCTGTACACATCATCGTTGGAGCCACACTCAAGTGTGAGTAACGATCCAAGAGCAAGTCTTATCCGACACTATTTCGATGATATCCCGGACGTCAGTCTGAGAGAGATTAGAATGGCTCTCCACCACCTTAAAAACGGCAAGGCCCTGGGCGAGGATGGAATTACAGCGGAGCTTCTGAAAGCGGGTGGAACACCGGTACTTGAAGTCCTTCAGAAGCTCTTCAATTCCGTCCTCCATGGTGGCACTACTCCAGGGGCGTGGAGCAGAAGTGCGGTGGTCTTGTTCTTTAAGAAAGGCGACAACGCTTTCTTGAAGAACTACAGACCGATTTCCCTTCTGAGCCGCGTTTACGTGCTGTTTTCGAGAGTCATTACGAATCGTCTCGCACGCAGACTCGACGACTTCCAGCCTCCCGAACAAGCCGGTTTCCGAAAAGGCTTCAGTACCATAGACCACATACATACTCTGCGGTAGATTGTACAGAAGACCGAAGAGTACAATCTGCCACTTTGCCTGGCATATGTGGACTATGAGAAAGACTTTGATTCCGTCGAAATTTGGGCGGTGCTACAGTCCCTTCAGCGGTGCCAAGTTGATTGTCGGTATATCGAAGTGCTGAAGTGTTTGTACAGTAGGGCTACGATGGCTATCCGAGTACAGAACCAGAGTTCGAAACCTATCCAACTGCAGAGAGGTGTAAGACAGGGTGATGTTATATCCCCGAAACTCTTCACCGCTGCGTTGGAAGGCGTTTTCAAGCTACTGGACTGGAAAGGATACGGTATTAACATCAATGGCGAGTACATCACTCACCTTCGATTTGCCGACGGTATAGTCCTTATGGCAGAATCGCTGGAGGGCCTTAGCACTATGCTCAATGACCTCAATGGTGTCTCCCAACGCATAGGTCTTAAGATGAACATGGACAAAACAAAGATCATGTTTAATGTCCATGTCACACCTATGCCGGTAGTTGTTGGGAGCACTATGCTCGAAGTTGTTGACGAGTACGTTTACCTGGGACAAATAGTCCGACTAGGTAAGTCCAACTTCGACCAAGAGGTCAATCGACGGATTCAACTCGGCTGGGCAGCGTTCGGGAAATTACGACACATCTTCTCGTCAGGTATACCTCAATCCCTGAAAACTAAAGTGTATAACCAGTGCGTGTTGCCAGTGATGACTTACGAATCTGAGACGTGGTCCTTCATTGCTGGCCGTATGAGGACGCTCAAGGTCGCTCAGCAAGCTATGGAGAGGGGCTATGCTCGGAGTTTCTCTGCGTGATAGGCTCAGAAATGAGGATATCCGCAGTAAAACCAGAGTGACCGACATAGCCCAACGGATTAGTAAGCTGAAGTGGCAATGGGCCGGCCATATAGCTCTAAGAAATGATAACCGATGGGGAAGAAAGGTTCTCGAGTGGCAGCCTCGTACCGGTAGGCGTAGTGTAGGGCAACCCCCCACTACATGGAGTGACGACCTGGTAAGACATGCAGGAAGTCGATGGATGCAGGTGGCTCAGGACCGTGCTTTGTGGCGTTACTTGGGGGAGGCCTATGTTCAGCAGTGGACTTGTGAAGGGCTGTAATGATGATGATGATATATATATATATATATATATATATATATATATATATATATATATATATATATATATATATATATATATATATATATATATATATAATAACGGCTCCAACGATTTTCATAAAATTTTGTGTGCAGGGAGCTTCGGGGGCAATAAATAATCGATCTAGCTAGGATTTATTTTTAGAAAATGTCTCTTTGTCAGTGTTTTAGGCAATGAAAAACTGCTACAATATCGTTAGAATAAGAAGGTAAATTTTGACAGTTTATTAATGATTACAAATAGCCTAATTGGTATATTCGGCGGCCACAAAATCGTATATACCATGGTTCGAGCCCAGACCGACCGACCGACTTTTTTTTTTCTCAAGTTCCTTTCTTTTTTAAGAAAATCTATTTTTTCGAGCCCTTTTTTTTAGTATTTTTAAAAACACGAAAATTTAAATTAAACTAATTGCACTTATGATTTTTTATTCAAATAACCAGTTCAGTTTTTTCGATTATGTCGCTAAGATCAAAAAATATTATTCCTATTTAATCAGTATGTAATTTGTATCTAAATATAATTTCCAAAACACACGAATTAATAAAAAACCGAGCGAAAAATACCGAGCAATGCTCGGTCAACCGGGTACTATATATATATATTAGAAGTTTTCACAAATGAGTACTTAATCTTGACAAATGAGAACTTCATTAGAAGAACGGCTTACTTTTTGAGTTACATTATATACCTTATAGTATTTATTAAAAGGTGTAAGTTTTCCTGATATAAATAAATAATTATAAATAAATAATGGTATACTCATGCAGCCCCGGCGCACTATAAGACAAAACGGTGCGTTCCATCTCAAAAAACTAACTTTTTTGTTTCTTGACATTTTTAATTGAAATTTTGTAGACGTATTCCTGAATACATATTATGTTATTATATAGTGAAAACATCGCCACTTTAAAAACTTCATTTATTTAGTAAAAAAAATTACGAAACTAAAATTTTGAAAAATTTCATACGAAAATTATTTAAAAAACGATTAAAATAGTTCGCGCAGGAATGCTATAACCGATACTGATTACAATTATCACAATAGATAAGAAGTATGCAACATCGTCTTTAACGTTTTATTTTTACCATACGTCTGGTTAAAATGATCACTGCAATAAAAATTTGTGAAAATATTAAATATCTATATTTTGTGCTTACTTAAATAAATAGTATTTTATTGTAAAGAAACAGTAACAAGTGTTTTGTTGTTTAGTTCACAAATGTCATAAACAAGTGCAAATAACGAGAATGGTCAATTTATTTTTTCCCTCGGTCGACATTTTTGCTTCTAGCTCGTAATGGCGCGGCAATGACGGAGGTTCTTTTTTATTTCCTTGCATCATTAACTAGACATCGACTGGTATCCGCAACAGGGAAACCTCAATTTGAAAATTAAAAAGACAGACATTTTGTTTATGACATTTAAAACTTAAAAATTAAATTAAAAAAAAACTTATCAAAACATTAAATACTTGTAAACTAGAGATCTTGAGCAATCTAAAAATGTATAATAATTATATATTTCTTTTGAGAACTTAGAAAATATCTTAAATTGAACTTCCATAATAAGTAATCTATTAATATGAAATTATCGGAGTGCAAATTTGGGTGTATTTCTATATACTAAAACTGATTGTTATTATTTCTATACTATTAAATCGGTAAGTTCTATCTCAGAATATAAAACAATCAAAACGGTTCCAGTAACACAACTTTTGTATGACCAATTTTTGAGATGTTACGTTAAAGAAAACGTGACATTTTTGATGTTTTAACACCGCTTTAAATATCTCAATGTCGATAAAGAAGTTTCAATCTCTCTAAATATTATTCACGTTAGTCAAAATGCGCTTCAAGCAAGCGTCAAATCGTTTTGCGGCCGTCGTTCTCATAAATTAAAACTGATGACACTACAGAAATATTGACATCGACCGTGAGAAATAAATAAAGAGAGAAGAAAACAACTATGTAATCCTACTACCGCCTATGTACATCCAAACGAAAATTCAATGCAAAGTTTCAGGTACTTTATATTTATAATAGCATAACTTTTCTGTTGAATAATCACTCAAGTATTAAAACTACTTGACCAAAACCGTCAAAAAGCTGAAAAGCAAGCGAGTGAACGTAGTCAACTGCTATGAATTTATTAGGCCTAGTTACGCATGAAAAATAAGACTGCAGAATCTAAAGACTTGACAGAATCTTGAGACTTAATTATGGAACTGAAATAGAAGAGGATCTCAAATCTAATTTTATATTTTTTGTATGATCGCACGTGTTAAAGTATGTGCTCCCAGGGTCAAATATAATTCATTAATCTTCCTTTACAAGAAGGTGTGAAAAGGAACAAAGTAGTAAGCTCGGGTGTCCGAAGTTATATTTTATCCTTAAGCCTATATTTAAGCTTTGTGTTTCTTTAAAATAGGTCACATTTTAACTGTCAGCGAAATAAATACAATACTGAAATAATAAAAATATTTTTTATGGAAAATTCTTACTTTTTTGGAGCACCACTACCGCTAGTTTCTGGTTGAAATGTTTGATTTATTTTATTTATTTATTTAACAGTTTATGTACACACATACTTTGATAGGAAAATGGTAAAAACACAATTATGTACAAAGGCACTGCTCATTTCATAAAACATTTCTTCCAGCAGGCCTATTGAAGGATAGTTGAAGGAAATAGAGGTAGTCAAAGTGTGATTGATTTGTTTGATTCTTTGAAATGTTTCAGGTTTTTTATCCAAGCCAACTATTTCTTCGATATTCATAAACTTAGAACGATATTAAAAATAAAAAAAAAACTTATTTCTATATTCATTGTTGTAACGTAATCTTTATATAACTTATCGTAGTTGTACGAATGAATAAATATGAACAATCGTCAAGCAAACATCAAGCAACCAAAAAATCATGCACAGGTCTCGTCTCATTTTTGAGAGGGTTGTAGGGAAGAAAGTGTTTGCCACGCTGCCACAATGCTTGTTGACAGACTTCACATGCTTTCGAAATATTTTTAATTCTCAGACATGCAGGTTTGGGGGCGTCCATAAATTACGTGAGGTGTGTTTTTTTAATTTTCTGTTTTTTTTTTAATAGGATAGGATGACAAACGAGCACACAGTCTACCTCATGAGAAGTGGTTGCTGTGGCCCATAGACATCTACATCTATCCTCGATTACGAATCAAAATGCAGATGCGTTGTCATCCGTGAGGACTTAGGTGGAATACCTCGTTTCCAGTAAAAAGGGTCTCCGGTTCTCTACATCTACATCTCACCATACGAAACACAGCAGCATTAAGCTACTATTTAGCGCTGGTATTCTGTGAGAGCGTGGTCCTTCCCCGGTCGAGCCGACCCATTCGTGCTACAACTATACTACTAATATAACTGCAGCATGGCTCTACCACGTAAAAATGATTTAATTGCCTTCAGGCAATAAACTTGGGAAACTAATAAAAGAAAGAAAGTGTATACACTTCAAGCAATATTCGATCGTAAATCCGTCTAGTTCAAGTTAATATTTATTGAAACTTTAGTAATGATATGGCGATTAGTTAATTTCTTTTGAGACTTCTCAAAAATTTTGACTGATTTATGTTCACTAAGGTTAACTTATTTGTCAGCTAGATAGTCGCACAGTCGATCTTTGAAAAAATGTGTTTTAAATAAAAGGTTTACGGTTTCTGGTTTCTAGTTTATATATAAATACAAATCATATTCTCAGTGAAGTGTTCTATAATTTTGACTTATTGTGAAGTCTTTTAATTCTTCTACTTTTAAGAAAGTCCGTAGTTTTATTTATGCATTTTTAGTCTAATTAATACAAAATATAACTAATATTTCAATAAGAAACATGAATTTTTAATTTTTCTAACAAATTAACTTCCCCGTTATTGAGACCTGTTAAATATTTCACCTCATTTCTAAATGACGCTGCTCTGGTGGCAGAAAAGTTATGGTCCCATAATTATTCCTACTATTATCATCTAATACTCAATATTCAATATTTATTTGCATTCCATAATGTACAAAATTCTCTTATTTATACATAAAACACTAAGAATGGCGATGGCTAGCTTTGTCAAGGTCTCAAGGTGCGAGAAGTCTGCTACTTCGACCGCCGGTCCGCCTGTAGTGCGTGGGAATTATATAATATCCTTCTTAAAACGGGAGACGTTCATATCCAGCTGTGTACAGCTTCGGGCTGACGACGATGATGCCGAAAAAGTTAGCTATTTAATTTACGATCTATAGTAATGGGCTTTAGATGTTTAATTTACGATCTAAAGCCCATTGTTTTGGATCGTAAATTAAATAGCTGACTTTTTTCGTTTTTGTTTGTTGTTGTATAATATATTTTGTCTCGAAATATTATTAATTACGTAAATATGTGAAAATGATAATACGTTATAATATGATATATAGTACATAACATAATGTTGATCACAATTTCATTCACACAATCAACATTTGCTTTTTTGTTTGGATGATATTTTTTCATGTGTAATAGCGAATACGTGTATATATTGCAATAATGCATTGGTTGTCATATAAAGACGAAGAAGAAGGGTTCGGTGTAACAAGGTGGCCTAGCAGCGTGTTTTCTCTAAGGTTTGCACCCTGTCAGACCATACTTGTTTCAACGAACCTTCAAATCATCAACTTGAAGATAAGAAGAATCCAAGATTAGAGAACATTACACGAAGAGTATAGTGCAGCACATATTTGTTTCAGTATTGTAGAGGTGTGAATTTTTTTATCTTTAAATACTAACGACGGTAATCTAATATAATACAAAAAAAATATTGTTATTGTATGATTGCGTTATTGAAATTCTTTGTGCTTCTTTTTGTCCTATTATTATACACTTGAGTACCTAAGTGGTGAAACAAAGTAACAAATGGTGATCTGATAAGCATCAAGGTCGTTTTAACAATAGATGGCGTGCTAGTTTCACGTTTACTTTCTTCACAGGTATAGAATAGTTTTAGTTTATAACTTGTGTTCTATGTACTTACTAAAGATATTGTTGTTTGAAATTATTAAATTGCTGCCATTTTACGTTTTGGAGTTTGATAATTTTTTAGTTACACAATCTCGTCGATAACAACTGTATTTCAACTAATAAAAATATAATGTGAATTGCCCGTTTGAGAATTTTTAGTATGAAATTGCATATAAACTGTTTGTTATATTATATATTGAATATTAGATGTTGTCTAACTGCTGTCGTCATGTATCTGATATTCTGACTTAAGATAAACCGTATATTTTTATAAATATTGCATTGAAAATAGAAACCGAGTTGCTGAGTACTGGATGATACGTTGCTGTGAGACCTACGGTATAATTCAAAACGCTGTTAGCATAGCAGAAAATTTTGGAACTGAATTATAGATTACATAAATTCGTAGTTAAAGATATTTTTTTATAAATGTTATACCTGATATAAATATAATTAAATAACAATAATAATAATAATTTTATATGTGGTAGAGAAATACTGCAGTTATATTAGAAGTATAGTTGTAGCACGAATGGGTCGGCTCGACCGGGGAATGATCACGCTCTTACAGAATACCGGCGTGAAACAGTAGCTTAAGGCTGCTGTTTTTCGTATGGTGAGACATTCAGCGCATCTGCATTTTGATTCATAATCGAGGATACATGTAGATGTCTATGGGCCACAGCAACCACTTACCATCCGGTGGACTGTGTGCTCATTTGTTACCCTATCCTATAAAAAAACATTATATCGTTTTTTTATTATTTATTTGTTAAAATGCAATGTATTTTTTTAGCAAGTGCCAACTCCGAAGCGAATATACTTAGTTCTGAATTGGCTGAAGAGAGGCAGCGCGCTGCGGAACTGCAGCAACAGCTAGATGCCTCAAATTCTAGGCTTATAGTCACAGAACGTAACTTGCAACAGGTAAATATAATATCCATATTTTTTTATTATTATTACGGTCTATCAAGGTCCACTGCTGAACATAGCCTCATAGATTCCTTTGAATGAGCTGAAACAGTAGAAGCATAGTGAGTCTCCTGTTTCAGTTTCGCTTTCGGCTTTTTACAACATTTACGGAATGATGAAATAGTGGGTTTTCTAATGCCACCACTACACGGCTAATATCCGTGAATATCATCATTACATTATCAAAGCACAAAACTGCTCTTTTTTATTATGCCAAAAAAGCCGCAAAATCCATGCTTCACTCAATAGTCACACTTGGTATGAGAATGAATTAATTTGACGCCGCTCCCCGTTGCCGGACTGGGACTTTTTAAACTCCTAACATAAAAAGATGGTCATACCGAGATAACAGACCTTTCCGGTATTTCCCTAGTCGCCTTGTATATCATCCACCGGACGGTATTTTTCGATGGCACACTTGGCATAAGAATGAATTCATTTGACGCCGCTCCCCGTTGCCGGACTGGGACTTTTTAACTCCTAACATAAAAAGATGGTCATACCGAGATAACAGACCTTTCCGGTATTTCCACAGGACGGTATTTTTCGATGAATTATCTTTAATCTCAACCACAAGGGGTAATGCTACACATACATTGTTTTGATAGAATAAGGGTTACAAAAGAGCCCATAGCCCCCGTGATGGTAAGCGGCGTGTCCATGATCTCGACTTAAGGCAAGCTTAACTTTTTATATGTTTTTCGATTCTGATCTGGGTGTTTTACACAGACTTCATTATGAAGTCCTTACGTTCGTCGTAGTGCTTTTAATAGGGCATGCTGAGCAGGCAATATGATAGAATTGGTATCATGGCACCTGCTTTGCACTCACCCAACTGTCTGCTCAGCGTGAATAGTATGCGGCAAACATTTCGGAAAATCCGTGCCTGTCGGCTGATACTTGGAAGAGCTCCAGCTTTTAGTATGTGGTCAGAGGCTGAACGAGTAGAAATATAATATTTACTTTGACTTAAAAAAGGTGTATTTGTGTGATTCTTTATTTTCTTTCCACAGCTATCGACCGAACACGAACACACGTTACGAATTTTAGAAATAACTAGAGATAATCAAAATGCACTTGCAGCAGAATTGGCTGATGTTAAGGTATGTCTGTTGTTACATAATACACAAAAATAAATTTTATTTGTTGCTCGTACAAATGACACAATAACAAACCTAACACATGATAATTAAGCTTGTAACTAGTAAAATAATACATAATTATATAATTATACTATACAATTATGTATATAATAATATTATACTTTCTAGTTATGAGGAAGGCACTGCTCACAATATCTTGTTTTATTTCCCCTCTCGCCTTTTATGCCACTCACAGGACAATATGGATATATTGACTATGGTAACATTTAAAACGCAAATAAACTATTTATGCTCAGTTCCAAAAATATCAATAAAGAACTGTATTTTAAGGATCTGAGAATAAGTTCTGAGTTAAATTAGATTGTATGGAATAATCGAATCAAATTTATCATTCAGTTTCTACCGTGTAGTGGCTGTATATGAATATCCACTAACCCTTGTCATCCCGTGGGTGTCGTGGGAGGCGACGGAGGGAGACGAAGCAGAAGATGGGCGGCAGCGTCTTCCTAATAACGACTGAGAATAAAAAACTGCGGGTGCCAACCCGATTGCTAAGCATGGCAACATGGCAACATGATAAATATCCCCCCTGTGAGGTGATCTATGGAAGAAATGACTATGTTCAGCCGTGGAAGTAGTTATAGTATTGCCGTGGAAGTGAAAGGGGAGATTACTCGCCGGGCAAGGTATTCAGCCCGGTGATCGACCAACGCTCCTTGTGTTAGTACAGAGTTGTTCTATACAGTTTATACAGGTTGTACAGGGTATACATTTGTCGTAGTTTTCTAGTTATACATTTTTTGCATTTATTTACGGTTTTTTTACTTTTAACACATTTTTGTACAGTGATGTAGGTAGCATAGACGCAGTCTTGATTTTTTTCCGACTTAGCTGGATACATGACGAGACAAACAAAAATCATCACCTTTGTCCTTAGATGTAAACACAGAGCAACAAAAAAAGTAATTTCACAAAACAAACAAAACAGGTTTTTAAATTCTTTGAAAGCTTTTATAAAATTGCATGACTTTTTAAATTCAATTCTATTTTAAAAACATGTCTATTTCATCATCTATCTACCGCGAATGATTGATTGGTGATTTTATTAGTATAGTTATGTATCCAGCTAAGTGAGAAAAAAATCATGACTGCATCTATGCTGTCTACATCACTGCACATAAATGTATTGAAAGTCAGAAACTAAAAAAAAACTATAAAATCATAACTCGAAAACTACGAAAAATCGTAAAACACAAGTCATTCGGTCTGTCTAGGGGTGCTTTATCTCTGGGCTATAGCACAGTACTTCGGAACTTTAATAGCGTGATTTAGACTTTGGTGTGTCTTCACTTGCTGTATCGGTAACGGTGTGTGTTGACAAGAGAATGTGGGTAATTTGTCAGGAGCGTTACGCAGAGGTGGCGGCGCACCTGGCGGAGGCGCAGGAGCAGCTGCGCGCGGCGCGGCGGCGCGGTGAGCCGGCGCGCGGCCTCATGCCCAGCGTGGCCGCCGCCGCCGGCCTGCTCCCCGCCGCGCTGCCCGCCAGCCTACACCGCGAGATGCACGCCTCCGTGCACTCCGAGCTCAGCCTCGACTCCGGCATCGGCGACCCGCTCGCACAGTACGTACCAAGCTTCTGCTCTCCCAACACCAATTCCCCATTTGAACACAGTTAAACTCTTTCAGTTTTATTTAATACCGGAAGTTGGATCTGGGCAATAAGTAATTTCTTTCACACCAAAAATGTAACCGTAGATGAAGTGTGTGGCGTTCCTCACCTCCACTAGATGGAGTGACGACCTGGTAAGACATGAAGGAAATCGATGGATGAATTTTGGTTGCGGACCGTGCATTGTGGCCAACCTTGGGAAGGCCTATGTTCAGCAGTGAAAAACATCATTTGACAAAAATCACATAATATCACAAGGGGGGAGGGGGGTGTAGTAAGATTATCACGTGTATTTGTGTTTTCGTCAAACGCGCGATTTCTAAACCGAAAAGCGGCGTGTAAGGTGACCATGGCTCGCCTGTACATATAAATTCATGTCACTAGCATGAACCTAATCCGAACAATAATAGTTTAGAGATGCACAATGTTCGTCCTTCACGCATCCTCACGCAACGATCGATCGGTAGATCGAGGGAGATTCACTGCGTAGTGCGCGAAAATGATGACGCCGAGTGGCTTGATGAAACCGAGGTTGATTTTTAACAAAGCACAGTGCCAACATCTGACTCGCAAGATGCTTATCTAGTTGTTAGTGTTGAAGAAAGTCTTGCTAAGCCGTGGTCCGAAGACAGTACATTAAATATGTTCATGTTCGTGTCTGTAATTCTATTATATTTTTGAAAAAAACCAGTCCACTGGAGCCAAATTAGTGGTTTTTAGAATTTTTGTCTGTCTGTCTGTCTGCGTATTTGCGTATTCAAGATTCACGCAATAACTATACTGGACCGATATCCATGAAATTTTCTATGTAGGTAGTTAGTAACGCGGGGCAACGTGTAGGCTATTTTTATCCGATTACGGAACTTCAAAAAAAGAAGGTTAAGTATTTTCCTTCATTTCGATGTTAATTGTCTATTATATATGGTTCTGTTAGTTAAAAGTATTCAGGATGACAGTTTCCAATTAGTAAGATTTAATCTTTGTTTAATAATAATTAATAGACGACAATTAAATTCATAATTGTTTCGTAAAAACTAAACTAACTTTAATTATGAAAGAATGTAAAGTGTAAAATGTAAATAACGCAATTTTTTCGAAATGTAAAAATGTTAATAAAAAATTGATTCCAAGACAATTTGGCAATAGATAATTATCTTTCTTATGGATACATATGCAGACACAACAGATTAAAAATAGCGGGTGATTATAGGCATAAGATATAAATGCAAGTATGAAAATCTTATTATTTATTCTCGTGTTCCTCTAACATATATCTATGCCAAATATCAATTATCTAAGTTCAATAGTATTTGAGAATTAAAAAAAATCTTTGACAAACATACATAAAGCAAGACACAGACACAGAGGTGACTCTAATAGTGATCAAAATTTGCCAAATTTAGAACGGAACACATTTCTTAATGTTGCTGTATTAAAGTAAAAAGCTAGTATTTTTATACGTGGTAGAGCCATGCTGCAGTTATATTAATACTATAGTTGTAGCATGAATGGGTCGGCTCCACCGGGGAAGGACCACGCTCTCACAGAATACCAGCGCCAAATAGTAGCTTAATGCTGCTGTTATTCCTATGGTGAGTGTAGAGAACCGGAGACCCTTTTTACTGGAAACGAGGCATTCCATCTCAGTCCTCACGAGTGACAGCGCATCTGCATTTTGATTTGTAATGGAGGATAGATCTAGATGTCTATGGGTCGCAGCAACCACTTACCATCAGGTGGACTGTGTTCTTGTTTGTCACCTTATTCTATAAAAAAGTATTAAATATGTTCATGTACTAGTACAATACATGATTTACGCATGATTACGCCATTCCTTTAATATTTTCTTGCCAGTCAAAAACAACCTGCAACCTTTCTGTCCAGACATTTTTATCAAGGTCCTTAATTTCATAATAAAACTAGATTATATTTTATAGGTACTAAAAATACATGTGATTTTGGGGCGGGTGGGTTAGTCTTAAACCTCACCACGTATCACCAAGAGGGAGGGGGTGGGGTGTTGAAAATGCTAAAAAACACGTGAGTAATGGACGGCTCCTTACAAAAAGTAATTTAATAAAAATAAAAATTAATCACAGGTTTAAACTAGACTGTTGTTAGACTCGCGTTGGACTTCCTTTGGACTCTGCTTACCGCCTCGAGCATTCTAGGAGTGATTTATATATATATATATATATATATATATATATATATATATATATATATATATATATATATATATATGTATATATATATATATATATATATATATATATATATGTATGCATGTATAGCTTATAGTGTGTCTAGTAAGTAGGTTCATGGCAAACAAATAACTATAATAAATATAGACCTTCATCATTGGAAAAATAGGAACCATAGTCTGTTTAAAGAAAGAAATCCCGCGGAAAATATGCGGACTAAAATGTAAGGTATGGAATTTGATTAAATGTCAAATTTCTCCTACATTGTGGTGTTGCGACTGGAACTTCGTTCGTGAATCCTTCGCAAATTTTGTAATTTATAAGAGTACCATTAACTGACGAGTATGTTTGCGTAGGTCTATGGTCGTGAAAGTGGCAAAAGAGGTGTGGTTTATGGGTTTACAGAATTGTGTTTGTTGTTTACAGTTCAAGCATGCAGAAAGTGTTTGAGACCGTGCAATGCGCGTCACGTTGGTCCGGCGCGTCGGGTGCGTCGGGTGCGTCGCTGGCCGGCTCCGACGTAGCAGACGCGCCGCTCGCCGCCCCCTATCTGAAGGCACCGCTCAAACCGCCGTCCGCCGATTCCTTCCTGGATGATTCGTCCGACGCCGAATCCGAGGATCTCTACCCGTGAGTTCAGTTACATCTACAGTCTATATACGTCTCCACTACTGGGCACAGTCCTCTCGTTGAGAGGGCTATGTAGCAATTAGTTTTTTTATATAACCTGATGGTAAATGACTACCGCTGCCTATGAACTACTGCAACACCAGGTAAATTGTAAATGTGTTGCCGGCCTTTTAAAAAAGAGTAGACCCTTTTCTTGACAGTCCCTAAGTCGTATCGGTTTGGAAAAATAGCAGATTGTAGTCAATTCAACAAGAAAGTTGCGTGAGGAAGAAAACTTCTTGTAAATCTCATAGTAGTGAACCGCCAGGTAGTGAGGATAGTATCTCGAGTTCTGTCGCGATGTGCGATAGCAAAATTGAGCGACTGAAATTAGTCCAAACAATTCTTCTAAGGACTCCCCGTGGTAAATACGATAGACGAATACGCAAATAGCGGCAACATCTCTTCGCAGCGTTGTTAGTGAGTCAAGCCGATCGGAAAGTGCTCGGTCGCCGATGATTCGAACCGCTCTGTGCTTGACGCGATCAATTGGAAGGACCCGGTACTGGGGAACCCCGGCGCAGAGATGGGAACAGTATTCTATGTGAGGACGATCCTATTCCGCTGCGCTGCTTCAGTGTAAGGTGCCGGATTTATTCTGTGTTATGCATACCCGATTGTATTTCTTCACGACCGAGTACGTAGCTAGAGAGTACATAAAACTGCATTTAATTTTAACAATTACATTAGTGTGAGAACAATCCCGGATTACAATACAATACAATATATATCTAACTAGCTGTACCCCGCGGTTTCACCCGCGTATATCAAAGGGCCGCGCGGCAATTTATTTTTTGACATAGACTACTCTCCCACACCCCAGTGACACCCGCATCGCATGGTGCTGGCAGTGTAAGCGATATAAGAATTTTTCGACGTTACTATTGAATATTTTAACATGGAAAAGTAGTTATTGTGAGATAACTATATTAGTTAGACATATGGTATTGCAGACTTTTATGTAGATATTGATGTCCTCCATAAAACTATATTAGTTAGATATATGGTATTGCAGACTTTTATGTAGATATTGATGTCCTCCATAAAACTGTAGCACATCACTTTGCTCTATTGTCAATAGTTTCCGCAGCGTACGCGATATAAGGTTTTTTTTTTGGTATTTTTTTCACACCTTGGGTTACATTAACGAAGTTTTCATACGGATCCCTAAATTTTTCGAAAACGTTCTATCGCCTATGTTCATCAGGAATAATGTAGGATTCTAATGGTGAAAGAATTTTTCAAATCGGTTCAGTAGTTTAAGAGCCTATTCAATTCAAACAAACAAACAAACAAACAAACAAACAAATCTTTCCTCTTTATAATATTAGTGTAGATATTTGTATTATACACCAGGAAAAGGTAAAAAAAATATTGAGGTAAGAACAAACGTGTTACATAGCAATCTCTTCCAGACAACCCAGAAGATGAATTAATAAAAAATTCGAAAAAGAATATGGGGTAGGGTGCACTAAAATAAGGAAAGGTACCGACTTATTCACTAAAAAGACAACTTTCTTTTGGTCGATCAATGGCCATAAATAAGAGGAGGTTAAAGGAGAATAAGAGGGATTAGAGAGACAAATATTGTTCCTTACCCTGTTTCTGAAACACATTAAGGATTGAGCGCTTTTAATTGACAGGGTAAGGAGTACTAAAGTCTTCCTCTAGGAACAGAAAATGATTTGTCATAAAAAGTCGAGGAGTGCACAGGACATTGGGGTAAAGATTTTCTTTGAACTGTAGGTGTGCCGCGCACACACATGTAAACTTCGCAACGTTGTATTGTAATTATATTATGTAGTGAATAAGATTTTTCAGGCAGTCACTAGTTGCCCGCCAACTGTATGGCACGTTTCGCTATAATAAATATATATTAGTAAAAGAATTCACCTTTCATTATGGTCACCAATAGGCACCCCTACGGAGTCAGCTCCTAAACTGGTGACCCCGACGTGATCAAGATGACTGAAGTGGTCTATGTGATGTTAATGCAGTAGTGGGCAATATTCGCGTGGTTGTGATCAGTGGACAATAGATATAGTAACATGAGTGCGCCGTTTCCGCCTACGTCACAGAACGTGCCGCCTGTTAACGTGCCACCCGTTCAAGACATCCAGCCACCCGCGCAACCGCCCATCATGGCGCCAGGGGTAGATGCAGTGTCCCTACAGTCTCGCCTCGCAGACTTTTGGACGGACCAGCCACGCGTATGGTTCGTACGCACGGAAGCTATCCTCGCACCTCAGAGGTTGAGTGATGAGGCGAAGTTTGACCTGGTCGTGTCTAAGCTAAGTAAGGAGGTTATCGCGCAAGTGACGGACATATTACTCAACCCGCCTCCTACCTACAAGTACGACGCACTCAAAGCTCGGCTACTCCACATCTATGAGGAGTCAATGTCGAGGCAGATCGAGAAGCTTATGAGCGAGCTAGAGCTGGGCGACCAGAAACCATCTCAGCTGCTTCGGCGGATGCGTGAGCTCGCTACTGACAAGGTTCCTGATGAAACCCTTCGCGTCTTGTGGCAGGGTCGTCTTCCGACACAAGTCCGAGCCGTGCTAACTGTGTCCGACTCCAAGGACCTGGACAACCTAGCAGCAGTTGCAGATAACGTCATGGAAGCTGTGCGGCCTTCATATGCCGCCACCGCTACTTACACCGTGCCAGCGCCAGCATCTACTACCGCCTATGACTTGGCCCTGTTGAGAGCTGAGGTGGCTAAAATAAAGGCTACCGTGGACCGGATCGATCAGCAGAGGTCGCGGTCCCGCGCCCCGGATCGCAACCGGCGTCGTTCACAGTCCAGGCGCCGTAGCAGTTCCTGCCGTCCCCGGAAGGAGAACTACTTATGCTTTTACCATTACAAGTTCCGAGAAAAGGCCAACAGGTGTACGAAGCCTTGCGCGTGGAAAACAACACAGCCGGAAAACTGAGCAGCGAGGTACAGTCCGAGGGTCTTCAGGTCTGTACCGTTTTTCCATTCAATCGTTTGTGTGTCAGACAGTAAATCCGGACTTAGATTTTTAGTTGACACCGGTGCCAATGTGTCTGTTTTACCAGCCGCGAGAAAAGATCGTCTAAATCAGTGTAGTGCATATAAATTATACGCAGCTAACGGCAATGAAATCGCAACTTACGGTACCAAGACAATAGTGTTAAACTTAAACTTACGCCGACCTTATCGTTGGGAATTCGTTGTAGCAGATATCAAACAACCAATTTTGGGCGCCGATTTTTTAGCGTACTACAAATTATTAGTTGATTTAAACGCGCGTAAATTAATAGATAAAACTACAGAATTGAATGTTTCGGCATCTGTTGTCAATGTATCTCAACCTAGTGTTAAAACTATTGATGTAAATCATCCATATCAGGATTTATTGTTAAAGTATCCGGACATCACTAAACCAGCGTCATTCCGAGAAACTGCGAAACACGATGTCGTCCACTATATCGAGACCTCTGGCCCGCCCATGCACGCGAAAGCGCGCCCGTTGCCACCGGACAGGTATAAAAAGGTTAAAGAAGAATTTCGCATCATGCAGGAACTGGGCATCTGTCGTCCTTCAAAGAGCGCGTGGGCTAGTCCGCTCCATGTAGTTCCTAAAAAGAATGGAGATATAAGACCTTGTGGGGACTATCGCCAGCTGAATGCGATAACAAAGCCCGACAGATACCCGATTCCTCGCTTGAACGATTTTACTTTTATTCTTCCGGATAAAAAGATATTTTCAAAATTAGACATCAATAGAAGTTATCATTTTATACCTGTCGCACCAGGTGACGTGGAGAAAACCGCTATCATAACACCATTCGGACTTTTCGAGTTTCCTCGAATGACCTTCGGTTTGCGCGGAGCAGCACAAACCTTCCAGCGCTTTATGAACTCCATTTTACAAGGTCTTGATTTTGTCTTTTGTTATTTAGACGACTTACTTATAGCTAGTGACAACGAAGTTCAACACAGGCAACATTTAGAAATTATTTTTAAAAGGCTTAATAAATATGGAATTTCGATTAATTTGGCAAAATGTCGTTTCGGACAAACTAAACTAGAATTTTTGGGACACGAGATTAGTACCGACGGCGTCAGGCCGTTGCAAGATAAGGTTCAGGCAATTGTGGAATTTCCGAAGCCGAAAACTGTTGCAGAGCTAAGACGTTTTCTCGGTATGGTCAATTTTTATCGAGCTCATCTTCCTAACGCAACTTTATATCTAACAGAATTAAATAAATATCTTAAAAGCTCAAAGAAAAATGATAAGACTCCCATCGTCTGGACGGATAGTGCGAACGAAGCATTTACGCAATGTAAGGCAGGTCTCACACAGGCCGCTACATTGACGTACCCTAGAGTGGGTTCCGAACTCGCTTTAATGACTGATGCATCCAATATATGCGTGGGAGCAGTCTTGCAACAAAAGGAAGGAGATAGCTGGAAACCATTGGGCTATTTCTCAAAAAAATTGACCACCACCCAACAGCGATATAGCACATACGATCGCGAGTTGCTCGCTATATACTTAGCTATAAAACATTTTCGGAAATTATTTGAAGGGCAAGAAATAACCGTGTATACGGACCATAAACCTTTAACTTTTGCATTTCAAAAGGTAGGACGCGATGAAAGCGAAACGCCTCGGAGAACGAGACATTTAGCTTTCATAAGTGAGTTCACTACAAATATAAAACATATAACCGGTGCGAATAACATCGTAGCTGACACCTTATCGCGCATCGAAACCGTGACTATGCCAACTGCGTTGAATTTCGATGACATTGCAAATGAGCAGCGTAGCGACAGTTATATCATGAATGTTATGTCTGGTTTAAATACCGATAATATTTTGTTAAAGGAACTAGTTATACCTATGTTAAATAAGTCTATTTTTTGTGAGATGTCTACTGATACAGCTCGTCCGTACCTACCGGAAAAGTTTCGACGCCTAGCTTTTGATAGTTTACATAATTTGAGCCATCCTGGAATTCGTTCTACGCGAAAGATGTTAGCCAAAAAGTATTTCTGGCCTAGTATGAATCGTGATGTTTCTTTGTGGGCAAAAACGTGCATACAATGTCAACGTTCTAAAGTTAACAGACATACGGTATCGAATCTGACTAAGTTTCCGGAAGTAGAGCGTTTTGAGCATGTGCACGTCGATATCGTTGGACCTCTTGAGATCTCACCAGATGGTTATAGATACTTACTTACGATAATTGATAGGAGGACCAGGTGGCCTGAAGCTTTTCCGTTACGAGACATTACGGCAGAAACTGTTGCCAAACATTTATATGAAGGTTGGATTTGTCGTTACGGTTGCCCGATAAAGTTAACTAGCGACCAAGGTCGCCAGTTTGAGAGTAGTCTTTTTAACCAGCTGTTAAAAATGTTGGGGGTTAATAGAATTCGAACTACTCCTTATCATCCGCAAAGCAATGGCGCAGTTGAACGTTGGCATCGTTCTTTAAAAGCAGCACTTTCAGCTCGCCTGTCACATGGGTCCTGGGTGGAAGAGCTACCCACAGTATTACTGGGGCTTCGCGCGGCCGCCCGCAGCGACTCAGGGGTTAGCGCCGCCGAGTTAACGTTCGGACGAAACTTGCGTCTACCGGGAGACTTTTATGACAGCTTTTCGAACAACCGTAACGTCAATGATTATTGTTTAGTGGATAAGATTAGAGATACTATTAGTAGTTATAAGCCTACATCCGACGATTCACGTAACTGTCATAGTCTTTTTGTGCACAAGGACTTACGTAACTGTGAATATGTCTTTGTTAGGGACGATTCAATACGTAAACCTTTGAAACCACCCTACGACGGTCCGTACCGCGTGATAAAAAGGGGCTCAAAGGTTTACCTAATTCAATTACCCGATAGACAGGTACATATTTCTATCGACAGATTAAAGCCTGCATATGTATTAAAGGAATGTGATGGTAACGAAGCAACGCCACGCCAAAGTAACGCTGACAACGCAGCGGATGTTGCACCTGCGCATGTACGGTTCCCGTTACCACCGTCCACACCGCTGACGTCGTTGTTACCCGGCCCGAGCAACCCGATAACCGTGAAAACAACGCGAAGTGGTCGGATTGTTAAGTTACCTTCACGATTTATAAGCTAGTGTTAATATAAAATATATATTATACAATTACATGTCTAAATGATAATCAGGTTTAGTTACTATGGATGTGAAAGTATTATTTGCATTGTCTAGTGCATAATATTTTCATTCAGGATATTCAAGTTACATTATTTAAGTTGAATGTAATTGTAGAAGCATCGTGTTCAGTATTTTGCGTATACTGCACTTTCATATAGGTTCCAGGTAGCTAGTTTAGTTATAATGTATTTAATATAATTTCATTCGAAATACTTCCTTTGCGAAAGCATTAGCGCGATAAGTTTTACGATTTTTACTATGGGTAATTTGCAAGAAAAACCAGTTATTGTTTCTCAGGCTCAAAATACTGTAGAGAATAAAGTGGATAATTTTCAAACATGGTTATATGTGATAGCCAGTTTTATGGGGGCGATAATCCTGTACACTATTTGGGTAAAGTTTAATAAGAAGTTCAAAAGCTGGCTTCGTCATCAAGTGTTAATGGCAGGCATTCCGATATCGGGCCAGAATATGGGTCAGATGATAGGTGCTTCTAGCACCAGTCTGCAGCATGTGCCCGCGCCCGCCGCGGCCGCCACCCCTTTCGCGGGGGTCTCCGTACAGCCCTGCGCACAAGCGCATTAGCAAGTTTTTGTTGTTAGTTTTAAGTTTATATTCATTGTATAGTTTTAAGTTTTTTTGTATTCAATTGTTGTAAAGGGGGAAGTATTGTAGGTGTGCCGCGCACACACATGTAAACTTCGCAACGTTGTATTGTAACTATATTATGTAGTGAATAAAATTTTTCAGGCAGTCACTAGTTGCCCGCCAACTGTATGGCACGTTTCGCTATAATAAATATATATTAGTAAAAGAATTCACCTTTCATTATGGTCACCAATAGGCACCCCTACGGAGTCAGCTCCTAAAGAACCATAAGCAAAAAAATTATGCCAAGATTGTTCGTATATTATCACCAACCCTTAGCTCCTCAGCTTTTATCGCTCTTTGTCATCGGCTATTCGTAGATATGACATTGGTAATTAAAACTGAAGCTGAAAATAACATAAATTTTCACGTAGTTAAGTTACGCTGCAACAACTTATGGTTGTAGTACGAATAGATCGGCTCGACTAGGGAAGGAACACTCTCTCACAATCACAGATGAATACGATAGGCGACTGCCGCGACAAATTCACTTCGGTATAAAGAAGACCATTTTAGAACCATTTTAGTGGCGCTATTTTAACGCGGTCCGTCCAGTCCTTACTCAGTAATGTATGACTCAATGGGTTTGGGTTGAAAATTGTTCTCAAGGCTTTCTTCCATAAAACTAAGATGTCAGTCGCTTGTCGGGTTACCCGTAGCAGAATTCGTAACTGAAATAAATTAACTTTGGTTGTGGGAATGTGTACTCTGTAGTGGCGATAGCCAAAAGTGCCCAACGTGTCTAAATAACTATTCACTTAATGATTTCTTATATTTACGCGATCACTACACATTGATTAAAACTACTTTTACGGATTTAATTTTAATTATTTTAATTTTTAATTCCCGACGTTTCGGGTGCTTTCCAGCACCCATGGTCACATGGGACTCCGTCAACGTTCCAGGAAGTCTGCAGTTTATGATCATATCCTAGACGGCCCCAACCATTACGTCAGTTTTGATAGACCACAAATCCTCGCGAAAGAACACCGATTCCTACCAAGGATGATACGTGAAGCTATTGAAATTAAAAAACATCCTAATTTCAATAGAGAAGGAGTCTGGGTACTACCACCTGCTTGGAACCCTATAATCAATAAAATTAGAACTAAGCCCAAGTATACCACTGCAAGAGCTCAAGACGTAGTCAGTTCATTTTGCATAGATCGGACCATAAAAAATAATTAAAAAAGCTGAAGGTACTCCGGGTTTAACAATGACATCGGGACGTCAATCACCTCATTCCCTCGTGACCATGGGTGCTGGAAAGCACCCGAAACGTCGGGAATTAAAAATAAAAATAATTCAAATTCAAATTAAACGCGATAAAATCCGTAAAAGTAGTTTTAATCAACTATTCACTTAAAAAACTGTGGTTGTCAATCCACTTGTTAAGCGTGTCAATTGTGGCAAATGCACCCGCTGTGAGGTAATCTATGGTAACCTACGTTCAGCAGTGGAGTTGAGTGGGCTGTAAGGTGAGTTTTTTTATAGGATAGGATGACAAACGAGCACACAGTTCACCTGATGGTAAGTGGTTGCTGTGGCCCATAGACATCTACATCTATCCTCGATTACGAATCAAAATGCAGATGCGTTGTCATCCGTGAGGACTTAGGAGGAATGCCTCGTTTCCAGTAAAAAAGGTCTCCGGTTCTCTACACTCGCCATACGAAACACAGCAGCGTTAAGCTACTATTTGACGCTGGTATTCTGTGAGAGCGTGGTCCTGCCCCGGTGGAGCCGAGTCATTCGTGCTACAACTATAGTACTAATATAACTGCAGCATGGCTCTACCACGTTGTAAAGTGTTGTGTGTGTGTATGTGTTGCAGCGGCGGGGCGGGCGTGGGCGTGCCGGGCGCGCCGGGTGCGGCCGAGCTGGCGGCGGCGCTGCGCCGTCTCACGCCGCACGAGATCAACTCGCGCCGCGCCTCGCTCGCCGCCTCGCACGTGCTTCGCCACCGCAGGCACACCGGTACGCGCGCACCACTTACACTGTTGTTGTTTTGTTGGTTGTTTTGCAATAACCGGCCAAATGAAATGGCCAAAATGTGTCCCAAGATGTACAAAAATAAGACTATTGCTATTAATTTAAATAAAATAAAAAAAGAATCTTTAATAACTATTAACATTTCATAGCAGCTGTTGAAAAATAATCAAGTTTAAAAGTATTTAAAGTGATTTCTTCTCTCTAACGTCACTCTATAGCATCTTTAATGTGGCCATATAATACTTAATAAGATCAGAGTGGAGAAAAAACATTAGTTAAACTCATAAAAATACTTTATTTATGATATGTTATGTATAACAAGCCTTCAATTAATGAATTAATACATCAAAATACACTAAAGGATAAAAATTTATTTATTTCTTTAATATAGCAACCACTTAAACATGTAGCGTTACGTTATAGGATAGGGTTATTTTACTTTAGTACTTGCAACAATGAATCCGTCCATCAAGCATCAAAACAGTCAAAGTGTCACTCGGTATATGATAAATATATACGCTTTTCCTTCGTATTTGTGTTTTATCGTATTTTACTTTTATTTAATAAGTGCCGTAGCCCGCGAGTGCTCCACTAATTATAAACGGTGTAATACATAATTACATAAGTTTAATTATTTTCTGTCTAATATACTTCGATCAATAATAGAATTAATATAGTTATATTACAAAAAATAGTTACAAATAATAATTTCAAAGATTGAAACTGCTGTCCTTTTTTTTGCTAAATCATTAAGAATACATCCTAATCATGGTCATCACCTTAACCTATATAAAACTCATGAATTGGAACTTTATTAATATCTAAATTGTGTAATAATGATAAAAACCGACTGCAAAATCAACTTTTTTAAATCTTCATAATTTTTGTCCACTACTGCGTAGCTACATGCACTTTTCTAGTTCTTTATATAGAAGATCTGTACTTTCAAATGACATAGATTACTTCTCTGTACGGTCTGGGGCACAAGTTCATACAATTTTTGGCCATCTCCTTTTCAAAGAAGGTTCAGAATAAGTAATGTAGAGCAAATGGTGAAGGAAAATTGATTAAAAAAAATCTCAAACTTTCTGTCCTTTTTATCTTTTATATTGAAAATGCGTGGTGATGCATTATATTTTAATAGATTTTATTGCGCGCGCACACATTTGTAAAGGTTGATAGGTAGGCAAAAACGTTTTTGCCCATAAATCACATTCGGTTTGGGATAATTTCAAATATAAGTAGAAGCCCTATTTACCCGTATTTTTAAAAACTGCAATAATAGTATGTCATTATTTATATATCATTATATGGCTACTTTAAAAAAATAAAGTAAAACCGTTACTATACGAAATTATAAAATTTTACAGGAGAGCCAATATTAGAAAAAAGTCACCATTTTTTGTCAATAAAATCTGAGTGTAGGGTTCTTTAAGACATTTAATGAGGTCTTATAGATCTCTGTTTACATTATGACACGTGATTTATGAAAGTATTTTTTTTTCCTTTACAGTATTATTTATTTTGATTTATATTATTATAGTAACACTTTACCATTAATAATTTGTTCATTATGGTATATTACTATTAGAGATGGGCCGACTATGGTATTTGACGACTAGCCGACTAGCCGACTAATCGGTTTTCAAATTGCCGATCAGTCGGCCGACTAGTCGGCGCTGCCGATCATACTAGCCTTTTCAAAGGTATTCGGGCTATCTCGTCACTCGTCATCACTCGGCACCCTTACGCATGCATAAGAGCCATCGTGCGGCCACGCCGACCAAGTTGTGGCTTGTAGTGTGATGTTTGTTTACTTTTTAATCGTTTTGTGTATATTCGCTCTGCCGGTGTCGCCTAGTTAAAATAAATAAGAGAACTGTGTGTGTGGGGTCTTAAAATGTCGAAAAAGAAATCGCGAGTGTGGACATTCTTCGATGATGTTGAAGGAGAACCGACAAAAGTGAAATGTAACCAGTGCCAGGGAATAATTTCACGCGGTGGTCAAGGTAGAAAAGCGAATACGACAAGTTTGACTAATCACATAAAATATAAGCACAACGAGTTGATGCCTCAATTGGCAGGTTCTATTAAAAGGAGTTCGAATGAAGTCCATTTGTCTTCACGTTCTCAATCGCTACCTGAGCCCTTTTCGCCGACGCCAGTTCCATCAACTTCAGCGAGAGGCAAAGTTTACATACAACAAACTATTCAAGATAGTGTAATGGTCCAGTGGTCGCTCCAGGACTCCCGATCAAGAGAAATGTGTTGCTATAGGAGAGATGATTGCCTTGGATAACCAACCTCTATCTGGAAAACAGTGGCTTTATCAGTCTAATTAAGAAGCTTAAACCAAAATATGTACTGCCTAGTAGAAAGTATTTGTCAGAAAATATCATTCCCAACATTTATGAGAAAACTAAAACTAAAATACGATACGGAGTGCTCAGCGCTGCCGCGCTATCCGTAACTACAGATTTGTGGACAAATACAAACAATAAGGAAAGTTTTTTAAGCTTTACAGCGCACTGGTTGCATAACGATATGAAATTTCGTCACGCAGTACTCCAGATGAAACATATTCCCATGTCTCACGATACACATAATATAAAAGTGTGTCTCTAAGAAATTCCTGCCTCATGGAATATAAGTGCAGCCAAAATACACGCTGTTGTGCGAGATAATGGGAGGAACATTGCAAAGGCTATCGATGAATCGATTTTCAAAGCAGTTCCATGTTTTATTCATACTATGCAATTGGCAATCCACGACTCGCTTAAAATTGACTATATAGCACAAATTCTTCAAAAATCGAGGCGTATCGTTACGCATTTCAATCACTCAGCACCAGATCAACAAAAACTAAGTGCTAAAGTATGTGTCATTGATTGAAGATATTTAATTACTCACTGATTCTTAAATTCCTTATAATATGGTAACTTAGTAATTAATATAATAAAGTGCAGCTACTTAATTATCATAAAAACTGCTATCACAGCAGATTCATTAAAAAGTAAAATAAAAAACAATTATTAGGAATAAATGTTGGTTTAATTTTTTGCTAACCACCGATTATAATCGGCACATTTTGCCGATTAGTCGCCGACTAGTCACCGACTGTAAATGATGCCGACTAGTCGGCTAACCCGACTAGTCGGCGACTAGTCGGCCCATCTCTAATTACTATGAAATTACAGTGCAACTGATGTTACTAAATAGAAAACTATTAAAATTTCATAAATACAATAATATTATTTAACATTTAAATTAAAAATCATAAAGTTGGCATTTGCTGTGGTGTTATAATATTACCAAATAAAAAAAAACATTCCATAATTAATAGTGTTTTATTATAATTTAAAGAGAGATCCATACAATCATTTGGCATAGTTATTTATCAATCAGTCTTGAGAAATTTGTACCTTTAAATCACAGCATGTACGTATCTTACTATATTAACTACTTGTTATGTATCTTATTACATTTACAATCAGTTTGGCGAGGAACAAACCAATTGGAAATAGCATTTTATTTAATTTAACAGAGTTACAATCACAGCATTATTTCCCTATCCACGAAAGCTACTCAGGGCTAATCAAAGTTATGTTGACTTGTAGGTATCACTTAATTAGAATAATGAGGCAAACCTATTGCCATATAAAATGTTATATAAAAAATTAATCTCGTAAAAAACTTAATGATAATGTTATACTTATTGTTTTTCGAAATCAATAATAAGTTGTCTTATTACAATAACATCTCGTTTTAGTATTGCTAAAACAAGATGCTGTTGTAATATGACAATGCGTAACTCTGTGGTATTATATTACTGTTAATTAAACTCTTTAGGTCGCTGTTTTTTCTATCACTTAATTTTAATCTAGACTGATATAAAGGCTTCAACTGGAAATCTTGAAGATCAGTGCTAGTACGTGTTCGAGACGAACGATTGTTACGGAATTGTATTTCTTTGAAATCTGTATCTGAGTAGGAAGTTTTATAATAAATGCCAACGTGGTTGGAATCTTGATGTTTTTCAAATTTCATTATTTTAATGTCACTCATTTTAACTGTTCCGCCTCCAGTATTTTTTGAAAATTGAGCACCGCATATCTCTGTAAGATTTTTTATATCAACAAAGTCTGAATAGCACATTTCTGTAACATTGTAAGGATTGCCTTTCTTTCGTGCAGTTCTGATAATGGTCACGTATTGATCTGGTGTGTACACAGAAACAGAACGTAAGCACTTTTTAACGGCTTTTTCTATCACAGAGTGAACAGAATCGTTTTCGTTTTGTGTGTGCCCACTAATTAAATATTTGTGCGTAATAGACTTAATTTTAAGAACAGATAAGGCATATAAATATATAGAAAACATAAACTTATTCTTTTGCTGACCACAGCAATTATCAGAATAAAATGTGATTCGTAAATTATTGTCATTTATTTCTGATGCCCTCTTTGTCAAATACTTCCAAACACACGTTGCTATTTCGTTAGCTCCTCTTAATGCCTCGACCTCGCTCCAGACAAAACAATCACAATAGTCTTTCGCTAATTCACTTATAGTAAAATTACAAACATTGAGCTTACACTTGTAATATAAAGTAGAAACATCTCCTTTTGGAAGAGGCAACACTGCCTGGAGGTCGTAACAGGCAACAATGTAGTTTTCCTTCACCATTGTTTTGTCATTTGACTTCCTGGCGACTTAATTCTTTTTCAAGCTGGTGTTGGTCGTATCTGTTTTGTAATTCTATTGTTTTATCAACAGCGTTTTTAAAGCTAATGCATAGTTCGCACTGGTCTTTTTTTTCTTTCTGGTTTTTTCTTTTTTCGTTCTGGTTTTACTTTAAAAGTGCGATATATAATAAATGTTATATAATATAATAAATGTTTATATATATATATATATATATATATATATATATATATATATATATATATATATATATATAATAAACATGTCTTGATTCCACTTCGCCTTGTGTTCAGGTCTTGTCTATCAAAAAGTTTGAAATACCATACTTTACATGGTCTGATGAGAGCCAGGGGTCGAACCTAGGACCTCGATGTTTTGATCATGATAAATGACTCGTCCAATGTTGTGAAGAAATCAAAATGTTTCTTATTTTCAGATGGTCTTAAGTTATTGGTAGATATAGGATGGAGGGTTGTGACAGTTTCCAAAACGATATAAATGGAGTTGTTCAATGGAGCAAAGATAATAACTTTCAAAGCAATACCCATTCATGTTTAACGATATCTTTCAAGTGCAAACATATGCCCATAGAGTATACATATTACATTACATTAACAAAGCACTTATATCTAGGGTGACGCAAGTCAAGGATTTAAGTAATGATTTCTTATATTAACGCGAACACTACACATTGAAATAACACTAGTTTTTACGGAATTTATGGCGTATATTTAACTTTTTAAATACCCGACGTTTCGAACGCTTTACAGTACTCATGGTCACGGGCGGGACTGAGATGTTCAACGTCCATATGTCATAGTTAACCGCGGTTACCATAGATTAAAATTTAACTTTTGTTCCGATCTATGCAGTATGGACTTATGGTATCTTGAAGTCTTGCAGTTGTATGTGTGAAATGTGTGAAATATAATGTGTTCACATAATGTGAAGAATCGACGCTCCGGGAAGTCTGCAGTCTGTGAACACGTACAGGATCGCCCCCGTCACTACATCAGATTTGATAGACCGCAAATCCTCGCTAAAGAACACCGATTCCTTCCAAGGATGATTCGCGAGGCTATTGAAATCAAAAAACATCCTAATTTCAATAGAGAAGATGGCTGGGTGCTACCATCTGCTTGGGATCCTATAATAAATAAAATTAAATCCCAACCCAAGCATACAACTGCAAGACTTCAAGATACCATAAGTTCATACTGCATAGATCGGAACAAAAGTTAAATTTTAATCTATGGTAACTACGGTTAACTATGACATATGGACGTTGAACATCTCAGTCCCGCCCGTGACCATGAGTGCTGTAAAGCGTTCGAAACGTCGGGTATTTAAAAAGTTAAATATACGCGATAAATTTCGTAAAACTAGTATTATTTCAGGGATTTAAGAGTAAAATTTTCTGTTGATTTAACATTTAGTGATCATGTCGTTGATATGTGTAAAATGGCTTTTAAAACTAGGTTTTACATTAGGAACGGCTAACGGTTTAACAAATGTGCAAGCTATTATAGCTTCGTAAAACACATTAATTTGGAGTCTTTTGGAGTGTAATTCAATAATTTTGACTCCTCATGAGAAGAAGTATACTCTGATGCTGGAGAAAGTACAAAACAAATTTATAAGGCATTTTTATCTCTAGCTATATGAGGTGTACCTTTTTTCCAATGCGATATCCTACATTATTTGTTCTGAGTATGGTGGGATACAATCAGCTCTGAGTAAGGAGAATACTTAGACTAGTTTCATGTGTTTTTATGGTTCTTAGGGTTAAGAAAACTAATGGTGATATGTTGCAGAAGATCAGTGTTGGTGTTCCTTATAGGAGGTATATATGGCGCCGCTTCAGTCAGACCTGGCCGCTTATGATAGAAATAAGTTTGTTGTAAATAAATAAATAAATTTTAAAAGGCAAAACTTATTTAGTAAGGGTTTATACTACTCAAGAGTAGATAATTGATAATGACCCCTGCAAATGAAGTGATCGCAACCATGCTATTTCTAATGTCTTCGTACCATTTTTTTAAATAACGCATTGTAAAATGATTTTATTCAAAAAATAAGTTTTTAAGTTTTTTTCCGAACAATGGTAAAAATGAAAAAAAAATACTTTCAATAAGTATTCTTGTAATGGGTATCGTTAGTGTACATAGAAACGCTCGCGTCAACTTATTGTTGCTTGTGTGTAGTGTGATATGTCTTGTTATGATTCTCCCTAAAAGTCGTGAAATTGAAACTCACTGTGTCTCTTTTACAGCGTAGTCGCAAAAATCACAAAAAGATGTTGACAGTTAATGTTCGCTTTTTTTTTCTCCATTTTCTTCCACTTTTACCCATCTAGACATGTATAATAAAGTTCTCAGAAGAGGAGGAAATATTATTACTTGCTTTCGTGTAAAATTTATTTTGGTATTGGTGTGGCCCTACAACTGTACTGAATGACCTTTTTACCGTCTGGAGGAAAATAGAGTGTAACATGTGAACAGCGCAAACGCCTATGGTACTGATATTTTACACAAAATAAAAACAACATTTTTGAATAAAATAAGTAAATAAATTAAAATCTATCGAAATTCAAAACATATCCACCGTTTTTATAGTACTATAAGAACGGCAATAAAACAATATATTTAGTAGGCATTTTTGACCTTGTCACTTCGCAGGGTTACAGGCTCAAGAGCAAAATTGTTAAAAAAATTTTTTTCAAATTTTTTTCAAATTTTTTGTTTTTATTTTTTGTAAAATATCAGTACCATAGCCTTCTACTTATATTTTGTAATCCAGTATAGTTAAACAAGATTAAAAATAAAGAACAATTAACCCCACTAGTTGAACTACTTCGCTAAACACGTTCGTCAGATTGACGACGACTGACTATAAAATGTACTTTATAGTACAGCGGTAGACATTTCAAAATCTCTGAAGCATATATACACCCTAAAAGCTTCTGTAGCAGTCGGGTAATAAAATATGTAAGTGGATATCGCGTACTTTTACTTTGGCACATTTACTTTAATTTCATGTTTAATAATATTATACGTGGTAGAGCCATGGTGCAGTTATATTAGTAGTATAGTTGTAGCACGAATGGGTCGGCCCGACCGGGGAAGGACCACGCTCTCACGGAATACCAGCGTGAAATAGTAGGTTAATGCTGCTGTATTTCGTATGGTGAGTGTAGAGAACGGGATACCCTTTTTACTGGAAACGAGGCATTCCATCTCAGTCCTCACGGGTGACAATGCATCTGCATTTCGAGTTTTAATGGAGGATAGATGTAGATGTCTATGGGCCGCAGCAACCACTGACCATCAGGTGGACTGTGTGCTCGTTTCGTCACCCTATTCTATAAAAAAAACAACATTAATAGTTTATATAAGCAAAACCGCAGTTAATAAGTGTATTAACTCGAGTGTTGAAAAATACTATTATACCAAGTTTACACTCCAGCCGCTCAGAGAATGCGATCCTGACGGTTTGTGATCGGGGGACCGATATAACTTTGAAGTGGCGAATTATTTACAGTAAAAAAATATTTTTTCTCTTTATATAATAATGTCAACTTATAATGAACATATCCGCTGGTATATAGCTTAGCAATAAATTTAATTGTTAATACAAAATAAACGAGCATATTTTTAGGTCTATAATCAGCTGTTTCAGGGTTACTTCAACAGTTTATTTTTATAGTTACGCGATATAAAATACTAAGCAATTGAAACGTTATCTATTTGTTATACCATAGAATGACTATTTTATAGATAAAAATCTACTTTTATCGCAGATTCAATTTTTTTACGCTAGTTATGCATAATAACTGCCGTATTATTAAATAAAAATAACCTGGCGTGCAGGGAAACAATCAGTGAAACATATAAAAATATAGAAAAAGTGCTTGGATCAGTTCTAAAAAATAATAACAACACCTAGTGTTGCTTATTGGCGTACTTATTTTTCTCGTCACTAATTATACCTAACTGACAGGACAATATAGTGATAGATGTCCACTGTCAATTATTTTTATCTAAGTCAGTTATCATTAAACATTTATGTACAAAGCTAGAATTGTTTTGCGCAGAGCGGGACATCAGTGAAGAGAGTGCAGTATGGGGCGTAGGCGCAGCCGGTGGTCTTGCAAGATTTCGTGCACCTCACAAATTGCAAATCGTCAAACCTTTGGAAGGTTCCCTTACTTTACATACTTGGGCGCAGCTCGCCAAGCCCACTATGTCAGGTAAAAAAATGATAATTTGTATTTAAATATTTACAATTGTGTAACAGGTACTAATGGGTTTGTTATCTCTTAAGGTTTATTGGAAGAGCAGGAAGGCGTTGGCGTTCGCGGATCTAGATCCGCTCCGGGCATCGGCATGAGACTGTACAGATTATCGGATGTCGAAGAGGATGATGATATGCCACGTTTACCGCATTCAAGCCACATATATACATTCACTAACAGGTAATGTAGCTTTTCTCTACATGTCAATTTCACCTGTTTGCAACAGGGACCGGGTAGATTTGAAGTAAAGTAAAAACACATTGATTGCTATATACCACATCGTTCAAAACCTCGATTTCGTATGGAAGTGTGAATGCGAGAGGTCACTATGTGAAATACTGCCAACTTTGCCTCGTTAATGACGCGTGTTATGTTAATTTTAAAGTCTTTGATAATTTAAGGCTTGTTCGCAAGCGCCAATGGTTTCATAAACAAAAATGATCAAGGGTTGTTATAGGGCGGTAGGTGAATAAAAAGTTAACACATATTTACGTTTTGAGATCTTATTTTAAATTAATTAAAACAATAAATTGCTCTCAGTTATATCATTTTTAAGTGCTTGAGACCATACATATACTACTGATAAGATCATTCTGCCAGCTTATTTAAGTAAGTTTATGTATGGGTTTATGTATTTTTTTGTTTTATATTTATATACTTTAATTTACATAATTGTTGTGTAGTGTTTCACGCATCTACTTAATATTTTTATCTCTGCATCACCTCACCACAGGTTGACTGGTAGAGAATGGTCCGCATATTTTTGTGAAGTTTTAATAAATAAATAAATCACATAATCTTGGAGGTCATGTCTTGTTCCAAAATCTTGAGATCAAAAACCCGTTGAATTTTTCTTTCAATATTCTGGCGGTATTGTAGACAGACGCCACCTGGTGAAACCAGATGTCTATCATTTCTTCCAATTCCGACTGAAGAAGATTCCGAATTATATGCCGGTAACAATCACCATACACAGTTATACCAAAAAGCCAAATTTTTTAGAAAACAAGGACCTTTTAAGCTCCCAGCCCAAAATGCGCACAAGACTCAGAATGCAACAGCCTCATGAATCTCTTGAGGATTTGTCCAAATCCGACAAATTTTCTTATTTCTGAAAACTTTGATCTAAAAATGCGCTTCTTGATTA
This sequence comes from Parnassius smintheus behrii, assembly GCA_036936625.1. Lineage (NCBI taxonomy): Eukaryota > Metazoa > Arthropoda > Insecta > Lepidoptera > Papilionidae > Parnassius > Parnassius smintheus. The sequence continues at coordinate 21,348,378 of JAUPFT010000011.1, forward strand.
CTTTATGTGAAAAATTGGGTCGACATGTAGTTGTTGTAAAGCCCAATTAGCGAAGTTTAGCTAAGATCTGGTCACTAAACGTTACTTGCGTCAGCTGAGTTTTGTATGAGTGTAGACGAAAGAGTCCTATACAGGAAAAGAGAGCCCTCTTGTATTAAAGTTTTAGCTTCTCCTGGTGTATTTGAAATGCAATAGGTATGCTAGTGGTGTAAATGTGTGCGTCCTTCACATACTGTTTTTACAACCACGTTTTTTATGATTATTCATTATAAAAATCTAATTCAACTGAACATTTGAAGCGCTTACCAATAAATTCTTCAAATGTTTACTGCTGTGTAGTACTGCTGTGTTATATGAACAAATGCGTGGCTTTTCAATTTGTAACTATAACATTGAAATATAAATTTTTGAGCATGTACGTATTTGAAATTAAACACAATTCATAAAAAAAAATGTTTTGTATTTCTTGAGAACAATAGTTCCAAGAAATCAAGTCTCCCTAAATATTTAAATTGACAAGTTCGTGGTGGTCAGAGCTTAGCCGCCAATTCGATATTTTCGGTTTTAAGCACCTTTTGACGACAGGTAGGAGATGAATGGTCCATCATAAAGCCATTAATCGATTACAGCCTATATAATTCCATGGCTCAACATAGGCCACCCTATAGGGAGCCTCATAGGGGGGAATTTGCTATAGTTCCACGCTTGGCTGGCAGCTTGGAAACCGCAGTGTTTTTAATATTTTAAGCTGTTATCAGGAAGATGCTGCTGCCCGTCTCCTATTTCAGTTTTCTTATGACACCCACGGAACGATATGGGCTAGTGGATATTCTTACACCGCCACCACATGTTCATCATCATGCCAGAAGTTTTAATTTTATTTACTCTTTAGGGGACTATAAGTTTTTCGTAAAGCACAAAATATTTGATGAATTGAACTGCCATTTTGGAAATACAGTTTAACTATTTAAACATACTGTTCAAATGTATAGCTACTCGTCTTGATAAATGCCTTTTCGTGTCAACAGATAATCTAATATGGCTGCTATCAGCTCAATTTAAGGATACTTTGTCTCTTTTGAATTACCTATACGAAGGAAATTCTATAAAATAAAATCTTTGTTTATTTTACAGTACGGTGTTACATCCGAACGACGGCAGTCTGGCAGGTAGCAGCGTGAGCAGCGTCTGCAGTAGCGGCATGAGCAGCCTATCGAGTAGCGTGCTGGGTACTGCGTGGAGTTCGCGGCTAACATCAAGACGGTCGTCAGCAGCCGTCTCTCCGGTGCTATCGCGGCGCGAATCATTCTGCACGCCGCCGTCACGACCGCACTTTTCCCCCACAGCTACGCCAGCGAACAGTCCATTACTGGGTTCGCCCGAGTCGACTCCACCATCGACACCGCGACCCGGCGACGCCCCTCCCTCCCTTCACGCTCTAATCGCGAGCGGAACCTCAATTCTCCGCCGGCGCTACCTCGCATCGCCCGCTGCAGACGGCTCGCCGTCACCGCTGGCGCTCCAAACCCCAGGGTCTTTGTACATGGGACTCGTGCATCGTAGTCCCATGGAACAGCTGACCTGCCTGAAGAGAACGCTACGATCCCCAGCCGCGGCGCCGGAGCGTTGTGATCCAACGGAATCGCCCCTCGGAGTCCCGGCACATCCCGGAGAGGGGGCGTTAGACTCTACCAGTGCTATCGATAACGTAAATTTAGTAGGAACAAATGGAAGGCGAGCGCGAGTAAGAGCGCCGCGGCCTCGAACGGACCTGGGAACAGTCGGGGCGGCGCCAGCGCCTTGTCCCCCCGCTCAGTCCATGTCCCCTTTAGGCACGTTAAGTTCCCTCCTTTTCGGTCGGAAGGGCGGACTGTTGTAAATGGTGTACACGTATATGTAAACACCGCTCCAAGTATTTGATAAAATTTTGGGCGGTTCTTGGTCTGGCACTAAGATCTATTTATTTCGTTATTTGTGATGTAGATTTAGATTCGATTTACTGAGGGAGTTTTTTTTTATTACGGTACGGTACCTATTACTAGTTTTAAGTAGTCATCAAATGTTCATCATATAGATGAGTTATTTTTAATCTTTTGAATTTGTTTATTTGATAATTGATTGTAATGTTTTATTTTTACGATTATCTTTTGACATTGTTTTTTTTAGTCAATTTTCGTCAGTAGACTGTTGCATTCGTGCATTTAAAACGACTGAAGTGAATATAATCGGTGTTAATCTGTGCTATAAGTTATGCTTGAGCTGAAAAGCTATGGTATTTTCTCTCTTACACATTCCCGTAAATTTTTCAGTATTCAAATAAAATCGCTTCGTAACAAAGGGAGAAACCTCTAAAGGACCAAGCATGCCAGGCACTTCTTTTAATTATCTCGTTCAATTAATATGAATCACATAAACACCACATTAGCTGAGATAACCCAGTATTGTTTTCTAGATACTTAATTTTATTGCTATAAATACAAGGGTTGTATATCATTTGATTGTAACAGATAAGTAGGTTTTAATCATTTAGGACGATTGTTGCTTTGATAGTGAATTATAATTTGGCTTTAAAATTTTCATTTAATTCATAAAATTTCTAATCTTTATCATATTAGTCAATAATATTTGTAAATAAATTATAAAAAATGTTCATTAATTTAGGAGAGTACAAAATATTTATGTTTGTTGTCAAGTTACAGCAATAATGGCATTGAAATAAGCATACAATTATTCATAATTTCGCGAAATTACATTGAAAGGCATGTTAATTAATGAGTTTGTGCAATTTTTGTTTGTACTGTTATTATTGTTGCGACGAAATCTTTTCCTTTTTATAGAATTTAATAATTTAGGGTTTTAAAAAGGCGTAATGGTGCATGCCATAGACTAAGTAGTAATAGCATTCGTTAAATTTTAGGTTATTGATAATAATGAAACATAACGTAATATCACAGACCTTAGGAGTTGTACAAATAGGAACTTGTGCTGTCAGATTAACAATATAATTTAGTAAATTTTATCACACAGAGGAACTGTCAACAGTTTATTTCAAGTTTACGCAGATATTTCTACGATGTTAAAAGATTCTATCGGATTTAATTAGCAATGTAAAATAAATAATGTTAAATTGCATCACAAAACTACCAAAGATTTATTTTTCAGTTGTGAACATCACAGACTAGCATTGGTTTTCCTAACTGTGGCGTCTGTAAATTATCTCCTCACCCAAATGGTGCTAGATATATACTATTCCAGTGAGAGTTATTGTATTACATCACACATACAGCAATTAGGTATTATTTTCATGTTATGTATCAATACGAAAACGCTGTTAAACTTGTTTCGCTGCTTCACACAATCACAAGTATATTTGATTGAAGTTTACGAAAAGGCTGTGAGAGAACATATTATGTGTGGAATTGATACAATCGTCGTGAAAGGAATCTACTTTTTTGCAGACAAGCACAAACTGTAGATTGTAAGAGTAATTGATAATTGAGATTTGACGATTACAACAATATGATACAAGTAGCTCCGATTGTAATAAAATAATAACAGAAATATAATTTATTCAAAGAATTCAAAACTGCCTTTTTTTCAATAATCTGACAAATAAAAATTTCCCTACCTCTCATTGTACTGCATATCTTGCACATTATACATTACGTAAGGAGACATGCCCTTGGTGTATATGTGGTAGAGCCACGCAGCTATATGATGGTTGTAGAACGAATGGGTCGGCTCGACTAGGGTAGGATCACGCTTTCACAGAATACCACTGTAAAATAGCAGCTCAATGCTGCTGTATTTCTTAGGCTGAGTGTTTTGAACAGGAGACCCTTTTTACTGGAAACGAAGCATTCCATCTTAGTCTTCATAGGTGACAATGCATCTGCATTTTGATTCTTATATATATATAGATATAGATTTCGATGTCTATGGGCCGCAGTATCCATTTACCATCAGGTGGTGGACTGTGAGCTTCACTGAACAGCGCAAACGCAAACAGCGTCATTCTATAAAAAATTTTGGTTGTTTTCTTCTAAATATTTTTTAAATGAACACTTGTTGACTTAAAGATAAGTTTTAGTTTCTTTCTTTTAAATTATGACAGATTAAAGATTAAAAACGTCTAAATTTACACTGATTTCATTGTTTAAGCTTAACTATTCTGGTACTCTCTGCCTGAAGACATAAGTAAAGTACCTAATAAGTCTCGTCTACTTATTCATCATTCCAAGTGGATGAATAAGTAGTTCAACTTTTTTATAAAATATATTTTCGGAATATCGAGAACATTCCGCACTACACCTTTTACGGGATACCTACTTATATTATTATTTATTACTTAATTTTTTTTAAATACATCTAAAGGAACTAACGAACTTACAGTCCACCTGATCATGGTAAGTGGCTATTGAAGCCCATGGCAGGCCTCTGTCATTCTTGCTACCTGCGTGAAATAATTACTTACAATCGCGATGCATCCAGGGTGAAATACGCAGTTGAGCACAGAGTAACTTTATATAAGCTGAAACCTGTCCTACACAACATGTAACAAAAACCCTGTGGTTCCCGTTAACAGCGTTATCAGAATCAGTATCCAAGCATATAGAAAAAATTTTTTTCAAAAAAGACACTTAAAAAAATAATTTAATGAAAAAAAAATTATTTTCAAATTGTATGTGATTTTATTATCTCTGCATTGACCGAGGAATAAGAGGACTGGCAAAGACCCCCCATTATATCCCCGATACTCGTGGGAGTTAGAGGAAATAAAACCACATACAATTTGCAAATTAATTTTTTTTATCAAAATATTTTTTTAAATGTGTTTTTTTGAAAACAAAATTATTTTTATAAGCTTGGATACTGATTCTGATAACACTTAACGGGAACCACAGGGTTTTTGTTATATCATGTATATCCTACCTGTCGGGGCTAGCGCGTTGTAGGCGATTGAATGTTAAAGTTTTTAACGCTGTTTACGTAAATAATTTTTTGTAAATCCTTGTTGAAATAGTTTTTGTTCAGTGTTTAGTATATTTAATTGTAGTATAAAATAGTTAAAAAGTTTTAATGTAATTTAAAAATTAATTATGTATATTACCCATCTATTTGATAAATTTTAATGGCAAAACGTCGATCCTACTACAATAATTGTTGCGTGGATAGATGCTAAATGACCAACAAAATGTTTCAGATATAATATCATTCTTACCGAAGGATTTTAGTAGGAAGTTATGAAACGAAATATTTATTTATTTTTTATTGTTAGATAGGTACTTAAAGCAAAAAATAATTAGTAATTATTTATCTAATATCTAGGAACTTTATTACAAAATTTAGTTGAAATTTACTTCACTATATCCAAGTATCTACTTACGTACATATGCTTGTCTTTTGTATTTAAAATATTTTAAATTATAATAACACAAAACACTGAAATTAAAACTTTGTTTACTAACAAAATTTTAACTAAGTAGAATACGTTTCATTTCTGTTAGGAATCGTAGGTATTTCAAGTTTATTTGTTGTTTACACTATCTAACTTTTTCTCCGAGCCAAGCATCGCGATTCCCAAAGAATGGCCTTGCAAGTTGCATGCGTTAGGCATCGCAGAACTCACATAGGTGCGAAAATATGGTCAGTCGATCATAGTCAGAATAGGTATTTCACCTAAGTAACTTAACATTTCGCAATGGATTTTGTTAGTCTTTATTGACATCCCATAGTAACAACGAAAAGTCCGCCGTAAGGTAGGAAGGGAAAAAGATGCAAAGTAATACGAACACTCGGGCAGCGATAAAGTTTTATTTAGCTTGTGAGCGCGATTTACCTAATTAATAATAATTATGTAGGCTATTAAACGTCGGCAAGCAGTCAGCATCAAAGGAATGCAACTTCTGTGCGTAGTACTATTATTTATTCTGTGCCCATGGACACTAGCAGCTATCTTCAAACAAAGAAAGCAACGTCGTTGCCAGTCCTTACAACTGTGATGAATGCCTCACAGCCTGTATTTATACAAGTACTAGGTAAGGTATTTACCCAGACAAAATCCCACGTAATAAATATTAAGTCGCTAAAAGAAATGCTGTTCTTTAAAAAAATTATGTACGTGTTATGATGTGTATGTCAATTTTTTTACGTTTCCTATCGCAGTTTTTTTAATAACTTGAAAAGTTAAACTTAAGTTACTAAAAAAAACTGTGATAGAAAATGTACTAAGGGTATTAAAGGGTAATACGATGTCAATTATTACCTACAATCGCGTGGCACCCGGGGCTGATTAAGTATTACCCATTTAATCAGTATATTTTACAGGTAAATTATTTGATAGGAAAAAAGGCTGGATATACAGACGATATATAAACATATAGGTACATTTTTTTTAAATTCATTGAATTTACGTTCTATAAGTGAAACCAAACCACTGGTTTCAAGGATAACGGTGTTTCACCACCATTACAGCCCTCTTCACAAGTCCACTGCTGAACATAGGCCTCCCCCAAGTAATGCCACAAAGCACGGTCCTGAGCTACCTGCTGACCAGGTCGTCACTCCATCTAGTGGGGGGTCGCCCTACACTACGCCTACCGGTACGAGGCTGCCACTCGAGAACCTTTCTTCCCAATCGGTTATCGGTTCTTCGAGCTACATGACCGGCCTAACTAATACTCTGGTTTTACTGCGGATATCCTCATTTCTGAGTCTATCACGCAGTGAAACTCCGAGCATAGCCATCTCCATAGCTCGCTGAGCGACCTTGAGCGTCCTCATACGGCCAGCAGTGAAGGACCACGTCTCAGATCCGTAAGTCATCACTGGCAACACGCACTGGTTATACACTTTAGTTTTCAGAGATTGAGGTATACCTGACGAGAAAATGTGTCGTAATTTCCCGAACGCTGCCCAGCCGAGTTGAATCCATCGATTGACCTCTCGGTCGAAGTTGGACTTACCTAGTCGGACTATTTGTCCCAGGTAAACATACTCGTCAACAACTTCGAGCATGGCGCTCCCAATAACTACCGGCATATGTGTGACATGGACATTAAACATGATCTTTGTTTTGTCCATGTTCATCTTAAGACCTATCCGTTGGGAGACACCATTGAGGTCATTGAGCATAGTGCTAAGGTCCTCCAGCGATTCTGCCATAAGGACTATATCGTCGGCAAATCTAAGGAGAGTGATGTACTCGCCATTGATGTTAATACCGTATCCTTTCTAGTCCAGTAGCTTGAAAACGTCTTCCAACGCAGCGGTGAAGAGTTTCTGTTTCTGTTTCTGAGTTTCTGTCTTACACCTCTCTGCAGTTGGATAGGTTTCGAACTCTGGTTCTGTACTCGGATAGCCATCGTAGCCCTACTGTACAAACACTTCAGAACTTCGATATACCGACAGTCAACTTGGCACCGCTGAAGAGACTGTAGCACCGCCCAAATTTCGACGGAATCAAAGGCTTTCTCATAGTCCACATATGCCAGGCAAAGTGGCAGATTGAACTCTTCGGTCTTCTGTACAATCTGCCGCAGGGTATGTATGTGGTCTATGGTACTGAAGCCTTTTCGGAAACCGGCTTGTTCGGGAGGCTGGAAGTCGTCGAGTCTGCGTGCGAGACGATTCGTAATGACTCTCGAAAACAGCACGTAGACGCGGCTCAGAAGGGAAATCGGTCTGTAGTTCTTCAAGAGAGCGTTGTTTCCTTTCTTAAAGAACACGGTGAAACGGTGTTTACACTAACACGGTGTTTACACTAACACCCTGTATATATGTATATTGATTAAAACAGTTTTAATAAATAATTTTATTAATAAGCGTTTATGGTTGTGGCTGTGTTGTCTATTGTAGGAGTCTGTCGCTGATGCGGTGCCGGTCTTTTAAAAAGGAGTAGGCTCTTTTCTTTAAGGTCCCTAAGTCGTATCGGTCCGGAAAAATCTCTGGTGGTAGTCGATTCCACAAGGAAGTTGGGTGAGGAAGAAAATTAGTAATTACTCTGAGCGCTCAACTAAGTAACGAGCGCTAACTTAATAATTATATCTGCTATGATCAATAAGAACGTAGTAGGAACTAGGAAAATTCTTTGAAAGGAAAAGTAGGTATGTTGTATTAATATGGCGCTTATGCACAACTAAATAGTCGCGGATCGACTATTTAGACGAGCGTATGCGCAACCCAATACAAGGTAATACGAGGGTTATACCAAAAGTAAGATTCCCACATTTTTAAAAGTAGAAAACATTGTTTATTGTTATTACATCGTTGAAAAGCTTGCACTGTTGTCTATTTTTCAACATAGTCTCTGTTTGTTCAACACATTTTTGAAGACGGTGCTCCAGTTTTTGTATTCTTAATTTTAAGTATTCTCCCGCCAATTCATAAAGGAAACGTATGATATCTGCTTGAACTTCATCGTTGATCCTGAAGCGTTTGTCGACTATGTCTTCCTTTAACTTGGGGAAGAGGTGATAATCGTTGGGGGCTAAGTCCGGGTTGTTCGGGTGATGGGGCATAAAAGTCCACTAGAATTTCTTCAAAAGCTCCTGTGTTGTTGTCGTGAAGAAGCACTATTCCTCCCGTCAGTCGTCCTCTCCGACGATTTTGGATTACTCGCCGGAGTGTGGTCAATGTTTCATAATATCTGTCTGAGTTCGTTGACGTCCCAGGTTGCATGAATCGATGAGGAGTACCTCCTTCCGATCCCAAGACACTGTCGCTATAACCTATCCTGCCGACTGCGCTAGTTCGAATTTCTTTGGTGGCGGTGAAGCACTGTGATGCCACTGACGAGATTGTATATTTGTTTCGGGGATGTAATGAAATACCCACGTTGCATCTTGCGTAGACGTGGGTCGTTACGTCATTTTCAAGAAACGTAACGAAACCAGTGACTTGATCGGCGTCACCTGTTTCGAAACTAGTGATTTTTGTAACTGGCTATTTTTATTCGGCTACTGTGATTGTTTGCATAAATATCACCACCAACTATACAGTTACACACGAAACGAAAATCACAATCCGTGTTTGTAGCTATACAGTAACTGTTTTCTGTTAAATCAATAAATTAACTTCCCTTCATACTTTATTCAGGTTTAGGACAGACTGCATTAAATGTATTTATGAATGATTTGCGTTTACTATGACACTAATATTTTCATAAAATTATTAATGCATGCATATTTACAAGTCAATTTGATTGTATATACAATGATTATTGATATTTACAGTTTATTTACACTTTTTCAACGTTTTCATTGTCATTTGTTTTTGCACTTTTATTTACACTGTACAATTAATTTGTTTGTTTGTTTGGCTATTTACACACAGTTTTTAAGTTTTATAATATTATAAACATTTAAATTCTTAAATTTTTTATACTCATTTTTTAGTTATATTTTAATTTTATGAATAAACGAGTTCATGACTCCGTCAAAAATGTTTTAAAAATTATTTTAGTTAAATTCAATGTGACTCGCTTCCCGGAATCACAAACCGTTAAATATCTACAAACAGAGATTACTCTATTTTATTGTTTATGTCTATAGTCTTACGTATGAAAATTAAACGTACAATAAAACTGTTACTTACGATGGTTTGTTTATTGTTGTATGCCACATGTGCGCTTTGCGCTCGAGCGACCGACAGTCGACTCCCGCAATAATCACGGGTAACAGTAATGATAATCACGCATTTACAAAAATCACTACTTGTAACATGACTCGTAACTAGTGATTCGGTTACATGCTGCGTAGCTAGTTACTGTATCTAGTGACGTGAAATAACGCCCACGTCTAATCTTGCGTGGAGAAACTGGATTACTGCTCGAACCACGCACTTGACGGGAGCGACGATCAACACTTCCAACTCTGACGGCTGTCAAGCGAACACTTTGCGACATAGCGCTAGCGCATCGCGGACAGGCGGGCTCGAGAGTTGGGGAACCACTGCGCATGGCTGATGGCTCTGTTGTCGGATTTAGCCTAGCACCTTCCCTCGAGGCTGTAGCTCATTGGGAACCTTACTTTTGGTACAACCCTCGTACTTAATCAGCATAAATAATTAGACAATAAATAAATGCGGACCTGTATTTTTGAAATATAACCTAATAGTTTTATGAATTGTAAACACTGAACTCTAGAAATACAAGAGAAATTGTATCATATGCGCCTGGCTCGCGGTACAATTATTAGTGTCCTGTGCTCAGACAAAATAAAAAGGTCCTGTGGTGCCAAACGTACGCTTCGTGCAGCTTTTTTTTAAATATTGACACAACATAAAATTACCATGGTAACGAGTGGTATAAACATTGTAAGATATCTTGCGTTGTTAAAAGTTGTTAAAAGTTGCTTTTTTAATTAGTTTGTTCAGAAATATTTTGTATAATGACGGAACAAATGAAGTTTATTGTGAAGGAAATAAATTGCACATTAGGAAGAAACTACGATTTAATAAAATTTGATTCTTTGGATGAAAAACAGCTGCTACAACTGCTCGTTGACTTGTTGGTTTTCTTCAAAGCTGGCGAAAAGGTAGGATTATTTCTGGTTATTTCACTTCCATTCTCATTTTTATTAAATCTATTATAAATCTAGTTGTGTCTCGTCAGCAACGCAAAGTCAGGAAGATAAAGAATAAAAAATGTCGTTCATACCTTATAGTGAGGTAAAGTCCTGGACGCGATAATTCCCAAAATATTACCGTCATCCACATCCGACCTCAATAATTTATAGCACTTAGTTTGCACTTAATTCCCTGGTATTAATATTTATCGTATATCTATTATAGTCACTGCGTTGGTAGCGTTACGTTTTGTCAGTAACGCAAATTTCAACAATTCGTTGCGGCTTTTTGTATATGCAAATTGCTGATTTTGCGTTACTGGCGATACACAAGTTTATTATTAATCCTTGTAGTACCTACTCAATTTTAAAAGAACTTCAATTACCTAATTCCAACTTATTATTATTAAGGTAGAAAAATCATGAGCACCACGTGACTGACGAGAGCAACTGCTTGATGCATCTCGTATATTACTGACACTTATTGCATAATTTATTTTACGCTTCTTTTAAATCTTACACTTCCTTTAGAGTAATAGATTTTATTGAGTTAAAATGTAAGTCAAAATCAAAAACTTTATATTCAATTTAGGCTTCTTGAAGGCTCTTATGGACGTCAAAACATGCACCGGTTCGCTAGTTTTATGCGAACCTTGGGGAAGAACCGGCAACAAACTCAAATTAAGTAGGAGTCTCTTACAACACAACACTTAATTCTTCCCTTTCTTTTCCGCCAGCGGAAGTACAGTAGACGGAGTGGAATAAGCTGCCCGCACCTGTCTTTCCATCCGATTACAACGTGGTTGTCTGCAAGGCAGAAGTGAATAGGCTTTTGTTAATCATAATAAAATACATCACCACTTACTGGCTTATAATAGTAAAAATAATACGAAATTAAACAAATAGTCAATCCTAATGACTAGTGCATAATTTAAATATGCAGGTTTATATTATTTAAGAACATTTCATAGGACTTGTGAAAGTCTACAATGATGATGACCATGAAAATATTGACGTAAATAAATTTTGAAGTAAATAAAAACAGGTCTTTTGAAGGGATTATTTATTTTTGTTTATATACTTTTATTCCTTTATTCAGTTAGACGTGCGTGAAGATGACTCTGAGACTATATCGGTGCGAATTCTGGAAATGCTGGCAAATATAAAGTACCGCCCGCCGGCTAACGTGGAGCCATCACAGTTCAGAAAGCAGTTACTTGCGGGCGACCCCAGAACTATACATCATGTCATGCACTGGATATTAACTAATAAAGAACAAGTAAAGAAGACAGCTTACTTGGCAAAGTAAGTGTAAGAAAGAATCTTTTTTTATGTTTTTGTTTTATATTTATTATATAAAAGTATTTTTTATAGATATTTAAAAATACCAGAAATCCCACCAGATGTAATACGAAATAATACTATTCAAGATCTGTTGGGTTTATATCAAAATCTGATTGATGAATTTAAAGATGTACATAAGAAGACTCGAACTTTGGAGAAAGAGAATGCCACTGAAATAATTAACGACATTAAAGAAATGGCAGTCGAAAGGGATATAGGTACTGTTAAATATAAAGGACAGGATTTCATCTTTTATATTATATTGTGACTGCTTACTGTCTGATTTCGACCACATTGACAACTTCCGAATAATTTCGGAAGCTACTGTGTGTGAGATATTTTAAGAATCTCGTAGCAACACGTGTTCAAGTCTAGTAACGTGTTAAAATAGGTATTTACTTAGGTATGAAGTAACTTTCTTTTTTGTACGTGGGACAATGTCAATGCTCATGGACATTTTTCTTCGCGATGGCAAGATAACTAGAGAGGATGCTTTATCCTACCTGATCATTATCATCATGTTAACTACGGGAGAGTCCTACCAGTGGAATGTTACGAATCTTTGACGCTGTTTTCTGTTACCGGTCCAGGTATATTGCATGTGACATTTACATATACTGGGAGGACATGAGGTGATGGATATTCTTTTCTGGGGTATAGATACATGGGGAAGTGTGTATATAGGTAAGTAATAATTATTGTTTTTGAATTGAAGCCGGGCTGGATACAAGAAAAATATTTTGACTGCTTTCACATTAGGGCATTTGAAAGATCGAATATTAGGTATATTCGTTTTCCTTCTACATCTTGGATTCTAAACCGTAAATGTTAATTATTTATTATGAAAAACCCCTTAAACATCTTTAAAAACTATCAAAAAAGTCATTAATTTAATAATTCAATTACTGTTACTTTATGTTTAAGTGATAAAAAGGTTAGAAAATGTTCAAGTTAATTTAATTGATGTGATAAATAAAGAAGATTTGTTAAGCGTAAGTAAAGCGATGAGATTGCAACAAGAGAGAACGAAGGAGTTGGAGAATCAGGTAACCTTTTATGACTTAAAATATTTCTTAAACATTTTAATTTAATATTCTTTTACGAACTTATTTATAACTAAAACTAAATAAATTCAAACTTTAATTAGTTTGAGACGCAACAGTTACAACTAAAAGCAGCATCCGACCAACTAAAGAGATACTTAAATATAATACACGGACAAAGTGCAACTCCAAAATCAGTGAACGAAGTCTTGAAGCGTTTGCAAGAGGAAATACAGGTACAATATAATAATTAGTTCTTACAAATTTAAGGAAAAACTTTTTTAAACTTACAGTAAGTTTTTTTTATAGCTAAACAGTTATCTGGTAAAGGAAAAGTTGCCACAGGAAAGCTCTCTGTTGCAGAAAGAACTAAACATAATGCAAAATATTGCCACCGAATATCATCCTACTCGCTCCGACTTAATTGTCGTACAAGATAAGGTACTGATCTTCAACGAACTCCAAAAAAGGTTCTCAGTTCAACCGTATTTTTTGTGTTTTACCTCAGAACGTTTTTTATAGATGAACCGATTTTGATTATTCTTTTTTTATTTGAAAGCTGGTGCTTCTAATGTTGTTCCTTAGAAATTTGAAGATATGACTAGTAGCTTTTAAGTTATATTTAATTATGCGTATTTAATTGACTTCGAATACATTGACGATGTCCTCATTTTATCGATATCTAATATTCTCTCTATATCGATATTTAAATCGGTTGTACAAAATTTTTAATTTTGCCACTTGATCGTTTTCTATCATTCTGTCATTTTTATTTGTGCAAGTTTAGATTATTTTTTGAACTCGAATTAAATTCGATTAATTTCAATTTATTTATAATAAAAAAAAACAATACAGGTGAAATAAAAAAAACAGTCATTGAAATGATATATTCCCAATTGAATTAATAATCATTCTTTTCCAGTACAGTAGCTTGAAATACAAAATAGCGGTGAAGAGTGTCAGCGAAATTGACCGTAGGTTAATCCTCCTTATTGTACACATAACAAAAAAAGCAAGAAAAAATACCTATCAGTATTCCAATGAGCGGTTTTATTGTTAGGATTCCGATTAGGCAACCCTTGAATGGACAATATTGCAGATTATTAAAATACGGAATATTTATAAATATTAGATTCATATAGTTTATAAAATCAAATAACGAATAAATACACGAAAATATAATTTTGTAAAGATCTCAAAACTGAGTGGGAATCATCAAATAGTTCATAGCGATTATTAAGAAAGAATGGGTAGCAAGGATATAAAGTAATATTGTAAAGAATAGGGCCAATTAACATTCTGGCGAAGGTAAATAGGCAGCCATTTGAACTTTTTACGAAAAAAAAGAAATACCATTTTTTGTATATATGCCAATTTAAATATGTACCTTTAAATTCAATGTATAAATATATATCTTGAAATAGTGGTTTAGTTTAATTACAAGAGCGTTAAAATTCGAGTAATTATGCTATTGGTTCCGTCATGGCAGTAACGCGGCACAAGCGGCACAAGCGGCACGGAGCATCAACGACGTTTACGGAGCGAATACTACAAACGAACGCACCACCTGTTATTGGTTTGCTAGCTTCCGTTCTAGAAATTTCGACCTGAAAAATGAAACCTATGGTCGTCCGAAAGCTTTGGCCGTATATGACGAATTAAAGCCGATTGTGGAAGCTGATGACACTCTCTCTCTCTCATCTCTTATCATCATCGCTCAATCTACGGTCGTATTAGCAGCGGTTTTCAACGTTGGCATCAAAACAATATTGTCAATGTCATTAATGCAGATCTCGAACGAATTCTCGAGTGGAGTAAAGCATACGGCCTTTACGTTAACCCAGCTAAATCACAAAGCATTATCATCGGTAGCGCGCAAATGCTGAATAAGTTATCAGTTGATCACCTACCCCAAATTGTATTTGATAAAACTAATATCCCTTACAGAGATTCAGTGAAGAACTTGGGGATTCACATAGATAAAAATCTGTCATGGGACCATCAAATCAAAGAGTAAAGTTTATGCCTCTGCAGCCTCCTTGCGTAGATTACGTAACTTTCTTCCAATATACACCAAAACTGCGCTTGCTAAGTCCCTTCTTTTCGACTATGCAGCTATCTAGATCTCACCGAAGCTCAGCTTGATAAACTTGAGCGAATTCAGAATTTCTGTACAAGGTTTATATTTGGATTACGTCAATATGACCATGTCTCTCTTTTTCGTACTAAGCTCAAGTGGTTGTCGATACGTCTTCATCGGAATGCTCACATACTTCATCTTCTCTATAGTATTCTCTTTAATCCTTCTTACCCTTCTTACCTCAAAAATCGTTTTGTGTTTCTTCGTGATTCCCATTCGCGTAACCTGAGATCAGCAGAGAGCTTGAAATTGTATATGCCACTACATACTAGTATATTTATGAACAAGTCTTTTACTGTACAGGCCGTTCGTTTATGGAATGAACTCCCATTGGCAGTCAAACGCGCTCCATCCCTACCGGTTTTAAAAAAACTAGTAAAGAACCATTACCTTGCACTTCGCTCCCACACTAATCGTTTAATATAATATATATGTAGTATATTGATTGCATTTAGTTAAATAATTAAATATATATTTTTTGTATGTATATATGTTTGTAGTCTATGTGTGTTTTGTGTATGTATTTCATATATATATATACATATATATATATATATATATATATATATATATATATATATATATATATATATATATATATATGAAATATATATTCTTTTTTTTATCACACCAATGTGCCCTACCCTTGTAATTTTTGTGTAATCCTGTCCATTCACTGGTTGTCTGGAAGAAATTGCTATAAGCAATAAGACCGCCCATTGCATACTTCTTTTGTATATATAATTAGTAATTTTTTATATGGTGTGCAATAAAGAATATTAAATAAACAAATAAATAAATATTGGTCCATTTGCGTCCAATTTGTAAGGCAAAAAGAAAAGCTTGACAAATGGTTGCCCCACGAACTCAATGATCGCCAACCTAAGTACGCGTCGAGTCGTGCCTTGCAGGTACTCACTACAGCACTACTGCAGGTGCTCAACAGGTTCACAAACAAAGAAATTTTGAACCGCATTGTTACCTGCGACGAGAAATGGATTCTGTTTGATAATCGCAAGCTACCATCACGACCTAAACAATGCCTTTAATGAAAACTTACCCCTAGAAAAGTGATGGTCACTGTTTGGTGGTCTAGCGCCGGTTTGATTCATCACAACTTCTTACCAAACGGGATCAGTATTACTGAACACAAATGAATTGAACACAATGATGGAGAAGCTCGCTGGTCTCCAACCATCTTTGGTCAATCGCTCGTCCCCGCTGCTACTGCACGACAATGCGCGAACTCATATTGCACAACAGACGGTCTCCAAGTTACAAGAGCTGGGGTTGGAAGCTCTCCGTAATCTGCCGTACTCACCAGCACCTACAGACTTCTAATTTTTCCAAAATTTTGATAAGTTTTGTCGGGAAAAATTCAATAACCGAGAGGCAGTACAAAATGCCTTAGAAAAATTTGTTGCCTCCCGTCCAGATGATTTCTTCAGGAAGGGCATCAATAAATTGCCACTGTGTTGGCAAAGATGCACCGATTGAATGGGTTATTACAAACAAAAATTACGTTAACTTATTTCATAAAAAACGGCAATGTCATAGGTTAAGACTTAATATAATATGAACTTAGTTGATAATTCGAGGTGCGTGTTAGGAAATCGTCCACACACGACACACGAGACCTAGCGAGGGTACACGTTGTTACAAGGCATTCTTTGGGTCAAAGTACTTCGCAACGTTATCCTGAATTTTATCATGTTAAGATTTAGTGAGGAATTGGTGACAGTGACTTAAGAAAAAAAAAAACGATGACGATTTTAGGAGATAATTTTAAGGAGGATTCCAGCCTGAATTCAAACTAGCAGTCTCCCCTCGACAACACGAGTGTTGCGCCTAGGTCAAAGATGAGATGCCTATTTAAAAATTTAGTGATCAATTGGTGACTGTCGTATTCACAGTTTGAAATATACCTAGCGCTCCAATGGAACTGGAGTTATTCATAAACCGTAGGGAGGGTACTAGTTTGAAGATTTTATAACATATTATAATAATTCCAGAACGCCATGTTTTCGCTGTGTATCAAGATTTAGTGACTAATTCGTGACTGTTGGTTTATAAGAAAACAGTTTAATACTGGAATTCATAGTCGAAGGACTATGGGCGTGTTCCATCTCAAAAGTGGTTCGGACAAAAGTCGTGATAGATACTGCAACCGCTTTGATTGCTTTATATTTTGAGAAGATAGAGCTATTTTATATAATAGTGAAAAAAATTAATAATGAGTTTTAGGTATATAAAATTACTCCCAAACTTTTTGTGCTTCGATAATTTCATATTAATTAGATTACTCAGTATGGAAGTTCTACTTAAGATACTTTTTAAGTCCTTCAAGGAAATATAATTGATCAACATTTCTAATTTACAAATACGTTATGTTTTTAAATGAAATATTATTTTTAATTTATTTTTCAATTTTTACATCTCATTGGGAAAATTTCCGTCTTTTTGATTTTCAAATTGAGGTTTCCTTGTTGTCGATAGCTGTCGATGTTGAGTTAACGATACAAGTATTCGTATGACCTACAAATAATTGTTCCGAGTCTAAATGTTGGTCTTTGTGCATTTTATGAATGTAAACTGCCTCTACGATACAGTAGACAATTCTAGACTGGGGTATCGTTTCTTTTTTAAAAAAATTAACATAATATACTTTAAATCGAAAATTGCCGATAGAGAATACAATTTTATTTTTATTTTTATTTCTATTTATTTCGTTCAATCAGAAAACAGCATTCCGTTTTCTTTCACTGCCGAACTCATGGTTTATCAGTATTATAATTATATGCGTCCTAATTTGCGATTACAATTTTTAGTGTATGATGGGATTTAAATTCGGGTTTCCCAATAGGCGAGCATCTGGTTTCCTAATATTTGTTTCCAAGTAAAATGATTTTTAAACAGATAACAGCAGTTAATAGTGAAGTAGAACAGTTAGTGCAGCGACGTCTAGCAGCTGCAGGATCTCAAGATGACAAACTTGCCCCATTTCGTCAACAAGCAGCTGTCATTAGACGAAATAAGGAGGCCAGTGCTGAGCGCGTTAATGAGTTAGCAATGGCTCTAAAAGATCATGAGGCTGCATTAGCAGACTTACAATCTCAGGTAAGTGTTTATATGTTTACGACAGTCTTTACGCAGCATGATTATTATAATTTTTATTTCAAGGATACTAATGCTACATGTATTATTCTTGTTTATAAATAATAAAAGTAAAAAGTAAAGTTATTGCCTATATACGTCCCACTGCTGGGCTCAGGCCTCCCCTCATTTCTGAGAGGGTTTAGGGCAAGGAAGTGTCCGTCGCGCTGCCCAAATGCGTGTTGACGAACTTCACATCACTCAGACATGCAGGTTTCCTCACGATGTTTTCCTTCACCGCCGAGCACGTGGTAAATCAGCACTTATAATTGCAATTAACAATTTCATTGGTGCCGGCGGGGATCGAACCCGGGTTACTCGCGTTATGTTATATTTACAGCGAGCGTTAACCACTGAGCCACCACGGCTCTTTTATAAAAATATTTTAATTTAATATTAATTTAATTTTAATTTAATATTATAAATAATATTAAATTAAAATTACATTTGAATGGCATAGCTTACAATATAATGTGTTTATCTTAAGTCATATTAAAGTTTTTTTTAATTTATTCGAACAAAATGTACCTAATATTATCACAGTAATCTAACTAGTTGTATGCAGTGCCTGATTTAGAGTTTCGACAGCCTTAGGCTAGCTCTTACTCTACTCGTAGATTATAAAATTTTACTAGCTTTACGCCCCGCAGTTTGAGGTCGTTCCTAAACATGCAGTTAATCTATCTCCTTGCCATATTGAAATCTGGTTAGCAGGCGTAATATGATAACAGACATTTAGATTTTTTAAAATGTTTAATTTTACCTTAATTCATTATTATCTAGTATTTCAGTTATGGTCTGTATTGACCAGTTAAATAAGAGGAAGAGTAGAGTTTAAGTAATTCAGTCAATGAAAGTTAAACAGCACTAAATAAATACATTGTAAAAATAACTTTCATTTTTACAATGTACTTTTTTTTATTTTGTACCCAAAATAAGGAAAAAGTAACAACAAATGCTTGCGGCAGTTGCTCAATTATTTATTGAGAATATTAAATAAGGTGATGCTGTGTGTATGGTGAGATTGGAAGGGCATCGTTTATTATGAGATTTTACCGCCGGGTTAGACCATCGATTCTGATCTCTACTGCTAAAAACTAATGAGACGCAAGCAAGAAATTGAGAAAAAACGGCTGGAATGAATCAACAGAAAAGGAGTGGTGTTTCATCGTGATAACGCCAGACCACGCACATCATTGGCCACTCAGCAAAATTTGATTCATTGATTGAAAGATCAGAAACGGGATTATGTCACTATATATATATTAAACTTTGAAGATAAATGTCTTGAATTTGTACATAAAATACGAAGAAACTTTTTCCTTGACCTTATACTTTGATTTGTGTTAGTTTTTGTAATTATCTTTTTGCTTCCTAGCAGGAAGTCATTAATAATTGTAACGTTTGGACAGAAGTAGAGAAGAGAAATAAGATCTCGGATTTCAAAAACGAATATGGGAAAATGCTTAAAATAAATAGTATTGAACATTTATTGAAAATGTATTAATTTGGTATATAGATGTATAAATATACCTTATATATGAAATGTCACTTCATTTTGATGTGTTTTAATTGAAAGGTTAAGCAACTTCTTGGTGATATGGTGTTGAGAGGCGAGGAATTAAAGAAGTATGTGAGTGCGTTACGCACAAAGAGCACATTATACAAAAGGCAGAGGGCGAACTTGTCTACATTCAAGGTGTGATTTTAATTTTTGTCCAATTTATTATTTAAACATATTTTTGCGTTATATTGTAATTTTTAATGTTTTTAATATTAATGTATGTTTACAGGTCGAAGCAGGAATTCTATCAAGAACTTTACATATTATTAATATTGCTGATCCTACAATTGAAATGGCTTTGGTAAATCATAAAAAGATGAAAATAGACGATGATGATTTAATGGAAAAAGATCAAAATAAATCTTCGGAGATGGCAAAAAAATCTTTACATGACCTCTCTCAGGTAAGGTTTTAAAAAGTTGATAAATTCTTTATATATTAACACAACAAAGAGTTGTATCCGATAACTTGTTATTATTATCGGATTTTTGTTGGTTTTAACTCTGTAATAATGAAGACAGTAAGCCTAAAAGTTTGTTTACAACTTTTACTATTTATATATTTTTGAAGTACATTTAGCTTTTTTGTTCAAGATGGTTGCCCAAACAGTTCAAAAGCTGTCACAAGTTCGACAGGAAATTCAACCACTTGCTGATAAAATCAAGCCAATAAAGGAAGAGTATCAGAGAGTACAACAACAATACGAACAGAAGAAAAGAATATACGATGCGACCTCTATTAACATTACGTCACAAATGGAACCTTTAAAAAATGAAGTCAAGGAGTTAACTGATAAAATAAATAGTAAAGAAGACGAGTGGAAGAATTTAAGACAAAAAATTATGAAAGCAGAAAGCTTACAAGATGATGTTATGATTGAGATGAAAAATTCAATGCAGTCCCCACGTAAACCGTCAAAAATGGAAAGTTTGAAAAAGAAAGTAAATGATTTAGAGGAAATTGTCAAACAGTTAGAAGAGGTAAGTTTCTCTTTGCTTATGCTAAAATGAGGTGCTATCTAATTTTCATCAGCTTGTAAACAGTCCACTGCTGGACATGCGTCTTACGTCTTTCGTCTTTCGTCATGGTCGTCATGAGAATTGTTGATAAAAGTACTAAGTAATGTCTTGCACATTTATTACAACTAAGTGATGATGATGATGATAATATAAACATTTACCAAAAACCGTATCATTTAACTACAAGTATCACCAGGTACCACTAAAAGTGGCCACTTTGTATTCAAAGGATATTTTCCAGTGCTAATACGACTCGGTTGTACATAAATAATAAAGATTTTTGGTTTTCTCCCATTGTAAATTATCTTAGTACGAATGAAAATAAAATTTAATGTGTAATTACAGGAACAAAGTGCGATCAGTTCTCGGCAAGGAGCAGTAGAAGAGCAGACACGTTTGTGGGAGAATACCTTGCTACTCTTGCGTTGTAAGATTAAAACTTGCAGTGAACCGGCCACGCGTCAAGGCCGTATGCATATTACTCAGCATTCTCAAATGCTTACCCTCACATAAAATAAGATGTTTTGCCAAGAGAAATCATTATCTTCGTTTATTTCGGTTTTAAATTCATTGATGCTAACAAGAAGGAAACGTATTTCTTTGAAATTTTGGCTAAATATACCATTTCTTACGTGAATATTTAATTTGTGGCTAGCTCTGAAGAAGAAGAAGGTAGCCGTACTATTTGTCTTACCATACTCATGGAATCTTCAGCAATGTATTAATGTTGTACAGCAATCTGACGATGTAAAATATGACAACCAGCGTGACCTCAATTAAATAGGCTGAGCACTAAGTCTTACTATCTTCGCGATTCTTGGTTTTAAAACTATTTATGCAATTATTATTTGCATTTTACTGCATAATCTTTGCAATGGAATTATTATATATACCAAAATTTGCGTGAGCTTGCGTAAATGGTTATGACGCTCTCCTGAAAAACGAAAGTTTCTGGTTGATAAGTGGTTTACTCCGCCGAGAATCGTAATCCTCTTATGTATGGCTGAAGGAAATTAAATAATAAGCATGTTTTATTTATGCAGTCGCCAGGAAGTTTTACATCCTTCTTTTAGCGCTTTTAATGTAACTTTAAGCACACATGTGAAAATGGTCATTGAATAAAATTAATAAAATGGTTTATGTTTTTGTTTAGGAATATATTTCTACGCTAGAGTGCGTGTATGTTATAGTTTTTGTATAGATTGTGGATATAATAAGAAAAAAACTAAAACATAAACCATTTTATTAATTTTATTCCGCACAAGCACAGGCACACACACTCACACTCGCACAAACGCATACGTACGTAGGTACCTATTTTGATAAATTTTACGATGTATTTTGCTCTTATCAGACCCTTAAAACAACTTTTGCTTTTAATTATGGCAATTATATATCCTTTATAAGAAAATATCACTTGTTTTATTTTCGGGATCATAATATTTTTGTTTCGCTGGGGTAATTTCATAACATTGAACGGATAGAGTTTTTTGAGCCCACCAAAAACCAACGGGAATTAGACCGCCGGCGGATTGCTCATGTTTTATCGTTTAATTAATGGTTTGAAGTGGATTTTGATACTTATAAGTGATGCAATTTTGTGTATTTTGTGTCTGCGTATATAAACTATAACTAGATTTTGGATTTGTAAAGAAACAACTTAAGTTATATATTAACATCGGAGCACTTGTTTTGTCCGTTTCGGCGCCTTTAAGACTCGGGATACTGTTGTAATCGGACTTCGCAATGTGACGCGTCAACATGTTGTGGAGAAGTTTTAGAAATAAAATATTCCAAAGAATAATTTCTTTTTACTTGACACTGGCAAAAATAATAACGTATGAGTCCATAACCAAACAAAAGAAAGACCAAACGTGATAAAATCTTTTCGTTTAAGTATTTTAAATCAAACGGATTAATTAAAATTTCACTTCATGCGAAATGGGATCGTAATTTGAATAGGAAATTTTGTAATCAAATTGCCTTTTCTGATAAGGATGCTGATTATTCATAAGCACAGTAACCTAATAATTTCGAGCGCAAATTAACAATTCGTCAATGGGGTTGCGACATCAATGAGAATCAAAGCGCCAAATGGTATTTTCTAGAGCCTAGTCTTTTCACAGTTTCACTTGAAAGCTTAAAATTATATTATTACTCTCAACAATATGTTTTATGTATATTTTTGTGTCGTACTTCTGTTGTTAAGTATTTAAATAAAATACTATAATAGAAATATTATAATAGTTTATTAAACGGGTACGACATTTTGAAACATTTATTTAATGAAAACTAAAGAGTAAGTACTAAGTAGATCATCTTTGTAGATGAAAACAATCGAAATATTTGTATTTAAGTCAACATTTTCCTACGAAAATGATGATTTGTGAGTTCGAAAGTTTGTTTGAAAAGTTCCATGCGCAGCAGTGTGATAACATGCGGTACATCTCGGCTTTAGTAGTGGAAATGGTTTGTTAAATTTATCTAACTTTTGCTTTTGCCGCGGTTTTAATCAAGGAATATTATATTATAATATTGACCAAATGACGACCTCGCCTTATTTGCTTTACTTTCCCCTTTGCATACGAAGACAATTACAAAACATAGTTCTTCGCTACAACAGTTTATTAGTTTGTATTTTACACAATTTTTTTTCGGAATAGAATTCAGAACTGTAGCTTGATAGGTATTCAGGTATTGTTTGACGACTATTATATGGAGTTATCAAGTGAAATACAACAAAATACGTATTGTGTTCTCTTATTCTATATTGCCACACCTACATCAAATTCTCACCACTCCATGGGTTGACTGGTAGAGAATGCCTCAAGGCATTAAGTCCGCCCTTTGTATTATTTTGTTTAAGGATGCAATAAAGAATAAAATAAATAAATAAATAAAATATATTTTCATCATCGGATCTACCTCGGAGACTGTCGTAAAATACGGTCTCGTTGATATAGGGGCAACAGTCCGGAGTCAGAAATTTGGTAGTGTTTCATCCCCGTGCCTCGGAAAGCACATAAAGCCTTTCGTACTGGACGTGATCTCTTTCCGGTTGTGTCGGATTGCCGTCCCATCGGAATACGAGAGCGAAGTAATACAGAGTACTCCTGTGTTTGCGCACACACTCGTGCACCCTAATCCTGTCCTCCGCTAGTCTCCGTCGAGACAGGTCACCATGAACGAAATTCGGACATGATTGTTAATGATTAAGAGAGTTACACAAAACAATGTGCCCAAAATTGAACGCTGTCCAGGCGAGCTAGGTTCATCAATTTTAATAATACATACATACAATAAGTGTAGAGTTTTGTATAATATACTTTTCTGCAGATCTATGACGGATATGCTAACATTTTTTACGGGCTAATAAAGAAGTATTAATACATAACTATTAATTTTATGAACATATGTTTTTTTAGTTTGAATTCAGATATCCATTGGCTGCAGCTTGCAGAAATTCTTTATCATTGAGTGCCCGGTGTACTGTACCGTTTTCTTATCTTAACCAGTAATACTAATAAATACGTCATACACTTATTACATAAGAGAAACGTAAAATAGGTAGACCGTGTTGGAGTTTCCAATTGTCTTTTACCTTTACGAGCTACTTTAAATTGCAAATAAGCTTCTCTGATTGCAATTAACTCAATTGACATTTAAAGCTATGTCGCCTCGATTTCACGTCCTCTTTTTTATTTTTACTATGTAAGAATTTTTTTATCTGTAATATAAATCACCTTCTTTTTTTTCATCCACCAGTCAGTAAAAGACCATTGATAAACATGGCACTCTCCCGTTGTAGGGAAGATTTGCCTGTATCACACGGGTGGCAGACTGATTGACGTCGTTTTTGTTGCTGCTGTCCGTCGTAGGTGTGGGTATTTAATGCACACTTTGTATTCCATTTAGGATTGTTTGAAGATCTTGTGAGCATCAAAACCTACACCGGTTCAGAAAAACAAGACCTTCTCAGAGAAATACTAGAACTAATTACTATATTTTCTTTTATTTCTACCCACGACGGAACGGAGAAAGTATATGCGTTTAGGTTGAGAGGTTTGTTTGTTTGTTTTTTTGTTTGTGTATTTGTGTGTGCCAATAAATGTTCACACTTATTTCCAAAATGGATGGACCAATTTAGATACGGCTTTCTGTTACATCACGATTGGGAAGAATCCAGTGTTTCAATCACGGATTGGTGATTGAAACACTGGATTCCCTGCACCTGCTATGTTTGTCTATGTCGCCGTCACCGGCATGATATTTTTCATCAATGCAGGTCGGTAACATTGCTGATTTATTTGTCATACGTTTTAGTTATAAATATGCATTTTAAGTTAACGTAACTATGATACATACTTGTATATCATAACGTACGTATGATAGAAATTTATATTGTTTCCTTTTTGATACAAAAAACTATCCTATTTTCTTCTTAGTCTTCTATGGCTATTGAGATTTTTTCCTCAGTAGTGGATTCTCAGTAGCAATTTTAATTAGTGAAACTGTTTTGTAAGACTACTGCTTAGTAATAAACCAGGTATCTAGCATAAGCAATATAGTTCTTCTGCCATCTGTCGAAAGCCATGAGATCTTCAGGATATTTTACATAGTCGCTGCTGCCATCGTTTATAACCCCTGATTAACCAATCGATTTTTATTAAACAATTGTTACGTAACAGTAAGTGTTGATTTTAATAATGCCTAGGAAGGCTCATGGTATCTATATCATTGCATAAGATCATTTTCAAATTTGCTATATTGAATGAACGAATGAAGTCTGATAATGCGACTATTGGGATACATCATGATAAATTCTTATATGTGTAGGAAGTATGTACATAATTATCAACAATTGAAAAGCTTTAAAAGTAGTAGTGATTCATCATCATCATCATCATCATCATTATAGCCCTTCACAAGTCCACTGCTGAACATAGGCCTCCCCCAAGTAAAGTCACAAAGCACGGTCCTGAGCCACCTGCATCCATCGACTTCCTGCATGTCTTACCAGGTCGTCACTCCATCTAGTGGGGAGTCTCCCTACACTACGCCTACCGGTACGAGGCTGCCACTCGAGAACCTTTCTTCCCCATCGGTTATCGGTTCTTCGAGCTATATGGCCGGCCCATTGCCACTTCAGCTTACTAATCCGTTGGGCTATGTCAGTCACTCTGGTTTTACTGCGGATATCCTCATTTCTGAGTCTATCACACAGAGAAACTCCGAGCATAGCCCTCTCCATAGCTCGCTGAGCGACCTTGAGCGTCCTCACACGGCCAGCAGTGAAAGACCACGTCTCTGATCCGTAAGTCATCACTGGCAACACGCGCTGGTTGTACGTGTCGTACAACATTTGTACGACAACACTATAGACTTGATTTATACTCCAAAATGAAGAGACTCAGATATTGATTAAGGAAGAAAATTCATATTGTACCTCCAAGTTATGCAAAAAGTCTTAGAAGCATGATAAATTCTTATATGTGTAGGAAATACGTACATCATTATCAACAATTGAAAAGAGATAAAAGTATTAGTGTTCATTGCCTTTTTATAGGATACGGGTGACGACGGAAACGAGCACACAGTCCTCCTGATGGTGAGTGGATGCTGTGGCCCATAGACATCTACATTTAACCTCGATTAAGAATCAAAATGCAGATGCTTTGCCACCTTTGAGGACTAAGATGGAATGCCTCGAATCTAATAAAACGGGTCTCCGGTTCTCTACACTCACTATACGAAACACAGCAGCATTAAGCTGCTATTTTACGCTGGTATTCTGTGAGAGCGTGGTCCTTCCCCGGTAGAGCCGACCCATTCGTTCTACAATCATAATAGCTGCTGCGTGGCTCTACCACGTATAAAATGCCCGAGTTAATACTCCCAAACAAAGAGACCCAGAAATAAATTAAGGACAAGAATTCGTATTGTTGAAAAAGTTTTCAAAAAGTCTTAACAGAAAACCTAACTCAGCCATACTTATGTAGTGTTGCCCAAATGCGAACAAGACAAGACTTAGCCAGTCTAGGTCTTGGTCTTGCGCCAATACGCCTGGTCTTGGTCTTGGTATTGCACCCCCAATCTTGGCCTTGGTCTTGATATTGCACTCCCAGTACCTATTTGTCTTGGTCTTAGTCTTGCAGCAACAGTCTCGCAAGTCTCGCAATTAACTACTTATTAGCCTATTGCTATTTGTTAAACGTTACTTTAGATTTTAGAACAACTTAACAGAGTAGGTACATTTTGAGCTTGAATTAACATAGCCATAGCAAAGACCAACCAAATTAATGAATGTCTAAACATTTAATGAGAAATTCGAAAAATGAACTGACATCGGATGGGGTTTTAAATCCATGCTGATGCTCTAACCAACTGAGCTATCTACCGTGTCCCACGGCCACGGAAGTCAGTTTGGTACTTGTGATGTGAATTGTGTTGTTCTTCTTGTGTTGGAATTAATCTACGTAAATTAAACTGAATTTGCCTAGGTACGTTACTTGCTGTATTTATCTAGGTACTTACTAACCATAGAATACTATAATACATAATAGAATGGCTGTCAAACTTATTTTGTACGAGATTCCGCGTCACCGGGAGCACACATACAAGCGATTACGTCATATTATCACTACTACAAACCCGATTTGCTGTTTTGACAGAGTAAATTTACACATTTTAGACTTTTAATTAATGTTCAAAATCATCATTAAAAAAATGTAAATAGTGTGCAGTTTGGTATTTTCTAAATAATTTGCATGCGAAATTTGGAAACGATTGTTACATCAAAACACATCCCGTGTTGACATTTATACGTGTGAATGGACATGTTAGTGATATTTTAGTGACTGCACGGGCTCCGCCCACTCCCCCGTTCTATTATGTATGTATTATGTTAGTATGTATTTAGTATGTATTCTATGTTACTAACTACTGGTGTACGATAAAAGTTAATAAATCGACACTGTTAACCAATTTTTGGAAGTGTGTGATTTTAAAACACAAAATGCGGGAATATGGCATCACTCATTCGAAACTATTTCAATAATTACGTTAAATCATTTTAATTATTTTCGCAGTAAAGGAAACGATATTAAAAAGATTTATGAAGATAACAGAAACTAAATGGTTTATCTATAATCAAACCATTTTATAGGATATCCGAAACCTCTCACATATCAAAGCTGACGGTTAAAGTTATTATACTCGTAGGTAGAAAGATATTTGGCGCGAACTTAAGTGCCGGCATCCGACTAAGGTAATAAAATCCTACTTCATATCATCCTGTGTAGTAAGAGACAACACACAGCAATAAAACAGATGAACAACACATTGACTAAACCAAATTAAAAACATTAAATAACTGCGCTTGCCAATCCACTTGCCAAGCGTGTCAACTACGTAAAATATCCCCCATATAAGGCAACTTATTCAACAATGGGTTTTTGGTAGACTGTAATAAATAATGCATCAATGACAGCTATTTCCTCAAGCTAAAGAACAAGATGTATGGTTTTAGTAAGTATGTGTGCTTGAATGATGTGTATTTACAATAAGATGAACGAAGTTTTGGAGTCGATCGGAATATACATATAGTCTATATATCTTTTTTTCTAAGCCTGAGGTTAGTTGCAAAGTTTCAGTATAAAATTCCTAAATTTGTAATACAGAATATTGCATAATAATAGTATTTAAAACTGTTTCTTTCTAAAACTTGTTTAATATCATAACGTAGGTAAACAGTATTTTATTGTTGCATTATAAGGTAGGGGAAAAAGTTTCTTCGTGTTTAATATACAGATTCAAGACATTTTTCTTTCAAAATATAATAACATTTGAATAAAACATATAAAAGGTGAAAATCGGAGGGTGTAAGGTTAGTACTATATGGGGATGCATTAGCACTTCCCAACCAAGCTCTCCCAATTTTGCTGAGTGGCAAAGATGTGTGTGGTATGGGATTATCATAATGAAATACCACTCCCTTTCTGTTGATCAATTTCAGCTGTTTTTTCTTAATTTATTGCTTGAGTTTTATTAGTTGTTGGCAGTTGAGATCCGAATTGATGGTTTTGTCCGGCGGTAATAGCTCATAATAAACGATGCCCTTCCAATCTCACCATACACACAGCATCACCTTATTGCGTGTTAATCCGGGTTTCGCTACAGTCTGTGGGGGTTGGCTAAAGATATCCGGTATTTCATTTTAATTATATTTTTAGTCTAGGAAACTTGTAAGGGTTAAGTTTGAACCTATTATACTGTTTTTAGATGTCAGAAATGCGTTTTGAATTAATTACGATAAAAATAAATTTCACAAAAAATGCTTGTACCGAAACGCAAATATGTCAATTTTTTCTAGTATTATGAAGTAGCCGTCGGGTACTTAATTTTTTAATTGTGTTTTCAATTTAGGAGGTTTGTCAGGGTTAAGCTCGTACCTTTTACACTATATTGGGATTTTGGAAATGCCATTTGAATTAATTAAGACAAAATTAAATCTAATAATTGCACGTAACGAAACGCAAATATGTCAATTAGTTTTTTTAACACAGATACACCCGTTAAAAATCCATTTGTGGCTGAAGACGGGACTCATATACAGCAAATTGAGTCGCAGTGTAGAGCCAGTCAAGAGGTTTTTCAGATAACAAAATTATAACAATTCGCATTACATTGTTTCATTTACCACTACCATAGCAGAGTTTAGGGCAACCTGACTTTATAGATAAGATTGGTCGAATCTGTTGTAAAACCGAAACAGCATGCCCCGATTCCACGTAGTCTTGTCCGCCCTACCCCTAGTGTGTTTTTGTAAAGCCGTAGGCACGGAGGGAGAGCAGCCCCTGCACGCTTCGACGACCAGCCTCAGCCGCAACGCTTCGCACGGGTGCCTGCAATTACGGCGAAGGGGCTGCACTTACCGCAGCGCCAAAGCTGTTGCTGAAGTAACTTTTGGTCAATATTTCTGTGTAAAAGTGAGGTTATGATTTACAAAAAAAAGTTATTACTCATAAAATACACATTTCTGCAAGGGGGGAAGGGTGGGCGGCTTCCTCTGAAACCTCCCTCTCCCTCGACCATCTCTCGCAACCCTGTACGCAAGTACCAGATGTCTATAGTTTTACCGTCGCATCTATTTGCTGACACATTTGCATTTAAGTTCGTAAATTTCAAAGTAACTTACGGGTGCGCCTCTTGAAAATGTGCAAGTAACTTGAAACAATCACTCCCTTTTACGGGTGTTAAGTGATTCAAGTCAACAAAACTAGGACATTTACTCGGCTTAAAAGAGTCATTATTTTTTAACTACTGAACAAAGAAACATTCCATATAAAACTTTGGAAATCTCATTGACAATTATCCATCGAACGGTTATCTGTTTAATGTCAATGGTCGCTGAAAATTTTGGATACCCAGTTATAATGCACTGTGAAGTGTTCATCCATTTACAAGGCAACTTATTGCTCCGGTAAGGCCAGTGGATTTAACAAAACATGGCTTGAGTATGAAAAATACCGTTGAATTATAAGATATTTTTATTTGCACAGCAATTGCTCTCAGATTAAAAGTTTTACCAGATGCTGCTCCTTCTGTTTTTCACAGTTTCGTTGTATCTTTCGGTAGCTCTTGGTTCCGTAGCTTTTAGACATTGATGTAGTAATAATTTAAAAAGCCACGACGGATACATAGGTTAAACCGAAAAAGGATTAAATGAAATCTTTGAAAAACCCCCGACTAAAAGGAAGTAAGTCTTTTTTTTATAGAAGAGGGGACAAACGAGCATGCGGCTCACCTGATGTTAAGTGACTACCGCCGCCCATGATCAACCGCAACACCAGGGGAATTGCAGGTGCGTTGCCGGCCCTTTATAAAGGAGTAAGCTCTTTTCTTGAAGGTCCCCAGGTCGTATCGGTCCGGAAAAAACGCCGGTGGTAAACTATTCCACAGAGAGGTTGTTACCGGAAGAAAACTCCTTTTGAAACGTACTATGGTGGACCGCCAAGCATCCAGATGGTGTGGATGGTATCGGGACGTTTGTCGCGTAGCGCGTTCACGAAATTTTGCGGCTGGGATTAATCCGAACAATTCCTCAGAACACTCTCCATGGTATATGCGAAACAAAATGCAAAGAGATGCAACATCTCTTCGCAGTGCCAGTGAATCGAGCCGATCGGAAAGCACTCGGTCGTCGACGATTCGAGCCGCTCTGCACTGGATGCGGTCAAGTGGAAGGAGCTGGTACTGGGGAGCCTCAGCCCAGAGATGGGAACAGTATTCCATTTGCGGCTGAACCTGCGCCTTGTAAAGTTGCAGGCGGTGTGCCGGCATGAAATACTGTCCCGCTCGGCTGAGCACGCCAAGTTTTTAGAGGCCAATTTGGCCTTCTCTTCCAAGTGGCCACGAAACTGCACGTCACTCAATATGTCAACGCCGAGGATTCCGATACTGGCTGAGGCAACAAGAGAAGTGCCTTGAAACTGAGGAGATACGACAAAGGGGTTCTTTTTAGCGGTTAACGCGCAAACTTGTGTCTTCTGGGGGTTAAACTGGACTAGATTTAGTCGCCCCCAATCCGAGACTCTGTTCAGCAAAGACTCGACTTCAGACACAAGTTTTTCCCGGCACTCGGAGACGTTTTCCCGAGAAATATTGGCTCGGCCGGTGTAAAGAGCATCACCAGTGCTGTCATCTGCATAGCAATGAATGTTACGGGTTTGCAACATATCATTGATATGCAGAAGAAACAGCGTTGGCGATAGCACGCAGCCTTGTGGAACAACAGCATTAATAGGCTTGCAATCGGAGCTTGCACCGTCTACAAAGACCTTGATGCTCCGATCTGCAAGAAAACTGGTGATGAAATCGCACAATTTCTCGGGAAGCCCATAGAAAGGGAGCTCCGAAAGAAGCGCTTTGTGCCAAACCCAAACGAAGGCCTTTGCAATGTCCAAACTAACGGCCAACGCCTCCCCCTTGGACTCTACTGCCTCCGCCCATCTGTGAGTTAGGTAGACCAGAAGATCACCAGCTGACCGACCACGGCGAAAACTGTATTGGCGGTAACTAATCAGCTATGATCCTCAAGGTACCTCATGAGCTGGCAGTTTACAATGGACTCCGTTGTTTTGGAGAACAAGGAGGTGATGGCGATAGGCCGGTAGTTGGACGGGTCTGAGCGCTCGCCTTTTTTAGGGAGCGGGTGGACGAAAGCCGTCTTCCACGATTTTGGGACTACGCCTAGGGAGTAGGAGTACCAGAAAAGACGTGTTAAAACCGGTGCCAGCTCTGGAGCACACGTCCTCAGCACAATTGCGGGGATTCCCTCAGGCCCACTCGACTTGTGGATGTCCAGGGAGAGGAGTGCTTTGCGAACCGAGCGCTGTGTGAACTGCACTTTCGGCATGGAGCACTCACACCGCGGGATGGTCGGCGGCGTACTTCCCCCGTCATCGAGAGTCGAGTTGGACGCAAAGAAAGAGCCTAGAAGATCGGCTTTCTCCTTTGCAGTATGGGGCAGTGAGTCGTCCTCCCTGTACAGAGATGGAAGAGATGGCTGACAGAAATTCCTCTGGACAGCCTTGGCGAGAAACCAGAATGCACGGGTTCCAGAAGGAAGGCGAACTAGTTTCTCGCAAATTCTGCCTATGTGCTCTGACTTTGCCTTGGCAGTGACTCTTTTTAAGGACCTAGAGGCGGAATTATACTTCTTTTTTATAGCGCTGGTGTTTACGTCCCGGGACGCTGATCCGTCAGCCCAGGCTCGGTAGCACTCCTGCTTATAGCATGATGCTATTTTACAGGAGCGACCAAACCATGGCTGAGATTTTCCTCCAATGGGCACCACAGAGGAAGGAATAAAAAGTTCCATACCCTGAAGTACCACATCAGCGACAGAATCCGCAACAACGTTGGGATCGTCCGGCGAGAAGCAAACCCACGCCCAAGGGTACGATGTAAAGAAAGACCGCATCCCATTCCAATCGGCTGACCTATAGTGCCACCCCCTGCCTGGAACACTCCATTGTAACCCGAGGCACAATGGAGTGTTCCAGTTTGTACCGCGGGTAGGAGAGATATGTGACATCAGCCAGAGAGGACACCTGCGTCTTGATCAGAAAGAGCAGAGCCGGCCTCGCCGTCTCGAGATGGTAGTGGACGGGGTTTAGGGTAGAGTGAAGTCCCCTGACATTGCAGTAATTCACGGATAGCGTGGCGGGGGTCGCCTTGGTCTTGTTGCTCAGCTTGCCCCGAGTGGATTTTGCCCCCCCCCCTGAATATACGGGGCAGCCTGAGCACCCACGCTCAGGAGTGGAGTAACTTGGTCGTGGATGCTGAGCGAGGGATTCTCCAGGGGTGCTTGTACCCTCCTGGGGTAGATCTTCACTTAATTCCGCTACCATGTTAAGGGGAGGGAAGGAATTGGACTTCCGGCCACCTACACTCACCGGATGAAGCGCGTAAGCTGAGCTTCCATATTACGCCGGTATTCTGTGAGGTCGTGGTACCCCGGTTTGAGCCGGCCCATGCGTGCAACAGCAAAGCTGCCACGTGGCTCTACCACTGTTAAAAACACGAAAAATTAAAAACACGGAATTAAAAACACGAAAGTCACGAAAGTAAAAATAAAAAGGGGTTGAATATATAAGGGTTTATATATATTTACCCTAAATGTCTATGTATCTCTGTTTAGCCCAATGGTTGACTGGGAGAGAATACCCTATGACATTAAGAGGGCCCTTCCCGGCCCGTCTATCGTTAACGCGAGTATGGTTGAAAAGCTTGTTGTTTCATCCAGCGCAATGTTAGAAAAAGAGGCAAAGCGAAAAGAGAGAGATAGCGCTTGAGCGCTCGGTTAGCATTCGGTAACTTTTGCCACTCACTCGCGGGTGGTAGACCGCTAGTGAGCCGTTCATGACAATAATATTGAATCGCACGCGCGTGTCTCGCAACTATGTCCTCGCGTGCGCATAGCCATAGTTTTGTGAATTTCTCTGCATACAGGACAGGTGTATATCTACATTCAGTACCGTATTACTTTATTATATTACATGCTTTGTCTAGTACGGACGTAACGCTTGGCCTCGGAGATTTATTTGTGTTGTATTTTTACCAATCTATGTACCGTGCGTGCGTTATTTTTGACGAAATGGAAATTATTTATAACATACATTAGCTTTTTCTTATTTCATATATACAAGTACCTCATGGACGAACAAAGAAAGTCAGACAGAGTTTCGCTAATAAATAACTGTAATCACATAAAGCTAGGTAATTCCAGTATACAATGATCTCGATTTGTATCAATTTCCCGTACAATGAGAGATCCGTATAAACTGGTTTTTTAAAATGGTCGTTGTGCGTACAAGCCCGGACACATTGACACATTAGTCAGCCATTACAGGCGCAAACGTCAATACTCACACATAGACCAGACTCAGTTTTGTTTTAGCAGGGAATTCCGTTTGACTTTTTTTGTTCGTCCATCATATACCTAAATACAGCACAAAAAGTAAAGGTAAATGATTTATTTTGCTTAGGACTAGTAGTAGGAGCAGAATAAATTCTTTATCCAGTTTTTCTGTATTAGTATTGTATTAGAGGATGCGGAAATTAGGTAACATACCTAATTATTTAACATGTACGTACCGTATGTAAATGACTACAAATGTATGTTTGTATAGGTACTAATTTTTACCGTAGTACAGGCGGTTGATCAAATAAAATAGTCAAAATACAGTTAGGTAAATATCAATTTTTATTCTAAAAAACTTTGTCACATTTTATAAACAATACATAAAACAACCCACTTGTCGAGAAGATTCCGTTTTCCGAACACAAATAGTTTTTAAACTGTCAGAAGTGACTGAAAATTTAGAAAAAATTTAATTATTATCATCTAATACAGTCAATCATCGAGTCTATCTCTCATTGGCAGTTTGCTTGGGAAACGTGAGTCAATAATTTCTGTTGTTTACAACACTAAACCTTTCGCAAGACAAAGCAGTGTCCGATATAAAAATAAACAAGACCGTTGTAGTAGGTAACACAGAATTCACTAAAATTAAAATACAACAGCACATTCGATTCGCGTACGCGCTGCCAACAAATTCTATACCTGATAACAACTCCGAGAGGCCCGAGACCGAGAGCCGAGCGTCATTCAACTACCCCGTCTCACCCCGCCCCTACCCCGCACGACTCGTCCCCCGCATACCTCACCGCCACTTGACTAACAAGCAAGTGAGAACGCGATAACATTGAACGAAAAATAGTGTGCGGAAATTTCATAAAACTTGTTCCAGGAAATACGTGTTTTTCAGTAAGCCTTACAAGTTTGTGAAATAAATGTTTGTCATTTAGAAACTCTCAGCCTCCAGTCTCTCCCTGGGGGCCCAAAAAGGCAGACCCACCGCGGACAACCTCGTACGCACACGAGGCAGAGCCCACACCCGACGACTACAACACGCTATATTCCGCTATTAGGAATATCGATGTCAGGGAAAAAACCGTAGTAGCACGCCAGCTACGCGCGGCGAAATCCCCCCAAGAGCGCCTTCTTGTTCTTGCTGAACACAACAATCTTCTGCTAGCGTTGTAAGTTAAGTTAACTTAATTAACTTAACTTAAATAACTGAGCAAATTACCTTACCAAGATCTCACGGTCGTATCAAACCTAAGGGTTTATCGCTTGTATCATTTAATATTCGCGGCTTGCGAAATAACCTACCAGAGCTTAAGCTCTTTCTTCGGAATCGTGAAGTCGATTTCCTCCTCCTACAGGAAACTAATCTCAAAACCAAGGACGCTAAAGGCCTTTCTATTAAAAACTTCTCTCTTCTTCGTAACGACAGACCCGACCGTCGAGGCGGCGGAACGGCCATCTATTACAAGAAGACACTTCATTGCTCGCCCATTTCTACTCCGCAGCTTACCAACATGGAAGCCACGGTATGCAGGATAGCTATGACTGGACATCAGTCCATCCTCATAGCCTCCTGTTACATCCCTTCAGGAACCCAGCCCCTCAAAAAAGATTTTGAGGCTATTTTATCTTTAGGCAATTCAGTCATTATGTTTGGAGATTTTAACTCTAAGCATACTGAATGGACATGCCGTACTACATCCCATAGCGGCAAGTTACTGCTCGATATCACGCAGTCTCTTGATATTACCGTCCATAGTCCCCTCGGTGTTACTCACTTTCCCGATAACACCGATCACGCCCCCGATGTACTAGATTTTGCGTTACTCCAAGGAGTTTCTCTCAACCTCAGAGCAATCGAGACTCTAGACGATCTGGGATCCGATCACCGACCGGTCTCCCTCATTCTTGGCCATCAGCCACCTCCCCCAACACATACGAAAACCTTCACCAACTGGAAGGGATTCAAGGAGTCCCTAGCTAAAGCTCTGGACTCACAGGACTCTACCATCTCTCTACCGTCGGGCTTAGACAGTCCCGAAAAAATCGACACCGCGGTCGATTCACTCTCCAACCTTATTAAATCCTCCCTTAAGGAGAACGAAAAGGTCGTCCCGGTTGCTAACAATAGTGGGCTTCCCCTACATATCAGCAACCTATTAAAAGCCAAAAAAGCTGCTTTCCGGAGAGCAGCAAAATATCCCACCCCCGAATATAGGCGCGCGGCAAATCGTCTTCAACGAGAACTCCGCTTCCGCCTCTCTGAATTTCGAGACCTCGAAAAGAGTGAACTCATGGAGAATATCTCTCCATCTCATACAGCATATATATATATATATATATATATATATATATATATAAACACGGGACGGGTACGGTAAACATCTGTGTAGAATGTCTCCGCAAAAAAAAAATTGCCAAGTGCTGTTATAAAGTATATCTGAGGTGTCGTGTTTATAATATTGTTGAAGCCTGATAACTGTGCTATCTAGTGGTGAAATCTGCTTTTCATTTTGTGTTGAAACATCAAAGATATAATCAAATACATTTTAAAAATTTATAATTCGAACGTTAAGAACCTGACCTAAGACACAGCGGTGACACTCCCTGTACGTGAGAGCTTAAGCGCCGGTGACCTTGAGTCGAAGCGTGTAACGCTAGGGTTGATATCGAACCGAAATGGAATATTATAGACTTGTACCAAAGAAGATACATAGTAGGTATGTGTTATATATTATGTAAACTTATGTATTTGGGTAGTGAAAGATACGTTCAATTATAAATCAACTTTTATTAAATGAGGAATATTAAAACTTCCGACAAAACCAAATATGCACGACAGTTAATGGTAATCTTAAATAATTAACTAACACTTATTTCAGTACGGAATAATCAATATTACCTACTATCCTTTAAAAATAATTTAATCTTATATATTTTTGAATTTTTCGATTAATTTTTTAATTCTCATTATTATTTCTAACAATTGTAAAAATTCGTAGCATGTATATTTTTTTTAGAAAATCCAAAGGTATGCAGGTTTCCTGGGACATGGTGGCCAACAAATTGTCCCCTATGTGTTGAGGATATAAGTCGTTTCTATTTCTAATGAAATAATCCATAAATACAACAATGAACAAATACAAAAACTCTTTATAGATATCTAAAATTTGACTCTTAGTGGTATTTTTAATAGTGTATATTTTAGTTAATGTAATACAATAAAATTATTGGCGATATATTAGTTTTATTGTCATGGTATTTCCCCATAATTCTTGTTAAGATCATATCGACTTTCATTAAAATTAGTTCTCATATTTTTAGGTATCATGAAATGTTATTAAAAATTAAACTAAAAAAACAAGGGCCCTTATTTTGTACAGTGGAATTTATTTTAATTCTAATCACTTAAAATCACTTTCAGTAATACTTATACATATACTATAATATCATTTATTTAATAACAACATTAATATTTATCAAAGCATATAAACCTAGCGTACACGGCTATAAAAACTAATAACGTTACTTGGTAACATAAACTAAATACCTATATGAATAGAATAGTAATATGTACATTAAGATATCAGTAATAACCATATATTAATTGAAATATTATATCACTTGACGAATATATTCATATTAACTAATACTGACAAATATCGATATTACTACTAGCCCTCGACCAGGGCAGTCGGCGACTGCCCGTTCCACGCCCCGCGCGCCTCTCAAGGCCCCCGCACACATCCAGACACCCACACATAGCCGCAAGCGATTTTACGTGCACACATGCTTAAGTGTCGTTTCTTATCGCGTAGTGTATATATTCTTTGCCTAAGACAACCCGCAGTGCGCTTCTATTATTCTATTATTATTCTTGTAAGTCACAGTTTTCGCCTACGGTCGGCTGCTGTCGAAGATTGACGAGTGTTTCGAGCGGTGTGTGGCGACTGAGATGACGTCACGCGAGATGAGCTGCGCGGGATGCCGCGGCGTAATTAAGGAAGACGGCGCATTTATGAGATGCACTAAGTGCAAGCAATATTATGATAATTTATGTGCCAATGTTGCTACAGAGGTGTTTACTACGCTGACGACTGAATTTAAGAAGACATGGATATGTTTTGAATGTCGAAGCAAAGTTCCCAAAAACGATAATACCCATACACCGGTGCGTCAGCAGCTAAGCCATGATGTGAGTGTTATTAATGAATGCTTAGATGTATCGATGTATGGCTCCGATAATGTCACCTTCCGTAATAGACAGAGCCAGGCACCAAGTGTTATAAAGCCCGACCAGTACCCACATAATATGGCCCCTGTAGTGCAGGAAATTAAACAAATTCAGGACGAATTCGAATCACGCTTAACTACGAAAATTTGTATGTTACTAACTGAGCAATTTAATGAATTCAAGACAATAGTATTTGATAAAATAAACCATCTTAAATGTAAAATTGATTCATTGGAAAAAAATATCCAAATAGTAGAGCAACGTAACAGTGCACCAACGCGGGGCAGTACAGTAGTGGTGCAAAAATCCGCCAATCCCGCCTTAAACCTAGATGTTGGGAAGACAAAGGTAAAAAATCTAACAGGCATACAGCAGAAAAAAAAGGAAGATGCTGGTAAGCTTTATACATCTTCTAAAGTTAAAACAACTACATCTTCTTCGCCACCACCTCCTCCGACCTTTGCTTCTGTGTTGGACGCATCGAATATAAATATACATCTTGATGCAACCCTAGAGACCACAGATACACTTGAACAGGAAAACCAGGAGGAGTGGATACAGGTGCAACGGAAATCTGGACGAGCATCACGGCTGTGAGTGCTCCGTGGAACGGCTGCACCTGGAACAACTGAGCTTCGTGCATCTGAGCGGTGGAGGTACCTACATCTCTACTACGTGCAGGAGGGCACCACTGTTGAACAGGTGTGTGCACATTTGTATTCAATTTGCGGTAATAATAATTGCACAGTAGAAGAACTGAAATCTCGGGGGCGCTACTCATCATTTAAGTTGGGAGTACCATTGAGGATTGCTGACAGTATTATGTCACCTAATAATTGGGCTGAAGACATCTGCGTTAAACCGTGGCGACAGAACTTTCGTGACAAAGAAAAAAGAGCGTAACCTTATTGGTAAAAATAAAACGACAGAAATATTATACCAAAATGTAAGAGGATTACGAACAAAAATAATGCAATTCTTCTCACTCGTTGAGTCATCGGTATATGATTTACTTGCGATAACGGAAACTGGTCTCAACGCATCATTCCAAGATGCAGAAATCGTCCCCCCCGGCTACCAAATACTACGCTGCGATCGAACAGACGGCCGTAAGCAGGGAGGAACGTGTTTAGTGGCAGCACCGCGGTTTGAGCTGCGTAACGTGCCTATACCGGATAATGTTAACGGGGATGATCATGCGTTTGAATTAACCTGTGCTACAATACACTTGAGAAACAGATTCTTATTTACATGTTGTGTAGTGTACATTCCGCCCCAGACTAATTTTGAAGAATATATGATTATGTTTAGCGTCATAGAGGATATATGTGTAAAGTACAAAAATAATGTTTTAGTTTTAGGAGATTTTAATCTATATTCAGCCAATCAAGATGTTTGTAATTATTTTGAGTATTTTATGTCCTTCTGTGAATTCATCCAGGGCAGTAGTGTTGAGAATTTCATGGGCAGACAGTTCGACTTAGTATAATACGGCAGTGGTATAACAGGTGTGATATCAGTGAGTGAGACTGAGGGTTTACAACCGGTAGATGATTGTCATCCACCATTGATGGTCTGCCTGTCAGCGACGGATTTTGAAGAACACGCTACAACGGACAACAAATGCTCAGGTGACCAGAAACAATGGAACTTCAGTTTTTTATACAGTAGTATTTCTGTGATTGATTGGAGTGAACTATACACCATTTTTGATTTAGAGGTTGCTCTAGACTATTTCTATCGTACTATAAATAATATATTTAATAACTGTGTTCCTGTTAAAAAGCATAGGTTAGCAAATAGTAGGTATAGCTACCCACAATGGTATTCGATGGAGGTCATTCGCGAAATACAACTTAAATACAAGTTACATAAAAAATATAAGGCCAGTGGGTCAAAAGATGACTATCACACTTTTTCGCAATGTAGAGCGTGAGTTAAAAAAGCAATTAATGAAGCTCATAGTACTTACCAGGAGCGAGTGCAGAATAGTTTTGTGAAAGATCCAAAGGGGTTTTGGACTTTCGTGAAAAATAAACGAGGTGGTATCAATAAAAATAAATTAATTAAGGATGGGCGTTTCTTATCAGAGAGCGAATGTGCAAATGAATTAGCGGCATATTTTCACTCGGTGTATAACTCGGAACATGCCGTGTTAGACGTGGCGGCAGCGGCAAGCGCGGCTTGCGCGCCGGGTGGCGGTTACGCGCATCGTGTGCACCTCAACGAGCTGAGCCTTGCCGACGTACGCCGCGCGTTGACCAAACTTAAGCCCAAACGCTCCACAGGTCCAGATGGTATACCTCCGTATATTGTTAGAGATTGTCGTGAGGCATTCGAGGCCCCGTTTCTCCATATATTTAATATCTGTCTCAACGGTGCAGTTTTTCCTAATATATGGAAGTTAACCAGGGTGGTGCCGGTACCGGCACAAAAATACGGTATAAGGCAGTGGTGGTACAAAAGTTTCGGATTATAGACCAGTGGCGGTTCTGTGTACACCGGCAAAGGTTTTTGAGTCAGCATTACATCACTCACTATATACGCAGGTAAGCGCTCAACTTTCGGACGCGCAACATGGATTTCGCCCGGCGCGTAGCACCGGCAGTAATCTGCTTCATCTGATGTCAGAAGTGGTACCAGCAGTGGATTCGGGAGCACAGGTGGATGTCGCATACCTTGACTTCCGTAAGGCGTTTGACACGGTCGACAATGATATCTTACTCATGAAACTGGCGCAGGCGGGTTGTACGCCGAAAACATTGTCATTTTTCGCCAGTTACATGAGAAACAGGAGCCAATTTGTAGACTGGGCTGGTCAACTGTCAAAACCATACCTTACCAGGTCAGGCGTGAGTCAAGGTAGTAATTTAGGCCCCCTGAAATTTGTCCTAATGATTAATGATTTACCCGATGTTGTATGGCAATCAACATGTCTTCTATTTGCGGATGACCTAAAATTGGTGTCAATAGTTAAGGACTCAGCTGACTGTGGCAAACTACAGGCAGACATTGACAGAGTAGTACAATGGAGTCATAGGAATAAGTTATTTTTTAACACTTCCAAATGCTCAGTCATGTCGTTCACATATTCACGCCAGCCTCATACATACAAATATAATTTAGACGGAGTAGTCTTGCAGCGGGTAACAGAGGTAAAAGACCTTGGTGTTCACTTTACTTCAAAACTTAGTTTTAGGGACCACATTCATAAGATTTGCAAGAAGGCGTATAGAAATTTGGGATTTGTGTTGCGTCTGTCGCGGGAATTCACAAATCTCGGTGCGCTCCTAGCCTTGTATGAAGCACTAGCGAAAAGTCACCTAGAGTGTAATGGCTTTATATGGAGCCCGCACGAAGCTAAGTACAAATTGATGGTGGAACGGATACAAGATAAATTTATTCGATTTCTTTATTTAAAATTATATGGAGTGTATCCGTTCTACCCATTAATGTACCCAACATTATTTGTTCTAGGCATGGTGGGGTATAACAAACTGGAGGTTAGGAGGGAGTTAAGTTTGGCAACATATATGTTTAAATTGCTGCGTGGAAAAGTGTATAACGAGGCGATATTGCGAACGGCTAAGTTGTGTGTGCCGGACAGGTACGTGTGGCGCCGGAAGCGGCCGCCGCTGTTCGCGGTACCGCGCGCACGCACCAACCTTCTAAAGGAGGTCCCACTAACCCGAGTGCTGCACACTCTAAATAAAGTAGCACAGGGTATAGATTTATTCTGCTGTTCCTTGGGTGAATTCACAAAAGTGACATTATATGTATTGTGTTATAATAGTTGATAAGTTGTGTTCTGTACTTATTAAATTAGATAGTTTTATGTGCCTACACTGTCGTATTAGGAATGCCTGTAAAGACAGAGGTAGAAATAAATAAATAAATAAATAATCACGTACGAGCGTTTGTATGAAAAGTAAGACGGGTTGGCCGCTCTTAAGTCCGCCATATGTACTATTTTGTGCATGAAACTGTAAATAAATAAATAATTTACTTTTACATTTGGAACATAAACCGCTAAAAATGATAAATATCTCCTTAATTTAATTGTAAAATATGTACATTTTTAAGGGTTCCGTAGTCAACTAGGAACCCCTATAGTTTCGCCATGTCTGTCTGTCCGCCTGTCCGTCCTCGCTTAATCTCTGTGACCGTTAGCACTAGAAAGCTGAAATAAAAAAAAAAACAATATGTGGATCAATCATGCCGACAAAGTGGTAAAATAAAAATTGGAAAAAAATGTTTTATTAGAGTAGTCCCCCTGTATGTAAAGTGGGAAGTGATTTTTTTTTAATTTCAACCCTAACGTGTGATATATTGTTGGAAAGGTGTTTAAAAATGAATAGGGGTTTACTAAAATCATTTTTGATAATGTCAATAATTTCGGAAATAATCGCTCCAAAAGTAAAAAAACAATGTGTCCCCCCCCTCTAACTTTCTAACTCTTAACTTAACTTAACTACTAACTCTGACACATAAGTTTAGAAAATATGAAAAAAATCTGAAAAGTAGAAGGATATATAAATAAGGATATATATAAATAAGGACTTTCTAGGAAAATCATT
Organism: Parnassius smintheus behrii; assembly: GCA_036936625.1. Taxonomy (NCBI): domain Eukaryota; kingdom Metazoa; phylum Arthropoda; class Insecta; order Lepidoptera; family Papilionidae; genus Parnassius; species Parnassius smintheus. The sequence goes on from JAUPFT010000011.1 coordinate 21,391,452, forward strand.
TTGAACTTGGATGGAAACAACAGTACCCACTACCGGAAGCAGTTGCAGGAGCGCGGAGCGCTGCTGGAGCGCGAACATAATGGATACCCACCATTAAACTCATAAGTGGGAACACTTATTGTGACGGACGGGAAACTACGGAACCCTACACTGAGCGTGGCCCGACACGCTCTTGGCCGGTTTTATTAGTAAATAATGTTTTAAAAACAAATAAACTTATTGTTATTATAACAATAATTTGTTTAATGATATATAAATAAAATCACGTGGACTCATTCTCTGCCCAGGAATTCCTCTAATTAGGTTACCGACTTGTGTATTTAGGTTTGAGGTGTATAGAGAATCAATACAACCACAGGTGATGTAGCATTACATCCTATTCCTTGAAAATGGTAACGTCTGTGTCACAAAATATCATACTTCTTTGTTAGAAGTTTGTAGCAGTTGTCCATGAGCTTCCGTAGTCACAATAAGGTGGATTGTAAGTTAATTTGTTACTTCAAGTTTATAAAAAAATCAAGCATTCATTACAGATTAACACAAAGACACTGAAAAGTATACGTTTCCTCCAGGGATTGCATCGTAGGGGCAAATAAAAATAGGGCTTCATGAAAAAATAGAGGACATTAATTAAGCACGTCATTAATTTTATTTTTAATTGAATAAAATGCCCTGTAGTGGCAGTGTAAGAATATCCACTACCCCGTATGATCCTGTGGGTGTCGTTAGTGGCAACAGAGGGAAACTAATCGTTAGATGCGCAGGAGAATATTCCTAATAATGACTTAAAAAAAAACTTCTGTTGCCGACTCGCTTGCCAAGCGTGGCAACTATGGCAAATATCCGATATGAGGCGATGTGTTAGGGAGGCCTATGATCAGCAGTGGACCTTAATACACTTTAACGGTAACGGTAACTACAAAGTTCTGTGCCAATAACTTAGGCCCATCAATTGCTGTTTGTCAATTTTCACTATAAGTATTAATACTGACTAACTAATGTAATAATTAAAAACAATCATAAAAGTGAAGTGTGTTGCCACTATTTTTAACTATTTTGGAAAATTTTGGGAGATAAAGTAATTCACGGTTTTGTAGAGCAGGCTAGAGTTAAATGAAAGTAATATAACATGTAATATCTATTTATTTATCATCATCATCATCATTACAGCCTACTTCAGCCTACTGCTGAACATAGCCCCCAAAATGCCAAAAAGTGCGGTCCTGGGCCCCCTGCAACCTTCACAACTTCCTTCTCTTACCAGGTCGTCACTCCATCTAGTGGGGTGCACCCTTACACTTCATTACCTGTATGAGGCTGCTACTCGAGAACCTTTCTTACCCATCGGTTGTCAGTTCCTCGAACTATATGGCCACCCTCATTGCCATTTCACTCCAGTGGACATGGCGACGAGAAGCAGTGTCAAGTGTACGAATGGTATGTACTGCGATTGGCAATCAAACTTCTACGAGTTCCCGCGATAGGCAAGCAAATCCTCCTTATTGTGGTGAAGCCTTTGTGTAACAGCAGACTGCTACGAGCACGTGCTGATGATGCTAATAATATACCATTTACATAAAAACCATTGAACATCAAAATTTTATTTATAAAGCCATTTAAAATATTAAGGAAAATTCATGTCCTTTGAGTTATAATGTTGGCTTTGTGACACTGTGACGTATTGTTAAGTATAGCGATAGCAGGTCTATTATCCAACCCGTTACTTATTGATATAATTGCACGATAAAATTTCTATAAAATAACTTTCTATTATTACTATTGTATTGTGTTTGTGAAATTTATTTTTAGTATGTATTAATACATAATATTATTTCACCTTGTTTTACACCTAGGTGATGAGAGATGTAAGAAAGGGTGACGTCATACCCTCAAAACTCTTCACCACTGCATCGGAAGACATATTTAAGCTACTGGACTGAAAAGGATGTGTTACCGACATTAATGAAGATATAGTCATCAGGCATAATCACTGGAGGACCTAAGCACTATGCTCAATGACCTCAACAGTGCCTCCCTATAGATAGGTCTTAAGATAAACAGATACAAGAGAAAGATCGTGTAATGTCCATGTTACACATGTGAAGAGTATGTTTACCCGTGACAAATTTTACGACGGTGTAAGTCAAACTTCGCCCATGAGAGCAAACGACGCAAGGGTTGGCTCAACCGGGGAGGATCACGCTGTGACAAAATACCAGCAAATTGCTGTTGTGGCTCCGGTGGTAAGTGTAGAGAACTGAAGATCCTGGAGGCAACGCATATTATTATGATTCATATTCGAGGATAGATGTAGATGTCTATAGGCCACAGCAACCACTCAGCATTAGGTTAACTGTGTGTGTGTGTGTACGTTTGTAACCCTTACTTTATTAAAAACACGAATGAGCAGCGTTCAGGAGATTACGACACATCTTATCTCATGACTTGAAGACAAGTGTGTATCATCACCAATGCATGATGCCAGAGATGACATCTCGATATTAGATGTGGTCCTTCCTGTACAAGATTATGCTCGGAGTTTTTTGTGTAATAGACTAAATAATCAGGATATTTACGTAAGAACTAGAGTAGTTAGCATGTCGTTCGGCCATACAGCTTAAAGAACCATAAACCAATAAGAAAGATTACATATAGGGACTAGTAATAGAAAGAAACGCATGAAGCCGATGTATGTAGGTGTCTCAGGACCGGACTTGGTGGAATACCTGTATTCAGCAGTAGACTTATGATGGACTGTAACGATGATAATGATGAAGTAACCTAAATATGTGTATTTTAATATCCTATTTTGTTTCATATTAAAATTTAGTTTATTTTTTCTAATTCAACCAAAAATGCAAATAAAAATAATTAAATGTCTTTTTTGATTGGTAGGTCGTCGTGGTTATTTGATCGGTAAATAAGTCGTCTCGATCTTTTGATAATAAAATGGGTCTTAAAGCAGACGCAACTTATTGGCGTAGAGATTATTTATGATTGATTTTTGTTAAAGTTGTATTTTCTGTTCAATTAAGCGAAATCGCTTAATAGAATTGATACTTCTATTTATTGCTGTAGCCAAGTTTGACATCTCGTTATTTTTCTATAAAACGTTTAATTTCTTAAGAGATTTTTCTTTAATCATGTTATTTTGTTTTATTGTGAATAACTTTGCTCTCAACGTAATTTGATTTCTATTATATTATATAGGTATATTATATAAATTAACCATGAAATGGACCGACCTCTATGATTGATCGTCAATCAGGTTCCACAGAACACTCGAATGCCCTGCCCACATATCCAGGCTTTTCGGAAGATTGTGAGCGCAAATGTCGTAGGTGGCGCGTGTATGTAAGTAACCGAAGTCGTCAATTTCAAGACGGTCATCAATTTAAACTTTCCTTCATTACAGCCTAACAAAAGTTGCCATACATTATTATTTTTGATTGTTACCAGGAAGATACTGCTGCCCGTTACCTGTATCAGGTTTCCTCTGTCGCCTCTTAAAATACCAACGGGATGATATAGCGTAGTGGATATTATTTCGTTACTACTACACAGCCTTAATTGCTTTCAAAAATTTCAGACTACGATCTCTTAAATAATCTCGTTCACGTGTACTAATACTGCTAATAAAATTTTATTCAACTACGTCCTACTACACTAAATACCTCTACGCCTAGGATAATTCTAATCTCTGCAAAAGGAAATACACACCTCGGCCGATAAAATGACTCGCGTCTTACCTTTTAATGACGAATGATTTAGTGAAACAGGTCCGACCATGGCAAATACCTATGTATGATAATTGGCTCAGTTGCTTACTTACACAAACTTCGCCTTTGCAACCACTCCCTATTCGAGTAGTAACAGAATTAGACTTAGTTGACGATTCCATAGAATATTATGATACATAGACGGCTCCACGGCGCAGTACGTCAGATGAAACTGTAAGAGCCGCACAGGCTAACGGCATTTACATCTCAGAAAATAATTGGCGCAGTGGCTTAGCAATGAATTGCTGCGTTGGGGGGTGCGGTCTCCCATCTCGCACGGAACATGTATTTGTATGGCATACAAATATTTTTTTCGGATCTGGATGCATGTCCTCGTGCAATTTATGTGTGTGAACTGCATCCACGGTACAGGAGAAAAATCTAGTGTTGGGTAACGTTTTCTTAAAGATAGAAAAAAGAATATTAAGGTATTGACGTAATGTCACCGAATATTTCATTGTTTGTTGTTTATTGAAAGACTAATAAAAAAGCGCCGCTAAATACCTTAGTATCTCGCAAACTCAAAACCACGCAAGCTGTCGTCCGCTACCTACCTACCTAGCTAGTAAGTGACTAAATAAATTGCTTGGATAATATTAGATACTTCGGAGGCGTAAGTTCGCACTGTTTTGTTTGTTTTTGCTGTGAAAACATCCAATAAATAGGGCTGAAGTGATGAACTGTAGATCGCATAACACGTTGTGTTACGTGCCACTGGTTTGTACTCGTATTAGCGCTAACACAGTCTATTGATCTTTGTAGGTCGTTAACGTTTTCGCTGCCTTTTATATTTTAAAAGTCACTTAAGCTTTATATTTTTCACTTTACTTTTATTAAATGTTTTAGACTGTTTTGTATTTACGTATAGACTAGCGACCATTTCAAAATACGAATTACTAAATTCATCAGCCACAACCAACTTTAAAAGTATTGATCTCGAAGCCAACAGCGATATACTGTTTAAAATTTCAACCAATGATGATGAAAAGAAAAGTAGAACTGAAAACATAAATAAGTAATGATGGTACAATAAGGTAAAAGTATTATGTATTTAGAACTTCTTACAGCATAACGAGAGCAGTATCGTGAAGTCGCTGCGTAAGGATATCCACAAGTCCAAATTATCATCCCGTGGGTATCGTAAGAGTCGACAGAGGGAAATTTGAACAGAAAAATATCAGCAGCATCTTCTTAATAACAGCGTAAGATAATAAAAACTCCGGTAGCAAACCTGCCCATCACGTGGCAACGATGGCAAAATTCCCCTACGAGGCAATGTATGAGGGAGGCCTATGTTTAGCAATGGATTTTTGATAGGTTGTAAATAAAAACCGAATGAATGAAGTTTCGGCAAATATTTTGATTAATTTAATGTAAATATTTTCATAGCATTTTTGTAAAAAAAAAAACTGTTACAATTTTCTACATTAATATTACTTGCTTTTTATCTCCGCTATTTTTCCATAAGACGTTCAGTCAATGCTTAATCCTCATAAAAAACTGGAGTTGTGAAGACTAAGTGCATGTAAAACAGTTGTTTATGTACAAAAACCGACTTGATTAGGAATAATGGCATGCTAAATGCAAAAAAATCTTTCAGATTATCGAAATAATTTAAGAATAACAAGCTTCATTTTTATAATGTGGTTATAATAAAATTATATTTAAATGTGACAAAAACTGGCTACATTATACAAAATGTATAGAAGATGGGCCCAAAGTCTAAAACCTAAAGAGGATCGTGGGCGTTTCTGAATCGTTGACCCTTCACTCCGAAGGACCATTAGCCAAAACCCTTAACGCTGGTTGTCACTGTGGTAATCCGGCGAGTCTTCCAGTTTGTAACTTGTCGATCTTTCCCCTTGCCTAAGCCACACTACGTTGGGTTCGAAACAACGCAGTGGTCGTATCCTTCAATAATGCCTACTTCAGAAACACGCGCCTAATCTTAAAAGGTGGTTGGAGCCTGAGATTACGGGTCCACGTTTGGTCCCGGTCTAGACATCAAATATGTGGACTGTGTATTAACTTCACTTACACTAACTTTTAGGATCGAAACTGGGAATACATCAGCAATTTTCTTGAAAAATCTTGAGAAATGTGATAACCGGGGAGTTTTCGAACTTTGCCTATGAATGACAAGCTCGTGGAAACTGTCCATGCGGTCGGAGCTAAGTTCTGCAAGACCCGCCGCAGAAGAACAAGAAAAACTCCGATCACACTCTTAATCTCACTAATCTCATGGCGGGAGATGAGGCTGCAATCGTCAACAGATTTGACAGCATACAGGCAACTGAACAGACAGACGTCCCAATGCATGCGGCGAGACTTACGCAATTTTAATACTGCTCGTATTAAAGAAGCGATTGAGCGGAACCAAGGCTCCAAAGTCTTTGCCAGAGATCTGTCTGCCAGAAAGAGCCAACTGTCAAAGCTGAAGACTGAGTGTGGGAGCATCGTTTCCGGGACACCTGATTTTGAGTGAGATTGAGAGGTTCTATGGGCAGCTGTACACATCATCGTTGGAGCCACACGCAAGTGTGAGTAACACGCAAGTCTTATCCGACACCATTACGATGATATTCCGGACGTCAGTCTGAGTGAGTCTCGCGTATATAGCAATTTGCTATCGACAATAAGAGCCCTGCATAAAAGTTGCCGTCGTGAAATCGCTAACATCAGTCCAGATCTGCAAACGAGTCTTCGATAAAATGAGGTTAAGATTTCAAGTATGCTTGGAGCTAACACTTAAATGACAACTTTTTTGAACTTGAAATGCGCACTATTTCAGCATAAAAAATCATAAATTTGATTGTGTTTAAATTTGAGTTTTGAAGTGAAAACTTCTTTAGCATCGTTGTGATTTGAAACTCAATAAAACGAAAAATGACAGTAAAAAGACATATATACATATATTCATAGGATTTAACGTGGGAGAAAATGAGATAGGAAGCATTATAGAATATAAAAGAGACAGACACATAAATTGAGATAGGAAGCGTTATAGCATATAAAAGAGACAGACACATAAATTCATAAGATTTAAACATGGGAGATAATGAGATAGGAAGCATTATAGCTCAATGCTCGCGAGAAAAAAGTCGTAAACGCCATCAAATGGGCGTCGCTTACGCGTTTTGTTCAACAAGGTACGAATATGGAATAAAGAAGCAGCCGGGCTAGCATGGGCAGGACAAAAATTGTATCCCTCAATTCTATCTACCGACAAGAGATAAAATTATCTTATCCCTATGTCAGAGTTTTATCCATCCTGCGAGCATGGGCATATGGTGGATATAATATCCACTGTAGATAAAATAGGAAGTAAACTTATCCCGTATCCCCGCGCGTACAAGGAAGCAAAGCGGTACGCCACGAAACTGTGACGCTTCCGCAGTTAAAAATCCGAAAAGTGGTAAAAAGTTAACGGACTTCAGTGTTCTTAGTGTCAAAATTTGCGTATTAACGAGACGCATCTAGTGGTGTAATTTGTTTTAGCCGCAAAATAGTCTTTAGTGATTTTTCAAGTGAAAACCGTTTTTTTTCATATTAGCAAAACAGTAAATCGCGTGCGGCGCTCGATTAGTTGCCACAACCTACTACTTTTTTTTGTGATTTTTATGCGCCACCTGGGGACATATCATCCTCCAAAAATTTGGAATTTTCGGATAAAGGACACCTGAGTTATTAGAGTAAAACCGAAAACCATGGGGTAGGTGATATCGCGAACCAGGGGTCTGCGGCTGGAGTTGAAGGTGTCGCTCGTGGCGTCTCAAAAAGCTCTTTCCAAAAATATATTATACATCATCAACCGAAAGTGTATATCCTCGGAATAACCACACTTTTGCAGTCTGTGTCTCACATCTTGTAAGTTTGGTCTTTTATTTTTGAGTGACGAGTGACGACCCCCGTTAATTTTTTTTTTGTATATTGGGTGAAATTTCAAATTTTTTTTGATAACCAGTTTTTTATTAGTGAATTCTTTTGTAAAACATCCCTTTTCGCCATTTCGTGATAAGTTTATTTTGCGTGTAGTGGCGTAGTGGCTAGCTAAACCGCAAGCGTTTTTTTATGGTTATAGTCAACCAAATCTAAGAAATACATTTTGACAGCTGTCGGACTTATTGCACCAGGCATGCCAACCAAAAAATGGGAACGTACAATATTCGATTTTTAAAAAAAGCAGTCAAAATTAATGTCTCTTAATGATTTCTTATATTTACGCGAACACTACACATTGATTAAAACCACTTTTATGGATTTTATCGCGTTTAACTATAATTTTAATTATTTTTATTTTTAATTCCCGACGTTTCGGGTGCTTTCCAGCACCCATGGTCACGGGGGACTGAGGTGACTGACGTCCCGATGTCTTTGTTAAACGCGGAGTACCTTCAGCTTTTTTTCAAATTATTTGTTTATGGTCCGATCTATGCAAAATAAACTGACTATGTCCCGAGGTCTTGCAGTATTATGCTTGGGTTTAGTTTTAATTTTATCGATTATAGGGTCCCAAACAGGTGGTAGTACCTAGCCTCCTTCTCTATTGAAATTAGGATGTTTTTTAATTTTAATAGCCTCACGTATCATCCTTGGTAGGAACCGGTGTTCCCGTTCGTTCAAGGTTCCGGTTCAACCGTTACATCAGATTTGATAGACCACAAATCCTCGCGAAAGAACACCGGTTCCTACCAAGGATGATACGTGAGGCTATTAAAATTAAAAACATCCTAATTTCAATAGAGAAGGAGGCTAGGTACTACCATCTGCTTGGGACCCTGGGAGTTCATTTTGCATAGATCGGACCATAAACCATAATTAAATAATAACCCTTTTTATACAGTTTTTGTTTAATTGAATATTTAAACTTGGTAATAGAGAGACCTTGTATATTTTCTGGGACTTGTACTGTTGTAATAGCGTATACATTGCCCCAAGAATGAATTACTGACTCTGTGGAGTCGAGAAGCTGGTAGCACCAGCTTGTGTTAGTTCCTAGTGTTAACAGAGTGTATGTCACTTTTTTTTTACTAAAACTACCTTTATTTTTGTGAACATACATCGAATTTTCACAGATATACTGAGAGGCCAAAGTTAATATATTTATATCTTTAAATTTTTCTTTAAGAGACTCTCTCGGTTTAAGATTGTAAATAGCTCTAATGGCCCTCTTCTGCAAAAAAATTCTGAATACATATGGAAGAAACAGTCCAAAAAGTTAAAGCCGAGTCACAAAATAAGAAGACAAACACAAAATTTAGCACAGTGCGTAATGGCGGGATATTGAAATTACGTAGTAGTTTTTTCAGCGCGGCCCTATAAATGAGTTTTTTGCCTACACAAATTTACTTTGACAAATTAAAAAAAAACTTGTTTTATTTATGATTCATGTAATTTAAGGAATTTTAAAAGAAAAAATTAAATTAAACAAATAATACATTAAAAAATTAATGACTCGATTATTTAAATATTTTTACCGATTATTTGAATATTTTTGCCGATTATTCGCGTAACAATGAATTTTAATCATTCGAACACAACGGTAATGTACATAGCGACATATCATTGAAATGACGTCAAGTAAAAAAAGTTGATACTGGTTATTTTTTAATATTTCGCTTTGTTTGAAAGATTCAAATTTAAATTAGTGATAAAAACCTATACACGTTGTAATGAAATATAGATAACTTCATAATTCTTCGGATTTGCGTAAAATGTTATTTTAAATAATGTGAGTACGATTATGCAAAGTTATTGCGGAATGATTAATGTGAAACGTCAAAAGGTATTTCTTAGATTTGGTTGACTATAGTTTTTAATTGTTAGGAATACATTGATTTATATCCATTTTACATTTTTTTTCTTTCCTTATCTTTATTTCATGCCCAACCTGTTTTTATTTTATACTTGTTATAACATCTCTACACGCTGTTAATTTTACATATTAGATTTAGTATAGCTATATTGAGACTCAATAGCTCAATGATTAAAGGGTGACTACAATCTGAAAGGTTTAACTGGGACGACAGTAGTCTCATAGGACCACCTGTAAGACTATTGTAGCACATAAGCATTTCAGCCATTTCTGGGGGAAAGGGGAATACTTATTGATGAACTTGATTATTAAGTTTTAAGTTTTTTTTAAACTCAATAACTTGTTTGTTACCTACTTGTTGTACCAGTTGAACAATTATTGTAGAAAGCCCTTTTCTTGTCCTCAACCCCAGTCTGGAATGGTAGGTGAAATACATATATCAACATGGGTGCAGTCAATAGCCCTATGAATATCTGGCAGACCATACTCTGCTAGGTATCCTTTAGGAAATTAATCTACTCGTCGTAAAAATTTGTGGCTGTCCCGTACTTTTAAAAGTACGTTAACAATGTCTGAAGACTTTTTTAGATATTTTATAAATTTTTTATAGGATAGGGTGACAAACGAGCACACAGTCCACCTGATGGTAAGTGGATGCTGTGACCCATAGACATCTACATCTATACTCGATTACGAATCAAAATGATGATGGAATCCCGTTTCCAGTAAAAAGGGTCTCCGGTTCTCTACACTCACCATACGAAACACAGCAGTATTAAGCTACTATTTTACGCATTGAGTTTCAAATCACAACGAAGCTAAAGGAGTTTTCACTTCAAAACTCAAATTTAAACGCAATCAAATTTATAATTTTTTTTTATTCTGAAATAGTGCGCATTTCAAGTTTAAAAACCACACCATTTGTCATTTAAGTGTACCCGTTAGCTCCAAGCATTCTTGAAATCTTAACCTCTTTTTGTCGAAGACTCGTTTGGAGAGATCTGGGCTGATATTAGCGATTTCACGACGGCAATTTTTATGTAGGGCTCTTATCGTCGATAGCAAATTGCTATATACGCGAGGTTTAATGTATACCCACGAGAAAAAATCGCACGGCTTTGGGTCCGACAATCCAGGGGCCAGTCGATTTCACCAGAACGGCTTATTAGATTTCCCGGGAAAATGCTCCTTATTTTTCTCTTGAGACTTTAGCGCCATGAGCAGTGATCCCATCCTGCTGGAAATGTGTTCTGTTTCTTTTTTATTTTTGTATGGGATAGGGGGCAAACGATCACGGTTCACCTGAATATGTGCGAGAAAGAAAACTTCTTTTAAATTGCAAAGTGATGGACCACCAGTAATCCAGATATCAGATATTATGGTATGGACTGCCAGTCATATTGCCCAGCATCTTGCAATATCTTTCTGGAGAGGCAGTTTCACGTTCGCCAAAAAAGAATAAGGGTCGATAATGCCGTAACTGGAAACGGTACACCGAACTGTTGTCTTCTGTGGAGAATCTTTTTGGGGTTATGTTCGCTCCAATATCGCGTATTATGTTTACTGATATATCGCCCAACGTGAAAATGCGCCTTGTCACTAAACAGTATGTTATCTAAATGCACGAGGATAGAAAATCGTTCCTAAACAAACCTAGCGTAGTTTTCTCTTCTTGTGTAATCATCTGCTTTCAGCCGTTGAAAAATTTGAAGCTTATATGGATGTAACTTTATGCGCGACCGCAATATTTTATACAGAGGCTTTTTCAAGCTCATAGGTTCTGCAACCTTACCTTACGAACAGATTTGCGTAAATTTCGCAGAATTTCTTCTCGCACACAACTCACGTTTTAAGAATTTCTTCTCGCACTCGACACACGTTTTCAGAATTTCTTCTCGCACACGACTCACGTTTTCAGGAGCCGTTACAGAAGTTAAAGGAAAGGCCAAGGCACCTTTTCAACTGATCCTGTCCCTCTATACTTCCGCATACATGCTTATATTAATTGATTCGATGAATCATAGTTTATTTTGTTAAGTGTTGCGCACCTAAGTTGAAGCTTCGGAGCGAAATAAAGTGAATCAGTGTGGTTAATTATTAGTGTTTTAAGTTTTAATCGGTGTTAGGTAATAAAAGTGTAAATTTTGGTAATTCAATCGGCAGTTTTTATTGTCACGAACATCAAGCTCGTGACAATATCAAACTGTGAACAAAAAAGACACCTCGCTACGTTCACCGAATTATTATTTGCTTCAACAGCAAAGTGATGTGACGTGATGCGTTCTCGTCCATTAACTCATGGCTAGTACTAAATAACCTGCGACACTCTTGCATCGAATAATACTTCAATCTCTCATTTTAAATTATTTTTATATGAAGGCTTAATTTAATGTCCAAAATTTCCCAAAGATTAAGGAGAGATTAGAGGCCTCTATCAAATCCAATATATATATTCTGTATTCTATATATTTTAAGTTACATTATTATAAGCTTAATTTTTTTTTTCAAAACCAATGGCACTTCGAATAATTTTTTTTCGTGATCGTTTAATACGCTATAGGTAATTTTATAAAAAATTTAAATAAAATTAATATTAAGCATCGTTTGTAACTTTCAATTTCAAGTATTTTCTTTTTAATTTTGTTAGTTTGGCCAACCGCAGCTCGTCATTGGCTAATTAGTTCGTTGAACAAAGAAAGAAGAATGCTGTCCTGTACAAAATTTACTTCTAATCGGGCAAGCAGCCAATTCTCATGTCAAAGTTTTAACTCGCAAACTAGGACAGCGGATAAGCGTGCCGACCGTACAATGACCCCTATAATTAATGCAACTTAAGCTAAACGCATCAGTTACGTAACATAAAACTTTAAAAACCTGCATAACATTTTAATAAGGAATACATTTGCAGTCCCTTCCTTTCAAATAAAATTTAATTTAAAAAAAGAAAACGTGGAGAACTTGATTATTTTAATCTAAATATTTAATATGAGTTTGTTTTATGTGATTTTGCACTAGTGACTAAATAACGTTTCTTATAAACAAAAATTGTAAACCAAACTGGGAAAAGGAGGCGCTCTTCAGAAACTTTATCATCATCATCACCATTACAGCCCTTTATAGGTCCACTGCTGAACATAGACCTCCCCCAAGGAATGTGACATAGCACGCTCCATGTCTTACCAGTTGTGGGGATGCCCTACACTTCACCTAACTCTCGGAATACCAATGTAAAATAAGAGCATAATGCTGCATTATTTTGAATGGTAAGTAACAAAACTGGAGGTCCCTTATACTATAGGCGTTCCATTTTAGTTATCAGGGATGACAACGCAACGGTGTTTTAATTTTAAGTGTAGAATAGATGTAGGTGTATATGTGCTACGGTACCCACTTTTCATCTGGCGGATAGTATGCTCGTTTGTCGCCCTTATTTATATAAAAAAGTAAGAGATTGACCACTTACCAAGCAGAATGTTTGAAAGCCTAGTACCGGTTATCGATTCAATGGCCACCCTGTTAAGATATGCAGAAAGTCGATGGATACAAGTGGCTCAGGACCGTGCTTACTGGCATTGCTTGGGGGTGGCTAGGAGGAGAATAACAACAATGTCCTCCAGATCGAACTTCGGTCGCGGTGGTCAGTCTCAACGTAAACTAGCCATCTGCGCGGGACAGGGTTATAGTGTCCAAGTGTATACGCAAACACAAATGCACTTTATTCCGTCACTCTCAATGTCCGATGGGATGATAATCCGATACGATTGGGAAGAAGCAGGCGCAAGATCAATGACTTTTCGTGCTTTCCAAGGCTCGGGGGTAAAATACCGCCAATTTCCTGACTTTTGACGGCTACTAAGAATTTCTTGAAATATAAACAAAATAAGAGCTAAGCTAGTTTCATTAATGAAAAAGTAAAAACAATAATGAACAGACATTTGTAATATAAACTGTACTAGGATCTAATTCCGCTATACACAGACTTTGCAGACTTCTAAATACTTTTAATAATGCAGTAGATATTCACTACGACTCTTTTAACGTTTTTCGATACAAAATTTATCAAAATATTAATATTTCTTTGTAGTACCTAATTTTTTGCATTAATTTAATTTTTTTTAATTGTGTATTGTATATTTTAAGCTATTATGTAAAGGCTTGTAGGAAATGCTGTGAGCACTAAGCATGCGGTGTTTAACTATTATTGAATGTGCACTTAGTTTATATTACTGTCTTAGAATTAAGCATATGTATTAGGTTAATATTTGTTGGTGAACCAAATAAATAAATAAATAAAAAATCTATCAAGAAGTATTGACTATTAGTAACTTTAAAATAGTATAGAATGATGAAATTTAAAATAATTACAAACACCTGAAATCCTGCTAATTTTAACCTCGCTTTTATAGAGATTGACGTTATAGATAATATTTTATCGAAATGTCTTTAATAGGGAAAGGTACGCCTTGCATACAGCCTCATTAATTTAGTTATATTTTTTTAGCGTCCTGCAGCTAATATTTTTCTAACCATATGAGTTTTTTTATTAGAATTAAAGTCATAAACGAGTACGCAGTCCACCTGATGTTAAGTGGAAGGTGTGGTTCACGAAATATTGATGTTCGACAAAAATTGTTAAAAGTAATAAGTAGAGAAGAATAGGAAATGGAAAATATTCGACTATATGCAGCGTCTTCCTAATAATGACTAAAATAAAAATACTGCACTTGTCGACCCGCTTGCCAATTGTGGCAACTATGGCAAATGTCCTCCCTTCAAGGCCTTTATGGGGGATGTCTATGTTAAGTGGAAGAATTTAATAGGCTGCAACAGTAAGTAAGATGCCTTAATGGAAAAACTATAATACTCGTACATCCAACCAAAACACTTATAAATAAAATTACATAATCATCGAAACTTATTATAAGAATAAAGTTTAAAGTAAAGTTGCAAAATATATTTAAGGAAAACTCACTCCATTTTTACGGTAAATTAGTTCTGTTTGAAGGATTCAAAAAATTAATATTGTAGTATTGTTTAATATCTTTTTAGAACACACTGCCTATCGCAGTTTGGTTTTAGTTAATTACACTTAATAATATGCGTGCGTTATGATGTGTATATAACACATCATAACACGCATATTACCCGTATGTTGTAATTAATTTTAAAAGACATAAATATTTAATTCATATATTACACATGGTAATTCTTTGTATTCTTTTTTATTATTTATTTCTTAAATATGATTTATGATAGATTTTTGTTTGTTGACAAAGTATGTATAAAGAAATAATAATAAATTGACAAATTAAAGGAAAATGTACTGTCTAAAAATTGTGTATTAATTTCAAATGTAAAGTGCTCCAAATTCCATCTATTAATAAAGATAAAATTTATCCTCGATTAAGTATCAAATATAAAGTACTAATTTTTAATTATAAAGTAATATAAATATTAGTATAAAAATGTTAATTAGCAATTTTTACAATTATAAATTAAATAAAATTAATTACAATTTTATGCACGTGGTTCTTGACCTAGTTGATCTAAACTATTCGGGCGCAGTTGCATAATAACTGAAAGCTTGTCGATCCAACCGTCGTTACAGAAAAAGCTCTTTTAATGGCAGCTCCTTAATGCATCATCCAGTTTAGAGCCGTCTCACTAGACGAGATGAAGTGACGACGCGATAACATATGCAGGCAATCGATGGATTCAGACGACTCAAGCAGTTTCTTTGTGCTAGTTATTATAGGAAGCTTTTATTAAGCATAACGGTTTGTGTTATGCAATATATCGATTTGTTATATGCACCTTAGGTAGACAACAGCTGCGTATGCTTTCATTGATGCGTCACTAAAACAATGCAATTCAATTTTAATATTCTTACTAGTTGTTCCGTACCATCGCGGTAAATTGCAGTTACAACCATAGGACTTAACCATCCACAAGGCTCTAAAATTCGCGAGATATCAGCAAGAACTGCTCGTTTTATTATTTTGTGATTGTTTGGTAAATTCAGTTTCAATTTAAATTTTTCTTGTATTGTATATCCAATATCAAATCAAGTACTTTAGTTTTTTTTAAAAAAATATTATCTCCGTTACAGTCAATATTTGATGTACATTCGTGTAATTGTAAACCCACCCCAGAGTAACAGTTCTCGCATGTTTTCTTCGATAAATTTAATATTACTTATTATCAGCTCCTGTTGTAAGATCATCTACAAAGAAATCCTTTTTTAACATGTTTATTATATTTTTCTCTTGAAGAGTAGAATACTGTTTCCATCTCTGGGCTAGGACTCCCAGTGCTAGGAGTTGCATCCTTTTGCATTTTCTATCACGTCTACCACAGGTAGTGCTCTGAGGATTTGTTCGGATTAATTTCAACCGCCAAAATTCACGAACGCACGTTCAATCACTGTACGTTTTACTAGGAGTTTTCTTCCTCGTACGACCCCTCCGTGGATTCGTTTACCACCGGCAATATTTCCGGTCCGATACGACTTAGAAATCTTCAAGAAAAGAGCTTACTCCTTTCTAAAAGACCGGCGACGTATCTGCAATTCCCTGGTGTTGCAGTAGTTCATGGGCGGTGGTTTGGACTTTCCATCAGGTGAGCCGCATGCTCGTTTGCCCCCTCTTCTATAAAAAAAAGTTAATTTCTTCACGTGTAAGCTTTTGATCAAATGTTTCGTGTAATTTCTAGAATTTCGTATAAGTGACTCTATTTCAATTTTGTTGTGATAAGATAAATTTTGTTAAATAATATTACCTTTGATACGTGGTAGAGCTATGCTGCAGTTATATTAGTAGTATAGTTGTAGAACGAATGGGTCGGCTCGACCGAGGAAGGACCACTCTCTCACAGAATACCAGCGTCAAATAGTAGCTTAATGCTGCTGTGTTTTGTATGGTGAGTGTAGAGAACCGGAGACCCTTTTTACTGGAAACGAGGCATTCCATCTTAGTCCTCACGGGTGACAACGCATCTGCATTTTGATTCGTAATCGAGGATAGATGTGGATGTCTATACGCCACACCAGCAACCACTTACCATTAGGTGGATTGTGTCTCGTTTGTCACCCTATACCATATATAAAAAAACCTACCTGTACCTTTTTATACCTTCAACTTGTTCTGACACAAGCCATCCAAGTATCGTATTTTGAATAATTATTGGCTGATTTCTACACTTTTGGAGTTCTTTAGTTATGTTCTCAAATACCTCTACACGCAAAAGTAAATCAATTGGATCTGACCTAATTAGTTAAGGAGCTGCTTGTTGCAATAAAGTCCAGTTGAGTGATGTGGTATATGAACGTGGTTATGAAGTGATTTTATTAAGAATAAATGCTGTAAAAATTAATTATTTGATCCAATTAAGTTACCTGTAAGTGTCCTTCGATCAAAATTATATAAAGTTGACGCCTTCTCTGTGTTTGTATATTATGTAGTCATGAATTGACGCACCAAATCACACGAGTTTTAACCTTTTGGTGGAAAAATAAGATTATTACTGGTATCCCAATCTATATGAGCTCCTACTGGCAACACTATACACCTCATGTCATTGTGAATTTATATCCACTAAAATTAGGAAAATATAATTAAAATGCAAGCAAGCACTAAGGGTGGGTAATAATATACAACACAAATTGTACACAGAGGAGGCATCAACTTCATATAATTTTGATCGAAGGAAACTTACACATAAGTTACATTGATCAAATAATTATATTCTTTGACGCCTCCTCTGTGTTTGTATACTGTATAGATGTTTAAAGATTTTATTGCTTCATTTCAATTATTTACTGGCATAAGTTATCATAATTAACAATTTACAATAAAACAAATTAGTTCCCCTTATGAATTATTATTTATTTATTTTATACAATTTAAACGCGAACGCTAATATTAATATTAATTAATAATATCCTATTATAAAAATGGAATATAGAAATTTTGTACAATCGACTTCAATATATATAAAATGAGAACATCGTTAATGTATTCAAAGTCAATTAAATACGCATTATTTGGGATAACTAAAAAACTACTGGTTAGATCTTGATCAAATTTATATGGGATCACACAAGAAGCACCAGCTTTAAAACAAAAAAGAATCATCAAAATCAGTTACATAGAGAAAAGTTATGAGGTAATACATTTTAAAAAACATACAGTCGAATTTTTGAAATCAATTAAAATACAAATATTTTTTCTATAGAATTTTATAATTAGCAGACTGAATATATTTTTTTGTTAATGAAATTCAGCTATGTAAACCAAATTGTGTTAGACTTATGCTTTGATCGTATTCTAGGTTTTTTTCCATCCTATAAACATTAGAAAAGAACCGTTTTAACTTTAACGTTAACTTCACAATATGAACCCAATAACCCAAATCATAATAGGAAAAGCAATAAGTAAATTTCTTACTTTTACGGTAGACCTAATACGATTTTAGACAATAGACATATTGTATATACAGACAAGGGCTTAATGATTATTTTTATGTTTATGTATTATATCAATATCTCCCTGACAGCACTGCCACAGCAAGGTAAGTTTAGATCAAAGGAGATGTTACATAATAGCTGTTGACCAGGGTAAAGAATTTTAATAAGTCGTTTTTTTCTTTTTACCAAGGTATAGTATCAGGTTTATAAGACTAGAAGGTTATTCCTTCTTCTGTATTCCGTATTTTTAAAATTGTGGAGAATAATGCCTAAAACTTATGGTTGACCCATAAATTTTACGCATTTATATTTTTTCCAATAGCAAATACATCAACTTTAATTTGTCTATTAGCTTTGGTTAAAAACTTAGAGACAATTTTCCTATAGGTTTAGGAATTCGATTCCCATTTTATTTCCTCATAAATTTTTATGGATTCTTTGCATTTTAGCTATGGGGATTATAACAAAACGCTATAATCCGAAGTAAAAATGAAATTAGTACCCGCCTATTATTAAAAGAAATGATGGCGCTTTTAATTATATTAAAATATTTTCAATATGTTTTGTCTTTCTTAAGAACGATGTAGGTTTTTGGAATCTGAATATGATTTTTCAGTATTAATTTATATTCAAAATTATTCCTTTTATTCAGGAGAAATTACACAATAAATTCAAAATGTTTTGTATACATTTACCTAAGAGATAGCTGGACAAACAAATATTAATTAATATGTTTATTAAATTAGCAAATGTTCTATATCATTGTAGTGAATTGTAATTAAATAATAGACTTTTCATTCATGCTGAATATTTGTGTTCGGGAATGAAAATGCTATAATTTTATAAGTTAAGACCAAGTAATTTAAATTTATTTTTAATGTATTGATTTTTCTTATTTCGAATTAACTTTATATTCCAATTAACAGCAATTCTAGAACTTTCCACTTTTTTATTTCCTGAATATCATCATCTATGTACATATCATATAATGGTATTTACCAATAAGTATAAACAAAATTAAGACTAGTCTTGTTTTAATTTATTTTACAGCTGTATGAAATACAATATTTTCTGACATACTAAACTCAATATATTGGTGAGCACTTGCTTGACTCACACTCTAATTAACTGGTATCAACCTATTATGAGACAGCTTTTTTTGTGTAAATAATATTTTAGACCATTTCAAATAATATAAGGTCAGGTGAACTTGCTTACCTCTTTACCTCTATTCTTTCTTCCTCGATGGTTGGGCTTAGTGTCTGCCACATATTACTTAATGATATCTCCTCTGCTGGTTTAGAGCAACTGCTGGAGGCTATTGCATGCCTAGTGAGTTGTTACTCAGGTCCCAATAGTTTAAAGGTTTCTGTATGTTTGTTTTAGATAATAGGATACTTTGATCTTTTTAAGACAAAATTCTATAGGTACCAAATAAGAAGTCACAAATATACATATTGGGTTTCCTTAAGAACCTTCTTTATAATCATCGGTTAACTCTGATAGAAATAATGCTGTTGTCAGAGGAGCTTCTAAATTTTATAAGCCACATAACTGACTAATGCAGTCATTTATAGCATTGTTTTCTTTATCAATATTCTTGATAAGACCTATACATACTATGTTGAAATCTGAAAGCTTAGGGCTCATTTTTCACATAATCTTCTATTTCTAGTTTGGCACTTGTTAAAAAATGGTTTACATTTAGAGAATTTGTAAAGCAATTTTTCCATTTATAGAAGATTGACTGATAAGTTTTTTGCGTTGAGATTGCTGTGTGAAACAGAATCTTTATCTTCTCATCATTTGAGCAAATAATGTATCTTCTCTTTTGTCCAGAAAGTAATATCAGTTGTGAGCCTGGCCTCGAGTACCCGCCAGTACCGCGAGTAGAATAACAATTGCATACATTTTTGTGGTAAAAATTACATACGAATATTGATGTGAAATAGAATTCAATGCCTCATGTACTCCCTCGAGGCACCGAAAGGTTTTTAATACACTGTGAGCGATAATATTATATATATTTTGATAGTAAATATGAACGTATGACTATTCATATAAAATAGACCCCAATGCCTTGTGTATATATATATATATATATATATATATATATATATATATATATATATATATATATATATAGATATTTTTTTGATTGTAAGTATGAACATATGAATATTCATATAAAATAGAACTCAATGCCTTGTGTACCCCCTGGTGGGACCACAAGGAAGATATGTAATTGCACATACTCATTTAGTCTCATACACAGATTTTATATTGCGTTTTTATTACGCTGTAAACAATGATAGTAGGTCCGTCAATTCACAACTACAAGTTATAAAAACACAGAGAACAGAAGAGGTGTCAACAAATATAATTGAAAAGAGGATTTGCATTTTGAATTTTACGATAAACTTGGTTGTACCTTGGAATCAACACTGGATATGTTGCTGAATACTGTATTTCGCTTCAAGCCTAATATTTGACACGATGACTCTGTGATCAGTGAAGTATGTAACTCTTGGTCTATCAGAGCTCGGAGTATACCTTACCTATTGTTCGTATATCCACTAACGCAGGGGCCAGGAGTACTACAGAACCCTTACTTTATTTAAAAAAAAACACGAGTGAGCAGCGTTCAGGAGATAACGACACATCTTCTTACCTTATAACTTGAAAACAAGAGTGTATCATCACCACTATATGGTGCCAGAGATGACATAATATGGATCTCAGATGTGGTCCTTAACTGCTGTCCGTATGAAGAAGCTCAAGGTTATGTTTGGAGTTTTTTGTGTAATAGACTTCATAATGAAGATATCCACAATAGAACTAGAGTGACTGACATGTTTCAATGGATCAGTAAGCTGAGGTGGCAATGGCTCGGCCACATAGCTCAAAGAACAAAAAACTAATAAGAAAGATTTTTATCAAATAGCAGCCTTGTACCGGCCAGAAAGGCTTAGGGCCTCCCCCCATTACATGAAGTGACTAGTAATAGTAAGAGATACAGGAAGCCAATGTATGTACATGGTGGTACCCAGTAGGTCGCCCAGGACCGTTTTTTGTGGTATTTCTTGAACAAGTTTGTAGCCGTAGTTGCTCAGATGGTTAGCGCTCGCTGTTAATTTCACAATACGCGAGCGAACCGGGTTCGATCCTCGCCGACACCAATGAAATTGTTAATTGCAATTTTGGCATAAGGACTGTATCGTCGGTAAATCGAAGGTGACTAATGTACGCGCCATTGTCGTTGATACCGTATACTGTCCAGTCCAATAGGTTGAAAACGTCGTTCAATGTAGCGGTGAAGAGTTACGGGGATATAACGTCACCCTGTCTTATACCTCTCTGCAGTTATATTGGCTTCGTACTCTGGTTTCCTGGGCCATATGGTGTTAACGTATACTGTCATCTTATTGAAATTACTTTAAAAAAAATAAAAAATAAAAAATAAAAAAATATAATCAAGTGAAGGTACTAAACTATTAAGAAAAAAATTAGCAACCTCTACGTTTATACCGCTGCCCTGGTACTTTCTGGCTGATTTACCACGTGCTCGGCGGTGAAGGAAAACATAGTGAGGAAACCTGCGTGTCTGAGAAATAAAAAAAAATATATTGAAATAATACTAGTTTTAACGGAATTTATAGCGTATATTTAACTTTTTTACCCGACGTTTCGAGAGCTTTACAGCACCCATGGTCACACACACAACCACTGACAAACAGAGATCATAGATTAATCGCGTTCTATAATCTGTCAAAACAAACACTGGATGATGCAACAATAAAGGTTTTATCCAAAGGACTAAACTATGCTATAACTCCTAGCAGATTACCGTACGAAGAAATTATCTGTAGTGTCGAGGACTGTTTATTTAAAAACAATATGCGGAAAGAAGATTTGGAGGCGATACGTCAAGACATTTCGTCTATGTTACGTCGATGTTCAGTGCCTAAACCGAATCTTCCCAGAGACGAATTTATAGCGTTAAAGAACCTACGCAATAAACCAGAACTTACGATTCTCCGCGCAGATAAGGGAAACGCCACGGTGGTCATGGATACGTCAGATTATAATTCTAAAATACAAGAACTTTTGTCGGATGTAAGTACTTATAAAAAGGTTAAAAACGACCCAACAAATAGCACACTAAAAACAACTAGTGACCTCATAAAGAAACACTCCGAAAAATTAAATCTGGACGTAAAATGGATAATACCTACGTGCGCCAAATCACCAAAGTTGTATGGGTTACCAAAAATACACAAGCCCAATGCTCCATTACGCCCCATAGTGAGCCAAATCGATTCACCAACTTACAGATTGGCTCAACACTTAGCGAAAATACTCTCACCGCTCAGGGGACATACCAGAGCACACATAAAGGATTCCTACCATTTTGTCAGCGAGATTAAAGACCTACGTCTGGCAGACAATGAAACTATGGTCAGTTTTGATGTGCAGTCATTGTTTACATGCTTACCTGTGGAAGACTGCATCTCAATTGTAACTAGAAGGCTGGAAGAAAACAACATGCCCGCAGAATATGCAGTATTACTCAGACACTGCCTTACATCTGGCTACCTATTGTGGAAGGAGGAGTTCTACAAGCAAGTAGATGGTGTGGCGATGGGCTCACCTGTATCTCCCATTGTCGCCGACATATTCATGGAAGACTTTGAGGAGAAAGCCCTGCTTACTTCTCCCATAAATCCAAGATTCTACAAGCGGTACGTAGACGACACTTTCACAATTCTACCTTTAGATAAAGTAACTGCATTTTTAGACCATCTTAACTCTATAAATTATAAAATTCAGTTCACAATGGAGTTAGAGGCAAACAATTCCTTAGCTTTTCTAGATGTGTTAGTAATTCGGAATCCTGATAACACCTTGAGCCATACTGTGTATAGAAAAAAGACCCATACAGATAGATATTTAAACGGTGATTCTCACCACCATCCTTCACAGTTAGCTACCGTGGGTAAATCTTTGTTTCAGAGAGCACGAGGGATCTGTGACAGTAAACACCTGGCTGCCGAGCTCCAACATGTCAAGCAAGTTTTGCATGACAACAAGCTTCGGGTCCCACGCCTACGTCACAGAGAACGAGTGAAGCCGGCCACAGTCGAGCGTGTACCTGCTGTACTGCCATATGTTAGAGGAGTCACTGACAAGATTGGCTACATATTGAAGCGCGCTTCCATCAAAACATACTTCAAGCCGCCGAAGAAGATTGGTCAGTTTTTACCATCAGTCAAGTGTAACGTCCCTCTGCAAGATGCAGGAGTGTACAAGCTTGATTGTGAATGTGGTCTCTCCTACATAGGACAAACTAAAAGATCAATTAAAACCCACGTCAAAGAACATATAGCTGATGTGAAGAATCGACGCTCCGGGAAGTCTGCAGTCTGTGAACATGTACAAGATCGCCCCCGTCACTACATCAGATTTGATAGACCACAAATCCTCGCTAAAGAACACCGATTCCTTCCAAGGATGATTCGCGAGGCTATTGAAATCAAAAAACATCCTAATTTCAATAGAGAAGATGGCTGGGTGCTACCATCTGCTTGGGATCCTATAATAAATAAAATTAAATCCCAACCCAAGCATACAACTGCAAGACTCCATGATACCATAAGCTCATACTGTGTAGATCGGAACAAAAGTTAAAATTTTAATCCATGGTAACCGCGGTTAACTATGACAGCTGGACGTTGAACATCTCAGTCCTTCCCGTGACCATGGGTGCTCTCGAAACGTCGGGTAAAAAAGTTAAATATACGCGATAAATTCCGTTAAAACTAGTATTATTTCAATGTGTAGTGTTCGCATAAATATAAGAAATCATTATAAAAAAAATATATTTCGAAAACATGTGAATTTTGCCAACACACATTGGGGCAGCGCGTTGGACTATTCCTTGCCCTAAAACCCTCGCAGAAATGAGAGGAGGCCTGTGCCCAGCAGTGGGACTTATATAGGCTGTAATTTTACTTTACTTTTGAACAAGTCCTGTGTTCAGCAGTGGACTTGTGATGGACTGTAATGGTGATGGTGATGAAGTAACCTAAATCTGTGCTTTTTAATATCCTATTGTGTTTCATATTGACAATTGTTTTGGTTTTTCTGAATCGATCAAATATTCAAATAAAAACAATTAAATGTCTTAATAATTTAACTTTAAAATAAGTTGTCTCGATCTTTTGATAATAAAATGAGTTCTAAAGCAGACTTACTTATTGGCGTAGAGTTTATTTACGATTGACTTTTTTTAGTAAAATTATATTCTGTCCAATGAAGCGAAATCGTTTAATGGATTTGATATTTCTATTTATTACTTTAGCCAAGTTGGATATCTTCTTATCTTAAGAGATTTTTCTTTAATCATGTCAATTTTGTTTCATTGTAAATACCCTTGCCCTCAACGTAATTTGCTTAAAATTAGTACGTATATATTACAATTTAAATGACATATACAAAAGAAAATGAATATATGTTAATGAATCACGAAATGGACCGACCTCAATGACTGATCATCAGTCCGGCCCTACAGGACACTATAATATCCAGCCCATATCTCCAGGCTTCTCGGATGATTGAGCTATCCAGCAGGGCTGTCTTTCAAGATGGAAATATATTTAACGGTTCACATTGCGTGTGCGGTGAAAAACGGCAGTATAAAACTAGTTGTTCAAAAAATCGAAAATACCTATCAGTTGCATATTTGTAAATATGTTTTATTGTAATCCCTATATAGTAGTTGAGTTAGGTTAAAAACAATAATATATTTTATACCACTTAAACTTGCAGTAGTCGCGCCTTGTAAAAAATACGTAAATGATCGCGTGGATTATATATGTAGTCCAATATAAAATACGAAGAAAGCTTTAATTTTTCTTTCAAATTTTAATTTCAATTATGAAATAGTGTAACATTTAGTCAACGGTTAATCATATTTAATAAACGAAATCCAATTACGCGTCCTTTTTAAACAAATCATAATATTTCAAAAAACTTTCACATATTAATATATGAAAATATCACATTAATTTCAAAGTTACATTAAATCATAAATAAGTTTACATATTTATTTCTAATCATTTGGTTTCAGAAATATCTAACTTCGAGATTATTTTACGGTGGGTTACTATTGTAATCCACGCGACCATTGTAGGGTTAGAAGAAGCCTTAAAAGTGGTTCGATAGCTGAAAGAAACTAACATCGTGAAAATATGGTTGAAATTGAACCTATGCACTTTAACATTTTCTTTGGTGTTTTCTTCCCGCATAATGGAGGAGTCGTCAATATTAACTTACTTCTACGATAATCTTAACGACCTAATTTTCTAAGCATGTCATCTTTGTTTGTTCAATTTGTGTGTATGTAACTTGATAGCTTCGCTTACATTTCAACATGTATTCAAACAAAAAGATATAGTATTAAATTGGTTATTACTCAAAGATGTATTATAAACTGCTTATGTTGAATTCGACAGTTTACTATTTTTTATAAATGTTTTTCTGTTACTCTGCTTATTATCTACTCAACAATTTTTGAATATCAATTGTCTGATTAAATTATTTTATTTTTTAAACGAGATATAAAAAAAATAAGTATTCTATTTAATATTAATTATCGTTGTGACATAATTAGCAATTTTACTTTTTTTGTCGGCTTTTCTGACAACATCAAACGCGATGACTATAACTAATAAATGCATGTTAATCTTAGGTTGTGCCAGCACTAAAAATTGCAATGGTTCTATTGGCCCATATGGGGATTAACTACTACGACAAAGGCTATCTAATCGTCTACGTACACAAAACAAAGTGGCAAATTGTAATCGCTTTTTTATATTTAAACAAATAACTGACTTATCACTAAGTTAATTACTTAATTTTTATACGTGGTAGAGCCATGCTGCATTTATATTAGGAGTATAGTTGTAGCACGAATAGGTCGGCTCGACCGGGGAAGGACCACGCTCTCACAGAACACCGGCGTCAAATAGTAGCTTAATGCTGCTGTGTTTCGTATGTTGAGTGTAGAGAACCGGAGATCCTTTTTACTGGAAACTAGGCATTCCATCTTAGTTCTCACGGGTGACAATGCACCTGTATTTGATACGTAATCGAGGATAGATGTAGATGTCTGTGGCCTACAGTAACCACTTACCATCAGGTGGATTGTGTGCTCGTTTGTCACTCTATCCTATAAAAAATTTAAATAAATGACTAATACCGTGTAGTGACAGTGTAAGAATATGCACCACCCCATATTATCCCGTGCGTGACGTCACAGACAAAAAAGAAACACAAACTAAAATATAGACACAGGCGTCTTTCTAATAACGACTAGAAAATAAAACCCTGTGGTTGTGAAGAGTGGCAACTATGAAAAATATCCTCCTTATGAGGCAATCCATGGGGTGTTCTATGTTCAACAATGAACTTTAGAGACTGTAAAGAATGAACGTACGAGTATAACCGACTTGAAAAACATTTATCCGTTAGTATAATCTAGTGCTATCTTTAGCTGCTTGTAGTTTATTAGCGTCTTGGTGGATTTCTCCAACATGCAATTACCTTAAAACATTTTAATTTGAACATTGTAATTTTTAATCGACTCTTTGAGCATCCTACAGAACCACTATATAAACTGTGAAAAAATCATCAGACGATTTGCATTTAATATTGTAGAGGATGAAGTGGTGCTGCGGTAAATGTTTTAGTTCACGACTATGACAGTCGATAGCAACATGATGATTTATCAGGGACATTTAATATTTGAACTTAACGTTATTAGATTATTTACATTATAGGACGTTAAAAGAAACTCTTTGAAATATATTCACTCACAAGATGAATTCTTTATGTTGTTCGATGTTGTTAGAGTTATTTATTAGAAACGAAGCATAATATTATTAAGCGCTAGTCTAAGCTTAATGTACTACGCATTTTTACTACGCATATTGACTTCACTTCCTTATTTTTATAAAATTGAAGCGATAAACTAACTTACTGTCCACCTAATGGTAAGTGGCTACTGCAGAACATACAGACTTCAAGCTACAGATACATTATCCACTCTGAGGACTAAGATACAATTACTCACAGCCTGTAGATAATATATACTGGCTCTCTACAGCCTTCAAACTGGAACACAGTAATGCATGAACTGCTGCTTGGCACCAGCAGTAGGTAAGAGGATGATAGCTACTCAAACAAATTTGAAAACGAAGGCTGAACAAAGGCCCTACCACCCAGAAGATGTCCTCGGATATGTTTTGGTTTGACAATTGATTTTCTTGACATAAACCAAATAGTATAAAATTCTGACGCAGTTTAGAGATTTAATGCAATTTTCATAAATAGTCTTCAAACATTTTTCAAATGGGGTAACTTCATTATAAATACGTTACGTCACGAACACATACCATGTAGTAGCAAAGTAAAAATATGCACTACTTACCCGAGTCCCGTGGGTGTCGTAAAATGCAATACAGGGATCCAAATCACATTAGGCAGCAGACAGCATCTTCCACATAATAACAAAACAATAAAAATCTGTGGTTCTCGACCCGCCAGCTAATTGTGGCAACTGTGGCATCAGTTGACTTGTGATAAGCTGTAATGGAACCGCTTCAAATTTCGTAAATTGCTTTGGCGAAAACATTACTTTTTTAAAATATAAAATAGTTCCTGGACTATGGTCAAGATAATTATTAGCTTATCCTTATTGTTTATTACTTTAGTGTTTATTTATTAGGCCATAAGTGCGTATTTTTTGAGTAGTAAATTGCACAAACTTTGTCAAAGTTACACTTAAGAATTTTTTGCTTATAAGGTGAAAAAAGAAACTATAATCAGTTCAAATAAATACCGGCCAAGAGCGTGTCGGGCCACGCTCAGTGTAGGGTTCCGTAGTTTCCCGTCCGTCACAATAAGTGTTCCCACTTATGAGTTTAAAGGTGGGTATCCATTATGTTCGCGCTCCAGCAGCGCTCCGCGCTCCTGCAATTGCTCCCGGTAGTGGGTACTGTTGTTTCCATCTAAGTTCAAAATGATTTTCCAAGAAAGTCTTTATAAAGTTCTACTTTTCAGATTTTTTTCATATTTTCTAAAGTTATGGTTCAAAAGTTAGAGGGGATAAAAAAACAATGTGTGTCCCCCACACATTGTTTTTTTATTTTTGGAGCGATTATTTCCGAAATTATTGACATTATCAAAAAATGAATTTAGTAAACCCCTATTACTTTTAAAATACCTTTCCAACAATATATCACACGTTAGGGTTGAAATTAAAAAAAATCACTTTCCACTTTACATATAGGGGGGCTACCCTAATAAAACTTTTTTTCCAGCTTTCCAAATTTCAGCTTTCTAGTGCTAACGGTCACAGAGATTAAGCGAGGACGGACAGACGGACAGATAGACATGGCGAAACTATAAGGGTTCCTAGTTGACTACGGAACCCTAAAAATTGATCTAGAAAAGGCCTACAAGAACATTGTATTCAGATGAAAAGACTAGTACAGTTCATTATAAAAATACTTTGATGTTCACAACACAACTGATGCACTCAAGTGTAGTGTTCCTTATGTGTATTTTATGTACCAATCAAATGCGAGTGTTGCCATAATTAGTGTCTGTATCTTGTAAAAAATCTAATTGAATTTAAATGAAATGAAGTTTTGATTTAGGCTTAATTTACACCTGTTACTATTATAGTGTTACCAACGTTACTAAATGCTTGAATGGATAGTGATGAGGGTTCAAAAATGCTAAGCATTGAGCGCGTAAAGTTTGAAATTAAACGTCAATCATTCATTCCCTTTTTCAGAAGTGATGGATGACGTTTAACTTTTGAAATCGATTTAGTTACAATTGGAAATGTAAATAATGGTTACTGCAGCTTGTTTCATGAAACCCATAAGTGATTAAAGTAGAGTTTATTGACTCCGTAGAATATAGTTTTAATTGACTTGTTTAACGAAACAAAAATCTTGATTTTTAATAAAACTTTAACTATATTCGTTACAGGCTTTAAAATTATTAGAATTGACAAATTTTCATCTAATATAGGTGAAGATCAATATAGGTGAAGATTGTAAGAAAGACGGTATTTTAAGTAACAAGTTTTTATACTGGGTTTTTATAAAGTAATACATTATAATTTTTGACACCATTAACTACTCACTAATCATTTAAATCTTTACAACAAGTTTTTAAACATTTTGTGTAATTCGTTGATCACGGTTAATATTTCAATAACTTTACTGTGAATTTAAGCTTACATGAAACGTAAGGCAATTATTAAGCTTACATGAAACGTAAACCATACTCTGAGATTTGTTGACTCCATAGAACATAGTTTTCAAATGACTTGTTTAAAGTAAAGTAAAGTAAAGTTACAGCCTATATACGTCCCACTGCTGGGCTCAGGCTTCCCCTCATTTCTGAGAGGGTTTAGGGCAAGGAAGTGTCCGCCGCGCTGCCCAAATGCGTGTTGACGAACTTCACATGTCTTCGAAATATTTTTTTTTCATATTCCTTAGACATGCAGGTTTCCTCACGATGTTTTCCTTCACCGCCGAGCACGTGGTAAATCAGCACTTAAAGTTGCAATTAACAATTTCATTGGTGCCGGCGGGGATCGAACCCGGGTTACTCGCGTTCTATTATATTTACAGCGAGTGTTAACCACTAAGCTACCACGGCTCTTTATCTTTCTCTTAATGACTTGTTTAAAAAAACAAAAATCTTTTTTTTAATGAAATTTTACCTTTAATCGTTACAGGCTTTAAACTTATTAGACTCAACAAATTTTTAATCTTATAAAAGTGTAGATCACATAAAATATCAACTTGATTCTAAACTTAACGGAGAAAGAGTGATCGTAAAAGACAATTATAAAACTTTGATAAAGTTTTATCAGCCTATCCTTTTGTAGAAAATTTAAGGATTATAAGATAAGACAGTATTTAAGTAACAAGTTTTATACTGCGTTCTTATGAAGTATACATTATAATTTTTGGATACCATTAACTACTCATTAATCATTTAAATCTGTAAAATAAGTTTCTAAAGATTTTTGTGTAATTCATTGATGACAGTTAATTTTTCCATAACTTTACTGTGAATTTAAGCTTATAGGTGAAATGTGAAAGGGAAATTAAACATAAATGATAATCTGTGCTTTTTATGTCTCCTCTTGTTTCGGAGAGGGTTTTAGGGCAAAGAAGTAATCAGTCGCATTGCCTTAATGCGTGTTGGCGAATTTCACAAGTCTTCAAATGTTTTTTTTATTTCTCAGACATGCAGGTTTCCTCCGATGGTTTCCTCCACCGACAAGTTCTTGTTAAATCAGTATAATAATTTCATTGGTACCGGTGGAGATCGAACCCGGGTTGATCGCGTACGTAAAATATAAATTTTGCTTGCTATAAAGCAAGCGCTAATCTGACTACTATGTGAGCTACCACTGCTGGTCTTTTACGCTGATGTTTTGATGCATGATGAGTATAGAGGATCGTAAACATTTTCTATCTCTTTGGATGTCCATGTGCAATTTTATCCTTAACCGATAATCAATGAAAGGTGTATGTGTCCGTCTATGGAACATAGAATCCGCTTACTTTAACGTCAATTAGCCAGTGAGCTCATATTTGTATCCTTACCCGTATGTTGTTATTAATTTTAATAGACATAAATATTTAATACATATATTATAAATATCAGTAATTCTTTGTACTGTTTATTATTATTTATTTATTAAATTTATGATATGGTAATTTTTTTATTAATAAAGTATGTATAAAGTAATAATAAAATAACCAATTAATGTAAAATGCATTATGTCTAAAAAATTATACATTATTTCAAATGTAAAGTGCTCCAAATTCCACCTATTAATGAGTATAAAATTTATCCTCGATTAAGTATCAAATATAAAGTACTAATTTTTAATTATAAAGTTATATAAATATTAGTATTAAAAAGTTAATTAGCGATCTATGCACGTGGTTCTTGACCTAGTCAATCTGAACTAATCGGGCGCAGTTGCATAATAACTGAAAGCTCGTAGATCCAACCGTCGTTACGGAAAAAGCTCTTTCAATGGCAGCCCCTTACTGCATCATCCAGTTTAGAGCACGTCTCACTAGACGAGATGAAGTGACGACGATAACGCTTGCAGTCAATCGATGGATTCAGATGGTTCAAGCAGTTTCTTTGTGCTAGTTATTATAGGAAGCCTTTACGTAGCAGTAGAATGAGGACAGTGTAAAAAATGTTAATAGAAATGTAGTAGTTTAAAAATGTTATTAAACAAATTTGTATAAAAAAACGTTGAATAATATTATGGTATACATAAACGAAAATAGTCCCTGGAAATGAGGTGATCACTTCTTACTTGTTTCTAAAATAACGCATATAAATACGGTTATGTGTCTAAAATAACGCATATAAATAATTTTATTTTAGTTATTTTAGAGTTGGGAGGGAGGTAAAACCCCAGTGTGGGATGCTTCTTGCGTGAACACTTTGGCGACTTCTCATCTCAGGGGTACCGCGTTTAGAGTGGCGGCATCAGAGGCAGCTGAACTGAGTAGCGGCGCAAATATGAGTATTTAAGAGAAGACTACATGCATGTGCCATTTGCTGTAAAGACTATCGGTCCGTGGGGTCCAAGTGTGGTGAAGTTTTTACTAAAGAATTATACATTATCTAGGTGAATGATAATGTATATACTTTACGAATCTATGGAATGTATACTTTATGCAGTTGAGGCTTTGTGTTTTAATATGTATTTAAGTGCTTTTAATTTCTGATAAACCCCAATATACTCCTTTATTGTGTTACCATTTTGTAAATCTTTTGTTGACGCTTTCTTGATATTAAATGAAATCGTTTTAGAAGTCGTTAGATTATAACTGTAAGCACGAAAACTTCTCTAGCCTTGCGATTATCCTAGTCTTGTATGTTCAACATCGAGTTCATTTTCTTCAGGTTAGGTTGACCTTTGTGGATATTCTCTGGATCGCAAAAACTCCTACTGAACACATTGCGAAACATCCAACCCATAGAAATGTGGGAAAAATTTATAAAACTTTTACAAATTGATCACATCCTAGACGGCCCACGCCATTACATCAGATTTGATAGACCACGATAAATAACACGCGAAAGAACATCGATTACTGTGAAATAAAAATGGGTATTAAAATTTAAAAAAAAACATCCCAATTTCAACAGAGAAGTTTTGGCAAAATAAGATAACTGTCGAAGCTGAAGACCGAATGTGGCAGCATTGTTTCCGGACACCAGAGATTTTGAGTGAGATTAAGAGGTTTTATGGGCAGCTGCACACATCATTGTCGAAGCCACACGCAAGTGTATTAAAATTAAAAAAAAAAACATCCCAATTTCAACAGAGAAGTTTTGGCAAAATAAGATAACTGTCGAAGCTGAAGACCGAATGTGGCAGCATTGTTTCCGGACACCAGAGATTTTGAGTGAGATTAAGAGGTTTTATGGGCAGCTGTACACATCATTGTCGAAGCCACACGCAAGTGTAAGTAACGATCTGAGAGCAAGTCTTATCCGATACTATTCCCGTGATATCCCGGACGTCAGTCTGAGCAAGATTACAATGGCTCTCCAACACCTTCAAAACGGCAAATCCCTGGGCGAGGATGGAATTACGGCGGAGTTTTCTAAAACAGGTGGAAAACCGGTACTTAAAGTCCTTCAGAGGGTCTTTAATTCCGTCCTCCATGGTGGCACTACTTTGGAGGCTTGGAGCAGAAATGCGGTGGTCTTCTTCTTCAAGAAAGGCGACAACGCTCTCTTGAATAATTACAGGCTGATTTTCCTTCTCAGCTGAGTCTACGTGCTGTTTTCGAGAGTCATCACGAATCGTCTCGCACGCAAACTCGAAGACTTCCAGCCTCCCAAACTAGCCGATTTCTGAAAACGCTTTAGCACACTGACCTCTAAGTGCTGAAGTGTTTATTTAGTAGGGTTAAGATGGCTATCCGGGTACAGAACCAGAGTGCGAAACCTATCCAATATCAGAGAGATGCTAGATAAAGTGACGTTATATCCCCAAAAAATTCAGCGCTGCATTTGAAGACTTATTTCAGCTACTGGACTGTGTGGCTGGTGACTGGATGTGGTGTTGATATCAGTGGCGAATACATCACATTCGATTTACCGATGATATAGTCTTTATGATAGAATCGCTGGTGGACCGAAGCACTATGCTCAATGACCTCAATAGTGCCTCCCAACGGATAGGTCTTAGGATGAACACGGACAAAACAAAAGTCATGAGTAACGTCCATGTCACACCTATGCAATTAGTTGTTGGGAGCACTAAGCTCAAAGTCATTGACGTACCACTATAGTACACTAGAACCAGATTGACCGACATAGCCGAACGGGTTAAGTAAGTTGAAATGGCAATAGGCCGGCCATATAGCTCGAAGAACCGACAACCCATGAGGAGAAAGATTCTCGAGAGGCAGCCCCGTTCCCGTAGGTTAAGTGTAGGGCAACCCCCAATAGATGGATTGACGACCTAGTAAGTCATGTACGAAGTCGTTGGATGCAGGTGGCTCAGGACCGTCCTTCGTGGTATTCCTTGACTTATGAAGAGCTGTTATGATAATAAATAAATAAATAAATAAATCATTTTTTTTATTTTTCTCTTCACAAAGGTATATAATTTCACATTATTTCGCAAATAATACGATTGTAGATAATTTTGACCTTTGTGAGAGACTGGTGTCCATACTAGGGTAATCCCTGTGTTATAGATCACCAGGCCCTCACCCTAACGGATAGTACGTATTACATTTTCAAAAATACTACAAGAGAAATACAAAATAGGAAATATTTCAACAAGGAAAGATTCTATATGTTTTTCTAAAGTTATTTCTATGTGTATAATAGTGTGAATGTGTGTGTGTGTGTGTGTGTGTGTGTGTGTGTGTGTGTGTGTGTGTGTGTGTGTGCATGTGTGTGTGTGTGTATGTGTGTGTGTGTGTGTCTGTGTGTGTGTGTGTGTCTGTGTGTGCGTGTGTGTGTGTGTGTGTGTACACTCATTTGTGTAGGGTTATGTGTTTTTAGGATAATACTCTCAGTAAATTTTCAGCAGCCATATAATCGATAGTTAGCAACCACTTTTGTAATTTTTTTTTACATGCATGTTTTGGTAGAGAGTAAATTGACAAAAGTTTATTTAATTTATTATAAAGGTAACCTCCCAGGAAGCAAAAATGCTTATGCGAAAATTTTGTCTTTAGAAGCTTACTGGGACAAACTACATATTTCCTTCTTTTGTCATTATTATAGGAGGACTCATACTGTATAAGAGAATGTTGTAGCAGCGTAGTGTGCAATATAAACAGTTTACGAACAGATAAGACATTACAATGTTGATAAAGGTCAGTTGTAGGACAACGGAATGGAAGAGAATTGCTAACTTTTAATAGTGCCCTCTGAGCCCTTTCTAGTTGCAATATGGTCGTTTTAGGTGCTCCTCCCCAGATGGTAATGCAATATGTCAACAATGACTGGCATAGTGCAAAATAAACCATTTTTCTTACATTAAAATCTGCAACACGACGCAGATTTTTAAAAATATAAATTAACTTACGTATCCTTGTACTTAAGAGGCCAATATGAAGGTGAAAGCTTAGGGTGTTATCTATCATTACGCCAAGATATTTTATGCAATTAGTTCTAGACAGGGTAGAACAGGAGCAAGGGCTTTCAATTTGGGAGCAGCAGTGAGCTGTAATGTGAAAGTATTCTAACTCAGATACATTGATGTTTTGGGTAGTAAATGCTATGTATTTAGTTTTATCGACATTTAATGTAAGTTTATATTCTTTTAGCCATTTAGTTATTAAATCGAACCCATTTTGTGCGAATTTAAATACCTCAGACCATGTATCTGCCTGGAAAAGAAGAGCCGTGTCATCCGCAAAGGCAATGATCCTCCCATTGTGAATTTTTAGATTACATAGTGTATTAATATATGTAAGAAATAGCATGGGACCAAGCACACTACCCTGTGGTACACCATATGATATGGGAAGGTCATCACTGTAGCAACCACCAATCCTTACCCTCTGATATCGATCCGTTAAGTAGTCAGAAAAAAGTTTCAGCTGTGTATTTCTTATTCCAAGATCTTCTAGCCTATTCAACAAGAGCGGGACGTAAACTGTATCAAACGCTTTAGCAAGATCAAGGAATATAACAACTACTTTCTTTTTACGGTCAAGGTTTGTAACAATGAAATCTGTTAGTTCATGAACTGCATCCTGAGTTGAACGTTTTGGCCGAAAACCATATTGGCAATGTGATAACAGATCATGTTTCTCTAAGTAATTAGTCAAACGCTTGTTGATCACTTTTTCAAGAATTTTTGACATAGTGGGAAGAATGGAAATGGGTCTATAGTTATTGACACAGCCCACATCACCGCTCTTGTAAATAGGGTGAATTTCAGCTAGTTTGAAACACTTCGGGAATTTACCAGTTTTAAGGGAAAGGTTACATATATATGTAATGGGAGGAACTAGTAAATGTCTATACCTTTTTAGAAATAAAGTAGAAATAGTATCTCTACCTACGCTACAATCAGATTTCATATTTAAAATAATTGTCTCTATTTCATGTTCGTCCATGATGATGATGATGGACATAACGAGACATGCATTCGCATCACAAAACTTGAAAGTCTGAATAACTACCAACTTGCTAAAACAGTGGAATCATTTGTTGCATCATTTTTATATTTCAATTAAAACAGATTTTTGGTTTCTTTTACATTTGAGAAACTAAGAGATCAATTAAATCCCGAGTATCACACATATAAGATGCTAGATTAGCTAGCTAAGATTCGACGTGCCATGAAATCTGCATTTTGTGTACTCGTATAGGATGGCCCCCGCCATTACATCAGATTTGATAGACCACAAATCCTTGCAAATTATACTTATTTCTACCAAAGCTGATTGGCGAGGCCATTGAAATAAAAAAATCATCCAGCTTGGAACCTTATAATTAATAAAATTAAACCCAAGTAGTAGTACAAGTAGGTAGTAAGACAAGTAGATTCAAGATACTAAAAAATCTTTCTACCAAAAACTAACCAAAACTTAATTATTTAAAATTGAGGGTATATGTGCTTAACTATGACATTGGGACGACGAACACAGAGTCCCCCGTGATCATGGGTGCTATAAAGTACTCGAAACATCGGTAATAAAAATAAGATAATATACGCAAATCCGTAAAACCTAGTCTTCATTTTGTAGTGTCCGCGTAAACATAACTTACCTCTCCTCTCCATATTCTTTTTGAACAACGGCAGTATTTACTTCATTTACACACATTATTTTATTATTTTAATGAGTATTGGCGCACAGTAAAAAATACATCAATTGATAAAGAACCGAAAGTATATGTTTTTCTTTTTAAACTTACAGTTCTTAGAAGACTAGTGTCCAATTAGATCAATGTATTGTGAGTTTTTAACTCACACCGCTAAGCCACATGGAATGAATTGCAGCAATTTTAAGAAATGGGGGCATTGACTTTTTTTAAGGATCCTTGTGTGTTGCGCAGAGTGTATTATTTATTTATTTATTTATTTATTTCTACCTCTGTCTTTACAGGCATTCCTAATACGACAGTGTAGGCACATAAAACTATCTAATTTAATAAGTACAGAACACAACTTATCAATTATTATAACACAATACATATAATGTTACTTTTGTGAATTTACCCAATGAACAGCAGAATAAATCTATACCCTGTGCTACTTTATTTAGAGTGTGCAGCACTCGGGTTAGTGGGACCTCCTTTAGAAGGTTGGTGCGTGCGCGCGGTACCGCGAACAGCGGCGGCCGCTTCCGGCGCCACACGTACCTGTCCGGCACACACAACTTAGCCGTTCGCAATATCGCCTCGTTATACACTTTTCCACGCAGCAATTTAAACATATATGTTGCCAAACTTAACTCCCTCCTAACCTCCAGTTTGTTATACCCCACCATGCCTAGAACAAATAATGTTGGGTACATTAATGGGTAGAACGGATACACTCCATATAATTTTAAATAAAGAAATCGAATAAATTTATCTTGTATCCGTTCCACCATCAATTTGTACTTAGCTTCGTGCGGGCTCCATATAAAGCCATTACACTCTAGGTGACTTTTCGCTAGTGCTTCATACAAGGCTAGGAGCGCACCGAGATTTGTGAATTCCCGCGACAGACGCAACACAAATCCCAAATTTCTATACGCCTTCTTGCAAATCTTATGAATGTGGTCCCTAAAACTAAGTTTTGAAGTAAAGTGAACACCAAGGTCTTTTACCTCTGTTACCCGCTGCAAGACTACTCCGTCTAAATTATATTTGTATGTATGAGGCTGGCGTGAATATGTGAACGACATGACTGAGCATTTGGAAGTGTTAAAAAATAACTTATTCCTATGACTCCATTGTACTACTCTGTCAATGTCTGCCTGTAGTTTGCCACAGTCAGCTGAGTCCTTAACTATTGACACCAATTTTAGGTCATCCGCAAATAGAAGACATGTTGATTGCCATACAACATCGGGTAAATCATTAATCATTAGGACAAATTTCAGGGGGCCTAAATTACTACCTTGACTCACTCCTGACCTGGTAAGGTATGGTTCTGACAGTTGATCAGCCCAGTCTACAAATTGGCTCCTATTTCTTATGTAACTGGCGAAAAATGACAATGTTTTCGGCGTACAACCCGCCTGCGCCAGTTTCATGAGTAAGATATCATTTTCGACCGTGTCAAACGCCTTACGGAAGTCAAGGTATGCGACGTCCACCTGTGCTCCCGAATCCACTGCTGGTACCACTTCTGACATCAGATGAAGCAGATTACTGCCGGTGCTACGCGCCGGGCGAAATCCATGTTACGCGTCCGAAAGTTGAGCGCTTACCTGCGTATATAGTGAGTGATGTAATGCTGACTCAAAAAACTTTGCCGGCGTACATAGAACCGCCACCGGTCTATAATCCGAAACTTTTCTACCACCACTGCCTTTGGGTACTGGCACCACCCTAGTTAACTTTCATATATTAGGAAAAACTGCACTGTTGATACAGATATTAAATATATGGAGTAACGGGGCCTCGAATGCCTCACGACAATCTCTAACAATATACGGAGGTATACCATCTGGACCTGTGGAGCGTTTGGGCTTAAGTTTGGTCAACGCGCGGCGCACGTTGGCAAGGCTCAGCTCGTTGAGGTGCACACGATGCGCGTAACCGCCACCCGGCGCGCAAGCCGCGCTTGCCACTGCCGCCACGTCTAACACGGCAAATATGCCGCTAATTCATTTGCACATTCGCTCTCTGATAAGAAACGCCCATCCTTAATTAATTTATTTTTATTGATACCACCTCGTTTATTTTTCACGAAAGTCCAAATCCCCTTTGGATCTTTCACAAAACTATTCTGCACTCGCTTCTGGTAAGTACTATGAGCTTCATTAATTGCTTTTTTAACTGGCGCTCTACATTGCGAAAAAGCATGATAGTCATGTTTTGACCCACTGGCCTTATATTTTTTATGTAACTTGTATTTAAGTTGTATTTCGCGAATGACCTCAATCGAATACCATTGTGGGGTAGCTATACCTACTATTTGCTAACCTATGCTTTTAACAGGAACACAGTTATTAGATATGTTATTTATAGTACGATAGAAATAGTCTAGAGCAACCTCTAAATCAAAAATGGCGTATAGTTCACTCCAATCAATCACAGAAATACTACTGTATAACAAACTGAAGTCTGCCTTAGAAAAGTTCCACTGTTTCTCGTCACCTGAGCATTTGTTGTCCGTTTTAGCGTGTTCTTCAAAATCCGTCGCTGACAGGCAGACCATCAATGGTGGATGACAATCATCTAACGTTTGTAAACCCTCAGTCTCACTCACTGATATCACACACACCGTATAATACTAAGTCGAACTGTCTGCCCATGAAATTCTCAACACTACTGCCCTGGATGAATTCACAGAAGGACATAAAATACTCAAAATAATTACAAACATCTTGATTGGCTGAATATAGATTAAAATCTCCTAAAACTAAAACATTATTTTTGTACTTTACACATATATCCTCTATGACGCTTAACATAATCGTATATTCCTCAAAATTAGTCTGGGGTGGAATGTACACTACACAACATGTAAATAAGAATCTGTTTCTCAAGTGTATTGCAGCACAGGTTAATTCAAACGCATGATCATCCACGTTAACATTATCCGGTGTAGGCACGTTGCGCAGCTCAAACCGCGGTAATGCCACTAAACACGTTCCTCCCTGCTTACGGCCGTCTGTTCGATCGCAGCGTAGTTTACTGTGCAATTATTATTACCGCAAATTGAATACAAATGTGCACACACCTGTTCAACAGTGGTACCCTCCTGCACGTAGTAGAGATGTAGGTACCTCCACCGCTCAGATGCACGAAGCTCAGTTTTTCCAGGTGCAGCCGTTCCACGGAGCACTCCCAGCCGTGATACTCGTCCAGGTTTCCGTTGCACCTGTATCCACTCCTCCTGGTTTTCCTGTTCAACTGTATCTGTGGTCTCTACGGTTGCATCAAGATGTATATTTATATTCATGCGTCCAACACAAAAGCAAAGGTCGGAAGAGGTGGTGGCGAAGAAGATGTAGTTGTTTTAACTTTAGAAGATGTATAAAGCTTACCAGCATCTTCCTTTTTTTCTGCTGTATGCCTTTTAGGATTTTTTACCTTTGTCTTCCCAACATCTAGGTTTAAGGGGGGATTGGGGGATTTTTGCACCGCTACTGTACTGCCCTGCGTGCACCGTTACGTTGATCTACTATTTGGATATTTTTTTCCAGTGAATCAATTTTACATTTAA
Source organism: Parnassius smintheus behrii (assembly GCA_036936625.1). NCBI lineage: Eukaryota > Metazoa > Arthropoda > Insecta > Lepidoptera > Papilionidae > Parnassius > Parnassius smintheus. The sequence continues at coordinate 21,431,501 of JAUPFT010000011.1, forward strand.
GATGGTTTATTTTATCAAATACTATTGTCTTGAATTCATTAAATTGCTCAGTTAGTAACATGCAAATTTTCGTAGTTAAGCGTGATTCGAATTCGTCCTGAATTTGTTTAATTTCCTGCACTACAGGGGCCATATTATGTGGGCACTGGTCGGGCTTTATAACCCTTGGTGCCTGGCTTGGTCTATTACGGAAGGTGACATTATCGGAGCCATACATTGATACATCTAAGCATTCATTAATTACACTCACATCATGGCTTAGCTGTTGACGCACCGGTGTATGGGTATTATCGTTTTTGGGAACTTTGCTTCGACATTCAAAACACATCCATGTCTTCTTAAATTCAGTCGTCAGCGTAGTAAACACCTCTGTAGCAAAATTGGCACATAAATTATGATAATATTGCTTGCACTTAGTGCATCTCATAAATGCGCCGTCTTCCTTAATTACGCCGCGGCATCCCGCGCAGCTCATCTCGCGTGACGTCACCTCAGACGCCACACACCGCTCGAAACACTCGTCAATCTTCGACAGCAGCCGACCGTAAGCGAAAACTGTGACTTACAAGAATAAGCGCACTGCGGGTTGTCTTAGGTCAGGTTCTTAACGTTCAAATTATAAATTTTTAAAATGTATTTGATTATATCTTTGATGTTTCAACACGAAACGAAAAACAGATTTCACCACTAGATAGCACAGTTATCAGGTTTCAACAATATTATAAACACGACACCTCAGATATACTTTATAACACACTTGGCAATTTTTTTTGCGGAGACATTCTTTACAGTTGTTTACCGTACCCGTCTCGTGTTTATATAAATTGTAAATATATTATTTTAATTAAAATATTTAATTAAAATTTAAGATAGCTGTCACCTTATAATATTATGTTATAATATTATGTATATATTAATATCAAGTCTATTTCAAAGAATAGGTAACGTATTCCCATATATGCTTTTTTCCATAAGGGATGTATTGTTGAGGTAACAGTATACTAAAAACGAAACTAAAACAGAAAAAAAACACCCATAATTATGTACATATGCGATACGATAAGCACCGTCGCTCCGATAACTATATGGAAGAATTAAAAGAATTTAAAGCAAACGTTAAAAATTATTTCTACATCGATGTCTTTAAATGTAGAGAAACGTGATAGCCTAAGAAGATATAAAATATATAAAAATCAAAATACAGGAAGTGACATACTTCAATTCAGAGATTGAGAAATATGTTGAATATTTATCACATCAACTTGATAGAATAATAAACAAAATGAGTTCTTTGGAAATAAAATGCTCTGAAAATCGGGCTCTCATACAGCACTTATAAGAGAAGATAGAACCTCTGCAACATTCCTCCATAAATACTGCTATAGAGTTTCGTAATATTCCCGCAATAAAAGGAAAAGAATCCACCAGTGATTTCATATCTGTTGTCACTCGAGCCGGCACTGCCCTTAAATTAGAAATAATCTTTCCGAGGTCTGTGATGTTTATCGACTGCCAAACAAATCTGGTTCCAGTGGTATTATTGTAGTTGAATTTACGTCTGTGCTCCTAAGAAATTATGTATTACAAGTTGCTAGATCTTTCAACTCAAAACATCAACCTATTGAAGAAAAACTCCATTCAACGCAGATTGGCATTGAAGGTAAAAAATAACCAATTTTTGTATCTGGACACCTCAATGTTACCACTAAAAAAATGTTCACACAGGCACGTCAGTTCGCAAAAGACAATAATTATAAGATATAGTCAGTAGGCGTGTGTAACTCTTTAC